>JAVDPK010002415.1:231305-282222 GCA_034780415.1 Cichlasoma orientale | reverse complement strand
CACACACACACACACACACACACACACACACACACACACACACACACACACACACACACACACACACACAGAGGAATCGGAACAATTTGTTAAAATCATGCACCAGCCTTGAGTGTAGCAGCAGTGCTACTTGTTAAGGAGAGCTTTCCACACACTTAACACGTGCATATATTTAAATTAGTTTTACAGCAGTGTGACTGCAAATGAAAAATAATAAGGTGTTATATAAAAAAGGGTCTCAGTGTTGATTGCTTTTCCTGTTTCTGTCGAAGAAGAAATATTGTATATATATATATATGACACCTCCACCTCCCCACAAATATTTCTTTATTATTGCAAGTGAATTGTTAATTGTCTGGCTGTGCAGTCCGACTCCATGAGGATAAATTCAGTGCTTATTTTGGCTCAAACGCAAGCATTAGGCGACTCATTAAAAATGTACTCTTTTTTTTTGGGAAGCTATAGAAGGCTCGTACATTTTCTTGAGTTACAAGCCCAGTTCTGCAGGAGTGCAAGAGAATACAATCTGCAATCAGGTGAAATTTGAATAATAAATGTGTCAGAAAGACACGGCTTTGCTTTTACTGTGTGGGAGGACGAACAGAAAGTTAAATCTATCTGCAAATTAAGGCCAGCCGGTCAGAGAAAAGCAGCTTTTTGGTGTCTGCGGTAAGTGCGCCTAATGTAATGTCACTAATTTGTCATTTTGTGGTGTGTCACTTCTCCAGAAATTTCAAATGATACTGGCAAGTTTGTCAGAGAATAAGGCACGATGATAATAGCTGGGATGATATTAATAGAAAAGCATACAGACAAAAAGAAAATCGCAGTTCAATGCAGTGTTGTGTTGATGTTTAAATAGTACTGTAACCCGGATGGTGTTTTCCTACAGGAACCCAAATCTTGGACATAAGATGTAATCCCCCGGAGCTGAATCACTCAGAAATGCAGACAAATAAAAAAAAAAAAACCCTGAATGCTCTTGATCTGCCGCTCTTTGATTTGTGACGCTTCTGTTCTGGGCTGGCATGTTCTTCCTCTGATGATGTAAACTTTGTTCCAGCCTTGTTGTGGCTGTGCCTCTTCGTTCGGTGCTGCTTGAACACTTTGTGTTACTTGTAGTCCTTTGGGATGCAGCTCACGGCTCCTCTCTGCTGCTTCTGTCACGCAATTCCAACAGCAGCAGCAGCAGCAGCAGCAGCGTCTTCATGGGATTTCCCTTCAAATATTTAATATTCCATAGGGCACCTGCTTCGTGCAGTCACACTCCCCCTCAATTGGGCTGGGAGCATATCATAATGTGCATTGTAAGTAAACACAAAAATGCTTCTGGCCATGCATCTGCACCTACGCATCAGTGGATTAAAATATCTTGTTTTTCCACACGTCGAGATAAACAGACAATCTAATGCATCAGTTTATGTGCCCACTGCCTGTCTGCTGAATTCAAAGAGGGACTGAGTGACAGGGATGGAGGAAGTGCTGAGGTTGGTTGCTCTGTGTGTGTGTGTGTGTGTGTGTGTGTGTGAGGGTCCGTTCAGCGTGTAGATTGCAAGAGCAGATTGTGCTTTGTGTAGTGCACTGCAGGAGATCGTGTTTGTAAGGCAGCCACGGTGTAATGACCGCAGACCTGCGTGGGTGCATCTGTGTCTCTTTCACCTTCTCAAAGAAACCTGCAAGCACAAGCAGACTGTCAGGGAAACACGTCCACTCTTTAATTAAATGTGAGGAAATGCAGATGAGTAGAATGGAAGGAATTTTAATGTTAGCATTTCTGTCTTTATGTACGTGAATCTCCTGTGTCCTCTCATTGATACAAAGCAATATTACACTGGGGTCCTTCATAACTATAATAACCTTTTTAGACTTTTATATTTTATCAAAAAAATGATCATCAGATTAGGTTTCATGCAATTGTGATTTAATGATTTAATCTCTCAATAAATAAAACATTTTATCATTGATAATGTTTCTAACGCTGCTGTTGACGTGTTCCCTCTTGCAGTTGGATCTCGGTGCTGACCAACAGCAAGGAGGAGGCGTTAAACATGGCGTTTCGTGGCGAGCAGAGCAGCGGAGGGGAGGACGGATTAGAGGACCTCACCAAAGCCATCATAGAAGACGTGCTGCGCATGCCGGGCAATGAAGTCTGCTGCGACTGTGGAGCTGCAGGTGTGATTCTGCTGCTGTTTGTGGGATTGCATGACTCCATCTAAGCGTGGACGATGGTTTATTTAAAGCCACTCGCCTGTCTTGGTAGCTTTACAATGTCACCGCTGCCTTGAACTCTGTGTCCTTCAGTTAGACGGTTACTGAGCAAGCTACGCTGCAGAGCTGAAGCAGCCTTGAACAAACAAGTGTGCGCGTGCGTGTCTGTGTGCGCGCGCGCGCAGTGGTGGTGTTAGCATTCAGGACACAACTCGATCCCGATCCTCCCCCCTCACATTAGAAAGCAAAGAGTCAGCACTCAGGCGTGCCGTGGACATTCAGGCCCTCTGATGCTCAGCGCACACACATGCATGCATCCACACACTCCACTCTGTCTACATAAACACACACAGCAGCTTGCAGAGTAACTGACGTGGGGGACTTTTTCTCTTGGGGGCTGAAAAAATAACATTTCTGGGCTTTGAGAAACAACATCATTACATCATGATGTTACATAAGTCACACACGCTTCATCGACCCTTGCGGTCCTCAGAGAGCGGAGGTAATTTGTCATGTCTGTACTCTTGTTGGTGCATCCGTTCATATACATGGTTTCCGCATAGCACATGTTCCAGATGTGGTTTTAAGCTGTCTGATTCCTGTTTTTTTTTTTTTTTTTTGCTTTATCTGACAGAGAAGGTGACGCCCGCGCTTCCCTTTCCTGAACACATAAAATTAATTTGACGGTTAAAGGACCTTTTCATGACTTTCAAAGGTCATCGCTTTGTTCCCTCAGCCGCGAGTAGCAAAAGGTTTCCATCTCATTTGATGTTCTCACTGGAAATTCCTCTGTAAGATTTACAGCTTTAGCATTAATCAGCTATAGAAGTCCCCATAAATTCACAATGCATCTGTTAATTGTGTTGTGCAAATGCGTGTGTTTGTGTGCGTGTGTGAACGTGCCTTCCTGCTGTCTTTGTTTGTGTGCATGACTCACTGGTTTTTGGGCTGTCTAAATCATTTCCACCAGCCTCCGCCTGGCGTTAACTTGTCAGATTCAAACAGAGCAGCATCCCTCGGCTCACGGCGTCAGCATCGCTGAGGTCACAGTTTAAAGCTTCCTTAAATCTCCTGGATTGCATCAGAACATCAGTCAGCGATGTCGCTCAGTCTCTCGAGGTTTAGCGGCTGCTGTGTGACGCGCAGATCTGCCACGTCTCGGTGTGCATGTGCCTTTTGCTGTGCAGTATGTCAGACAATAGAATTTTTCTTCTCCATAATTTATGAGGTGATAGTGAGTTAATAAATAAAATCAATGAATATAGTGAAAAATAAGCTGTGGTTTTGTACTTGAATCAGGGCTACTTTATTCACAACATGTTTTCCATTTGCAGTGATTTGAGGATATGGCTCTGTTCTCCCTGCCACATTCACTCATGCAAACCCTAACAGGCAGTTTATGCTTGCTGTTGTCGCCCTCGTGAATAGGAGGACGGCTAGTGCGGCCAGTTTGGAGGGACATGTTTTTCCAGGCAGATTAAGCGCTACATTTGTTTCACTGATATATTAATGCAGGGGCACAGATATTCCGGGATAATAGAGAGGGACTGTGTTGCAACAGCTGGAAGAAGATGAGATGTTCTGTGGAAGAAAAAACAGAAGGAAACCTCACCAATCGCCTTGTTTCCTGTTTCAACTTCTTCTTTTGTGTCATCAGTGAGTCGAGCGTTGCTCGAGCATTAGTGTAAATGCTTTTGCAGATGTTTTGAAGTCACAATTCGCTCGGCCAATGACCAGCGCGTCGAGCATAACCGCATCATAAGCCAGGGAAAGTAGTAGCAAGACCCCCACAGTACATAACGAGTATCAGTGACAGATATGGCACGTCAGAAACAGCTTGAAGAGGAGGAGCTGTCGCAGAGGTGGGTTCCAAAGCAGATTGCAGGGCAGCAGCAGCTTATGATGCAAATAAAACCACGTACCCCATGTAAGATTGGCCAGATGTAGAGAAGCTTATTAGCTGAGCATTTGATGCTGTAGGACGTCAAATCGCTGGAAAGCATTAGCACAAACATCCCTGACTCCAAACCCCCAAATCATTTTTCATTTGAAATGTTGTCTGGTGAAGGCCTTAAAAGAAAGTGGTTTTTTTCTTTTGTTTTTTTTTACATTACTTTGCATTGTTTCTGCTCTTTAACTTGTTGGTTTCCTGCTATTTGTTGTGAGGGCTGACAGCTTTAAGTTCAGTACAGGCTTCACCATCACACCGACTTTGACGAGGACCATAACAGGTTTATATAAGAACCTGCTGTATCCATAACAATATGTATTTTGCTGTTGACTGCAGATCCAAAGTGGCTCTCCACCAACCTGGGGATCCTCACCTGCATCGAGTGCTCCGGCATCCACCGAGAGATGGGAGTCCACATTTCCCGCATCCAATCCATGGAGCTCGACAAGTTAGGAACCTCAGAACTCTTGGTGAGTCGGACAAATGGTCTACCGAGGGAATATCTAGCTTATTTTTGAGGCACACCCTTCATTACTTTCATGCCCAGTGAAATATTAGAAATCTTGAAAGAGTACAGTGAAGACAGGATGGAGCAGAGTTTGATCTCTAAAGCTGCAGGGATACATCATCTGTCTTTGAGTGCATGCGAACGCTGTTCTGCTTGTCAACATTATTGCTGATGTTTCCCCTCGTTCTCCCGCAGCTGGCCAAGAATGTAGGGAACAGTAGTTTCAATGAGATCATGGAGGGAAACCTCCCCCCCCCATCACCAAAGCCCACTCCCTCCAGTGACATGTAAGTTTTATATATAAACAAATCGTCATCTCTCAGAACAAACTTCTAACAAAACATTTTGCCCGCAGGACGGTGAGGAAGGAGTTCATCACCGCCAAGTATGTGGATCACAAGTACGCGAGGAAGACGTGCACGTCCGCGGCAGCTAAAATGATCGAGCTGTTTGAGGCGGTTCAGTCCAGGGACCTGCTGTCCCTCATCCAGGTCTACGCAGAGGGGGTGGAGCTGATGGAGCCGCTCCCAGAGGCAGGACCGGTGAGTCAAAGAGACATTTAAAGATGTTTTTTTTTTTTTTTATTAGCCATTAAGATAATTTTGTTTGATCTGTTTGTTTATTGTGTCTAAAACGATATAAGTATAATAAATGTTAGTACATTTAAAATCTGACACTGAGGTCTGTGAATCTTTATAACTGGATCGGTTAATATGTTGGTTAGAAGAAAAATTAATATGCATTATTCATCAAAAATGCCAGAAAGACCAGCAGTTTTCTCAGTCTTCCATAATAAGTAATTGAATATTGTTCAGTAAGACGTTTGATAACATGAAAGGAGCATTTTGAATGCTGTGCAGTGTTTTTTAAGAGAGGCTTTTGGACTGTAGGAGCTTTTTAATTTGTATAACTTGAAAGGAAGTCTCTCTTTTGTTGTGTGTCCACACCTGCAGAAACAATCAAAGCTTTTAGAACCCCATTTCTGGGGACTTTTTGTAGGTCCTACAGAGCAGAAGACGAACCTTTGAGTGGCAAAAATGTTCGGTGTTTGCTCTGAGTGTACGTTGTTGCAGCCCTGGCGTACAACTTATTAAAAAAAATGTGAAAATGCAACAAAGCCCAGAAAAATGGACCAGCAATGAAACCCAGGCTTTATTAAGTCTATCTGGATATGGAGGGAATGCAGCATTTTGACTTGTGAAAGCAAAATATGATCACTTTCACTCATATTTCCCTTTAACTCGCTGCCTAGGACGTCTATCCAGAGTGATGCAATGCGGAAAGAAAATGAAGAAACATAATCTTATGATTATGAGCGAAAAAAAACAACTACCACCCACATCTGCTTTGTAATAGCGCTAAACATAAAAATGCACCCCTAAAATAATTTTCTCAAGATCATAAAATTGTGTGGTATCATTAAAAAGTGTATCTCTACAGATGGGGGCCATTTATGCCAATAAAACGAGCATATTGTGTCCATTTCTCCCTGCTAGTAGAAACTCTCGCAATACCTCGCTTCTCTCAGGGTGCAACAAACTATTCCTGCTGCAGGCGCACCAGCTACAGTTCACACTGTCCCCTTATTCTAAGTCTAAACCAGCCAAATTTGAATCAGCATTAAAAAGGGGGTCCAGGGAAAATTTACTCCCCCATAGAGGGGCTATAGACCAAACAAATAATCACTTAACTGAGAAAATAATAGCATATAGTCATGAAATAAATAAGCACTGCATGGAAATGGGCAGTAAAGTGTTGTATTGAGGGGGGGGGGGGCCCCCCAACTATTAAATATTTAAAACATAAATTTAAATGCTTGAATTCCCCTTCTTCATTGCAAGAGTGACATCACAGATTTAAAAGGAGTACGCTTCAAAGTGTGCACGCTCCGAGCCGAAGCCGTCTGCGTCTCATGAAAGGACTTTGGAGAGAAATACACGAAAACACGCCCGGGAATCCGGGCTAATCATAACACACGCGGAATATGAACCAGACTAGAAACCTCCCGGTCAGAGCTCCGTGCATGTTCCTGCTGCGGTTCGTCCTCATGCGAGGCTTGTTCCCAGCAGCACCACCGATGCTGACACATTCCTGCCAGATGGTGAATTATTTGGCAGCTCGAAATGGGTGTAACAGTTGGAAAATTCTGAGTCATCCGGTTAACTTCTCCAGCAGGTGGTAATAGCCAGCAAACCTCCGCCACATTGCAGGGCATCATGTGTTTTGAGTCCACGTATATTTAGATGGCGACATCTGTGGAGGCTCAGTTCGTGCGTCTGTTTTTTATTTTGTGGTCCCCCCTTCACCCCCCCCACCCCACCCCCTTTCTTCTCTCGCCTTTTGCTGTTTTAGGCATAAATGAAAGTTAAATAACAAACAGTGGCTGGTGAGCTTACAGTACCGTGAACAACATGCATGATCAGACTTAATCTGACATAAATGGGTCAAGGTTTTATAACAGGAACACGGTCGTTCTGTAATGAAAAATTAAGTGTACAACGCTGCAGCAGAATAAAAGAGGATATCGTCTGGTGACAGAGGGGGGTGCTGCTGAATGCGCTGCGAAGTCTGACTCACCGATATCTGATCTGCTGCTGTCGGTGCATGTGAAGGGCTGCACCGTGACACCCCACACCCCCCATCCCAAAACGCAGACATCATGACAGCGCTGCATGATTAAATACGGCTCTCCCTCTGCCCCACAGATGCCAACAAATGCACTAAATGTAACTGTTAGGTGCATATGGTTCATCTTTACCTCCATCTTTAATGCTGAATCTAACGTAACAACATCTAGGTTCTGGTTTGGTGCTACAAAGCAGATGAAATAAAGGCAAAAGGCTCCCAAGAAATGGACAAAAGCTGGTGTCAGGCCTGCAGAAGTATTATTTTTAGGAGCCATTTTGTTTACTGCAGCTTGTTTAAATGCTGAAAGAGTCGCAGACAGAGAGAGAATACAGAATGGATGCTGCCCAAGATCGCCTCACCGTGTCTTTGCTGTGTTTGATGGCCCCCTGCAGGAAGCCGGAGAGACGGCACTGCACTACTCTGTACGGACTGCTGACCAGACCTCCCTGCACTTGGTGGACTTCCTTGT
Source organism: Cichlasoma orientale (assembly GCA_034780415.1). NCBI lineage: Eukaryota > Metazoa > Chordata > Actinopteri > Cichliformes > Cichlidae > Cichlasoma > Cichlasoma orientale. The sequence goes on along the minus strand of JAVDPK010002415.1, from coordinate 274,458 downwards.
GCAGAACAGGTATGTTTGTTTGTTTGTTTTTAAAGAGGTATTACCTTAAGAAAATGCAGCTGTGTGGCCCTGGCTTTGGCTCAGCGAGAGTGAAAAGAGCTGTTAAATTTTCTTAAAACACACATGAGTACTTTAGAGTAAAATTGTGTATCAAACAGCACAGCTTGGTGTAAACACTCAGTATTAAATTTGATCCATCTGTCTGCTGTGAGTCTTTCTTTTTCTGTGCTCTAGTCTGTAATAAAGCAGTGCAGAGGAAAGCTTCACGCGGCACAGCTCAGCTCAGATTCCCACAAGGCAAACAGAAATGGGTCAAGCACTTGTTCTCTGCCTTAATTTATTCCTCTCCTTTCAATTGTTTACCCGCCACTGCTCCAACTGCACACAGTCTCCACCGCTGAAGTGAGACCCCCCTCATTAAGTGATGTCATGTCTAACCCTTCCCTTTTAATATTATTTCTTGCCTTTATGGGAACTGCCAAAGATCTAAATATGACTACTACGCCGCTGCGTATAGTTTGGTGTTTTTCATAAACAATTTAATGGTTCGGTCGGTCTCTAAGACGTCTAATGTGCTGTTTCCAGTCCTTTTCTTTCCCGCTAAACCTCAATATCCTGAGCAATAACACGTTAACCTGGAGCGACTGTGGAAAACACTCTCAGGCATGTGACCTGTGTGTGTGTGTTTTAAACTCAGCGGTAACCTGGATAAGCAGACGGAGTGGGGGAACACCGCCCTGCATTACTGCTGCATGTACGAAAAGCCCGAGTGCCTCAAGTTACTCCTGAGGGGAAAGCCTGCCACTGACATCAGTGAGTCACATGCTGAGCTTCATCCTCCAGTTAATGTCATCACCTATCAGACTCCTAACTGTTGATTATCCGTCCTCACCCTTTAGCCAATCAGAACGGAGAGACGGCGCTGGATGTTGCCAGGCGACTGAGGAACACTCAGTGTGAGGAGGCAGTAAGTACAGGACCGACCAGCTGGACATCTTGGTAGATAATTAAAGGCCTAAAAACATTAAACAAACCCCCCCAAATATACAAACAGCTACATACAGTATGTTACTGGGCAGTTTAGTGAGAACACTAGATGGCAGTCAAAGGTCTCTCCAGCCGCGGGCAGCAGCAGCAGCAGAGTGGAAGTAATTGTTGATGTATGTTTGTTATTAACGCTCATATGAGCACGGAAGACAAAAAAACACATTAAATGCTGTTTGGAATCTCAAAAAAATAAACTGGTTTGGGCATATTTTTATTGTTACATTATTTACCTATAACAACGTTTTATTTACACATATTCTAGTGATGGGTGGTGTTGGACAGCAGGTTGAATCATCTTCTGTACTGAAATCAAATCATGAAATTAGAGGCACATAGTGTGCAGATCTCTTCCCTCGTGCAAAATATTGTGTATTATTTTACTAGTACATGCACAGTCGCAGTATTATTTGGTCTGTAATGATATAATAAACATCACAATTTGAAGATATGAAAAATTAGGAGTTTTTTTGCTAAATGAGATGTTATTGGTGTGAAATTAATTTGTTGCGATGCTTTGATAAGGTGTTACCGGTGCTTAAACACTACAAATGGCTTATTTTGGCCCGTTGCTAGGCAGTTTCTAGGTAAAGTGATGGCAGCATCAGAACCCGATGGGGCCTAAGAGCTACCTGTGTGCCGGCTTTGGTTGCTCCTGATGGTGTAGGAGGAATTTATAAGCAGATAGTGATTTTATGTGTTATAGTAAGATTTTAGGTCTGGTACCTTGATGATAATGTCTTAATCAATCAATAAATAAATGTCCAAAAAATTGCCTGTTTAAAAAATAAATTTTAGCTTGTATCACCCACCGTTTTTACATAGTATGCCATAAAAATGGCAGCACTTTTATATTTAAATTTCACCAAAATAAAAGCCGGAGTGAATAATAAGAAAAATAAACAGAAGACAAAAACAAATTTATTAGACCACCACCCAATGTAAGGTTTATGCCACAGCTGCCTTAAAGTAACAATATGGGTAATGTGGTTAGTGGAAATTATACTTTTAATGCTAATATATAATTATCCACAAATTGGCAAAGTTTTATAAAAAAGCCAAAAAAAATAGCAAAGTGCATTTATTTTTATTTTTTTTTATAAATCATTTTATAATTTCAGGCAGCCTCTGAATACGGCTCGGGAGTAGTTTGTTTCGTCCGTTGTACATTATTAGTGGAGTGGAGTTTGTTTTTTTTAGTTTAACAAAGCTTCTGTTTCTCTTTTTTGACAGTGTGATAAACAGAGGGGAAAAGAATAGACTCTTTATTGTCGCTGTACGCACGAGTTGCACAAAGAAATTTGTGTACAATGACAATAAAGAGTGTATTCTTGTCCCCTCGGTGACGGTTAGCATAATGGGTGGTAACTGGTAGCCTGTGTGTATTTACTGGATGTAGTTAATTGTTGAAGGCATGTGTGTCGGGGGAGGAGGTGAGAAAAAAGTAACCAAAATCTTACTGTATGAGAAAAAGAAACAACATTTTTTAACTGCAGTTGTTGTTTGTGTTGCCTCTACAGACTTAAAGAATGACTGATGTGTGCTCAGCGCTTACTGTGGCTCTGACTCAGTCTGACCTATGACATTAGTCTCTTTACGCTGCCCCGTTATATCTTATTGTGCTGCTGCTTCGTATTCCTGGTTATCTTTGGGCTCTAATTAGCAGCCAGTTTTGTTCCACCTTCTTTATCTTGTAGCCATTTTAAATAGTAATGATTTGTTTCCCAAAATAGCCCACAGAGCTGTAGGTTTGCGTAACGGATGTGTTTGTGTCAGCTTGTGCAGGCTGCAGAGGGGAAATTCAACCCTCACATCCACGTGGAGTACGAATGGAGCCTCCGCCTGGAGGAGATGGATGAGAGCGATGACGACCTGGATGATAAGGTTTGAGCACAACACTGAATTTAATAAGAAAGCTGGTTATGAGTTAGATTGAAGGTCAGATATGACTGTTCAGATTTCCTCTGCAGCCCGGCGGCTGTCTCGCTTTTTGCTTTGTCGCTGTAACCCACACATCATCAAAGAAGAGCTTCCCTATAGATTCATATATGTAGAGCAGGGGTGTCAAACTCATTTTAGTACATGTGCAGGGACAGGGAGAACATGCAAAATGCACAAAGAAAGGCTCAGCCAATCAGGAGATGCAAACCAGGAATCTTCCGGCTGTGAGGCAACACCCTCTCCTCAGCTGTGATGCAGACCGTGCTGAGAGTGTTATTACCAATGAAGTTGAAGCTACTCTGCATTATACTGGGCTACATAAGCTGTCTACATATCTGTGATGGGCCAGAATCAGCTGATAATATTGGCTGACCAACATCACCAGTCAGGCTCTGCAAAATATATCAAGTTTTGTAGACTTGAGATATTGTTTTAACATTTTAGTTTATAGGTCTGCGTTGAAGAAGGTCTGTATCCTGTATAAACTGCCTTTCTGATGCTTCGAATGATAAAAATTTACAAAACAAACCTCATTATATTCAAGTGAAGCTATCATTTGAGCTCATAAAATCATCATGAAAATCTTTACTGAGGTCACAGATCAAAGGAGCTGAAGGCCTTTTTCCTATAAACCAGAAATCTGTTTGCAGAGTTGCTGACACCTGCTGGCCATTAGAAAGAATGCATGTTTAAGGCATTCCTGCATTGGCTGGAAGCTGCGTCCATCTTTTACAGTGTCTATGGTCAGGTTACAGTGACTGATGTCACTCAGTCTCATCTGTTATACGTCCTACTGCAGCCCAGTCCCATCAAGAAGGACCGCTCCCCGAGGCCTCAGAGCTTCTGCCACTCCTCCAGCCTCTCACCCCATGACAGGCTCTCCCTGCCAGGCTTCATCAGCCAGAGGGATAAGCAGCAGCGTCTCTCCTACAGCGCCTTCACTAACCAGATGTACAGCGCCTCCACCGACCTCAGCTCCTCCCCGGTGGCCGATGGGCCGCCGCTGCCACCCAGGAACCAGGGCAAAGGTCAGACCTAGCTGCTCCAAGTGTCTTTGAGCCTGCATCAGTTTTTAGACCACAGTCAGCTTTATCAGGCTCTAGCTCATAACCGTGACGGTCTATAAATGCAGGAGATCATATTCTACTAATATCTTCTTTGCAAATGTCAGCCTGTGATGCAAATGGTCCAAAGATTGCGTGAATGCTCTGCTGTAGCTGATCACTGTGGAGGGAAGAGAGCCTGTGAAATTGACTTTATTATGTCTGTTAATGTTTATCTCCAGTCGGGATAAGGTGCATAGGAATGCTTTGTAATTACTTTAATGGAAAGTTCCTCCTTTGTGATGTCAGTCAGTTTTCACACCCTGCAGTGGTGTGCAGTTTGTCGGCACACAGATCAGAGGACGGCAAGCAGGAGTCATTAAGATCGCTTACACTGTAAACATTCAGGAAAACGTGGCTTTAGGAGAGGGCAGGGTGGCAAAGGAGGATTCACAATCATTAGCCTGGACACAGTATGTGCAGAGTATACTGCGGGCATGCTGTTTCTGCAGTATTGGAATTAAAAATAACACTCCTCCCCTCTGTGGACCTGTATTAGTGTTATTTAAAAACGCTGCCTAAGCTTACGCTGCCAACATCCATCTTAACAGTCATTTAATCCATTACACAGCATTCAAATCTTATTTTTCCACAAGCAAGGGGTGTGAAAGTTCACTTGTTTCCAGTTTCCAGTTCAAATGAACCTATTTCAGGTGACCCTCGGCTCAGCCTGCTTTCCACTGCAGCGCGCCACGCGTGCAGTTTATAAATGACAGTGGAACAAAAAAGGGAGACTTTGTATCAAAATTTTATTTTTTATTTTATTTTTTATTTTTTTAATACGATGGATGCTAAATTTCACATACAAGTAGACTATAGCAGGCCTTGCATTTTCAGCCAACATCACTTGATTAGTTTGATTTCATCAGATTAAAAAAATAAAATAAAACTTCCCACCTGACTATCACAGAAGTCCCTGAAACATCTGGATGTCTGATATGGAGCCCTGTAGAAACCACAGTTTTGCATTTAGGGGACTGAGGCACGACATCGTGCACCAAATCTAAATGAACGTGTTGCGAAAGAGCAAGTTTCTGATGATATTCCGTCCATAATTTGTGATGCTGGTCTCTCGTTTCCCCAATATGAGGTTTTGAAGTACTCATTTCAAGATTTTTCTGGCCACAAAGAGCACACATCCTCTCTCCCATACAGCAGCCACAATCTTTGGCTGTTGTACATGAATATGACTATTTCAGGAGTATTTTATGCAGTTCAAGCAGTACCTGTTATTGGTTTAATGGTTGGGGATGCTTGATAGGAAAATTCTCCAAGGATAGTGATGCTAATGCTACCCTTAAAGCTAATAATGCTTTATATTAAGTATGTTGGCTCCCCCACAGTGGACGTTGCAGCCTTCAGCAGTTGCCTAATGGTACTCTCAGAAAGAGGTTATATTACAGCTGTGGGTAATAACCTACACCAACACAGTTTTTCATCCATATTCATTTTAAATTTTTTTCCTCTCCTCACATTTTTATCTTTAGAAAAGTGGTGAAAAGACACCAACCAACAAATGCTTTGGGTACCGAACACCTGATCTGATATCGCTGCTGGTGTTGTTCCCAAAACATCATAATCAGCATCATAATCAGAAGTCACCAGTTCACCGTGTTTTTGTAACAGCAGAGCTTCACAGCTTAGGAGAAGTTGCTGCACATGGGGAAATTTTGCATGGGTAATAATGCAACCATAATCATTTACTTTTGGTTTCCCATTGGTTACAAATCCCAGTTTACCAGGTGAAAGTCCTCCACAACCTTATCTTTGTGCAGACTTTATCGCTTCAGCCATGCTTCATTATTTTTATCCCTGAGCCTCGCAACACGATTGGTCAATCGGTCCAGTATTTATGATATTTAAGGAACAACACCAAGGGCGGTATCAGATACGCCTTCTCTTACTACAGCCCTGTGATCTGCTTTCACATGTGGAGAAATCCAAAGCTTTCCAGGCTCCCTGTGCAGCAGCTTTACCCGGACAGTTAACCCAGGAGTCTCACTTAGTTCCTGTCCCACTAAATGTCCCTGAAAACAAATGAGCATCAATATTGATTGTTTCAGCTACCTTCAATAACCAAACCAGCGCTGGAAACAAGTCGTTTTATGCAAAAATAAGATTCAGAGGAAAAACAACATCGATGAGAATACCATGCTAACTCTTCATTAGCGGCGCTCTCCCTCTCTCTCTTCCTCTGTGGGTGCTGAAGAGCCGGCTCCCCGGGGGTCGGCTTCACACCGTTTCTCCTCTTTTTTGCTTTGCTTGCCACTGATAAGATTTCATCTTGTTATTTTACAGCGTGTGGGAGCAGCTCTTTTATAAGACTGACATACTGTAGATTCTCTCCCACACTCCTCATCTCGCTCTGTTTTCTTTCTCTTTTTTGTTTCTCTATTCTTTCAGCTCCACACTTGGCATTCCTTGGCTCTCATTCGCACTACGCCACACTGGCTGGCACTCGACCATACATCAGTGAATATCCTGGTTTTATGTTCTCCCCCTTACTCGGCTGTGTGCCCCGCATATAGTTATCCCTCAGTTGTTTCTTCCTTTACGGCTCACTTTTACAGGGTGGCGGCGTTTATTTAAGCGAATAACGGCAGCATGTAGGCAAGCTTTTAATTATTTATTGCCTACATGATTTTTTTAAAAAAATGTTATTTTCCCACCACCCATGGGCTGTAAACTCCTAACCACAGCTGATTCCTCTCTGGCTGAGCTCTCTATTAGCTGCTGTCACCCTACTTTTCTCTGTATTGTGACCAGTGAATGCTTTGGAGTCCCATTAGATAAAGGCAGGCGCCTGATAGCTGCAACAAAAACATGCCCACACCTCAGATAAGAGTGTCCCTTTTTATTTATTGTCTTATACCCCCGGTCCAGACATATATATATGTTCAAACAATATTGTTTTACATGCATTAATTTGTCGTCTCCTCTCATAATCCTCTCCTTTACCTACTTTGTTGTTTTTTTTTATTGGTGGGACTCATCACATCATGTGTCTTATGTATCGCTCCTCCAGCTCCTCCCCCATCCGGCCCTTCCTCTACACTCACACCAGGAGGCAGCTCCACCCTGTCCAAGAAGAGACCACCGCCCCCCCCTCCTGGACACAAACGCACCCTGTCCGACCCACCCAGCCCACTCTCTCACAGTCCACACAGTAAAGGGGGCGTAACCGGGGGTGAGATGCAAGCACACGTACTGTAACAGTAGGGCAGGTTTCACTTCGCTCCAGCCTGAAGATACAAGAGCCAGATTCTACAAAGTTTCATTTATTTATTTCTAGTTAGTTTTAAATAGTTTAAAATAATGTGTCTTCATTTAGGTCGTGAACACCTGAGTAGACTCTATTGAATAATATAATATTAATAATATTTTCCCAAATATCTGTCTGAAATATCTAAATGCATAAAGGTTCCACAAACTATTTGCTCCATTTTTGTCTCTTGTGCACATCGAAGCGTCATCAGTGACACCAGCACATCCTATACATGCAGAGCTGCATCTGTTGAGTAATTTGTAGTTAATATCCGAGGCCTGCCAATTTTTTTGTGTCCTCAAGCACTGATCCGCAAAGGCTTTGTATTACAGTGCACCAACCGAGCTTCAGGCAGACTTCATGAATGGCTACTTGAACACGGTGTCTCCAGCTGTCTGCGTCCACAGCGCAGTGTAATCGGCACTTTAACCTCTGGCGGCAGTTGTTCAGGACGTTACCTGGAGCGAGACTGTCTTCAGTCTGTCAGCTGTTGTTTACGGCAGCAGATACATTTTAAAAAGCTAACACAACTGCATATAGAGACAAATATGTTTCTATGACTCTGTGATTTGTTTAAAAAACAGTCAAATTTTACATGTAGTCATATCATTTAGGGAAATTTTTACTGTTATTGGGGCTGTTATCTGCTACGTTTGTGTCTCACACACACACGCACACACACAGATGCTGAAACCCAGCCACTAATAAAATTAGGGTATTTACTTGCACAACAACCTCAGTTTCCAAATAACAAGGGGCTCATGGAAAGCTCAGCCAGATGACGCCTCCCTCATTGTTTTTTTATTTTGTTTGTTTGTTTTAACCATCACAGCATGTTGATTTATTTTCATATTTATATCAAATTAATCTCTTGGATAGTGCTCCAGTATGGTGTTAAATAACCCTGTTTGCCGTCACCGATGTTAATATTTTAGGAAGCGACTCCACCCCTCCTCCGATCACTAAGATGTCTCCTGTTTCCAACAAGTTTGAAGGCATTCCTCAGCAGCAAAGGTATCCGTGTGGGTGTTGAAGCCTTTTGTGTGATTTTAAGTAGGAAGGGATGTTTCCTTTTTGAGTTGAGTTAATTGAATTTCTTTCCAGCACTACTTCGAGCAACACAAAGTCTACACTTGGTCCAAGGGTTCTTCCCAAACTACCTCAAAAAGGTACAGTGTTTGGCACTTTTTGTGTTTTTACTATAAGGAGTTGAATTGAAGAAGTTATTAATGAGCCACTATATGGTTACCTCTCCAGTGGCATTGCGTAAGATTGACACCATACACCATCCGTCTGTGGATAAGCCCAGCCCTCCAGAGGTCTTCCAGAAGTCTCCGCCGGCAGCTGAGACTGGGCAGAAGGTTCCTCTGGTGGAGAGGCCTCAGCCAGGAGACCTCCCCCCAAAACCGCAGGTGTCTGAACTCCCCCCTAAACCTGGAGACCTTCCTCCGAAGCCGCAGCTCTCCGACCTCCCTCCTAAACCTCAGCTGGGCGATCTGCCGCCCAAACCCCAGCTCAAAGACCTCCCACCCAAGCCTCATCTTGCAGACATCCCCCCCAAACCTGGGTCAGCAGAGTCTGCTCCCAGACCGCCCCATGGAGAGTCCACGGCAAGGCCTCAAATACAGCCTCCACCTCCGCCTCAAACTCAGCCACAACCTCAAGACTCACCGTCACCTAATCAGCAGGCAAATATAGCGACCCCATCTCAACAGTCTGCTGAAGACACCAACGGGACCCCAGCGGGGCCCGCAGAGACACCCGTCCCCCTCCCAAGGAAGATCACAACGGTATGGACCCACTTATTCTTTCAAAGAGTTCCTCAGATTCACAACTCGCATGATTTTCAGGTGTATTTTTACAAAAGTGGCTGTGATATAAGAGCCTAAAGATGCAGATTTTTTATGGAAAATGTTTCTGCTGTGCAGTTTTGTGGCAATACTGCAGGTCCTGTAGTAAAAGGTTTATGTTGCTTTTCAGCTATTGCATATGTAGATGTTTCTCATTGCCAAATTATGGCAACATTATGGCAATTTTACCAATTGAAGAATATACACACCTTCATTTAGCTTTAAGATCCTGAATGTTTCCATGTCTGAGATCATTTATAACTGTACACTATAAATGAGCTGAAATGATCTATTGTTAAAACCCCGGAATAAACACTCGCTCTGACGCTTCCTCTTTCTTTGGTGTGAAATTTGTTGCCAAACAGTATATTCGAGGTCAGGCGTGTAGGCCTTTGATGCAGTGCACAGTATATGACACCGACTCAATTTACAACCCCAGCTATTCATATGCTTAGATATCTGACAATGTCGGGGGCATGCTCCTAATGAGATAACGGATGGTGTTCTGGGGGGACCTCGTCCCAGATCTGGACCGGAGCATCACTGAGCTCCTGGCGGCGTCGGATGGACCGAAACATGATGTCCCAGACGTGTTCTTTTGGATTTAGGTCAGGCGAGTGTGGAGGCCAGTCAGTGGTATCGGGTCCTTCATCCTCCAGGATCTGCCTGCACACTCTTGCCACATGAGGCTGGGCATTGTCATTCCAGGAGGAACCCAGGACCCGCTGCACCAGCGTAGGGTCTGACGGGGCCCACTAGAGGACATCGGGCCTTAAGGTCACCCTCATGAAGTCTGTTTCTGATTGTTTGATCAGACACGTTCATACCAGTGGCCTGCTGGAGGTCATTTTGTAGCTCTGGCAGTGCTCCTCCTGCTCCTCCTCGTAGAACGAAGCAGACACCGGTCCTGCCGAGGATTTAAGGAACTTTTACGGTCTCGCCCAGCACTCCTAGAGTAACTCACGCTGTTGAGACTGTACTGGCTGTGGAACACATTGATGTGCCATCCTGGAGTAGCTGGATTACCTGTGCAACCTCTGCAGGGTCCAGGTATCACCTCATGCTACCAGCAGTGACACTGACCCAAATGCAAAACTAGTGAAAAAACAGTCAGAAAAGATGAGGAGGGGAAAAGTCAGTGGCCTCCACCTGTAAAACCATTCCTCCTCTAATGCTCCTCTAATGCAGCTGTTGTTAATTTAATTAACACCAAAGCAGGTGAAACCGATTAACAGCCCCCTCTGATACTGAACTGGTCAGATCAATATCACAGAAGTTTATTTGACTTGATGCTAAACTCTGATTAAAAAGTGTTCCTTTAATTATTTTTGATATATTATCCAGGGGAAGAACAAAGCCCGGCGGGTGAAGACGATCTACGACTGCCAGGCTGACAACGATGACGAACTGACATTTGTTGAAGGAGAGGTGATTATAGTTACAGGGGAAGAGGACCAGGAGTGGTGGGTGAGTGTGGCTTAAGTATGTCGAGTACTTTTTGGACACCTGGCAGTGTAAAATAGAAAAAAAACCCACTCACACACGATATTCTTTTTATTTGCCTCCAGATCGGGCACATTGAAGGAGATCCGGAAAGAAAAGGAGTATTCCCCATGTCTTTTGTGCACATCCTGAGTGACTGACAGCCAGAAAGACTTGCACTACGCCTCTCTCCCTAAATTGGGAGGTCCTGTAAATAGTAATCTTAACACCCCTTGTCACAAGACAAGTGTCCTAAAGAAGAAGGAAAAAAAAAAAACCTACAAAGAAGAAACCCCCAAGAAGGCTCATCTAACCATGGATGCCTCATCCATGCTGTACAAAGAATGTGTGTATTCTTCCTCTACCAGTATTATCTTAACCCTATAGCACGGCTGTGACTAAGCCACTCTCAAAACCCTAGCACTTACCTAAAAGTCTATGTTTATGCTGTTACTGTGTATATATGTATGTAAATATATATATTTGTGTGTGAGTGTATATACATGTTTTATTGTACAAAACATGTACCATTTCTCTCTGCCTGTCAGATTAAGCATCAGGGTGGTAGAGTTTGAATTTTATCTGTATTGATTTTACCGGCCCTCAAGTAATTATCTGCTTATATTTCTGGAAAAAAGGACAAATATGAAATGGAATGTGAAATAGATCATGTCATTATTTGTGTCTTGCATCCCAGTTTACCACCATAATTGACTGAAGAGGCAGGAAGTCTCCCACCGACTCTTCCTGAGATGGGGGGGAAGTGATTTAATGTACTCCTTGTTCTTGCTTGCTTTGTGTGTACTCGTATTATGGTTGTTTTACAGTATAGAAACCTGCTGCTACTGTGTGGTGGAATATCAAAGCCTGTGGTTCACTGTAGGTCACTAATTTACTCCTTGTTACACTGTTCACTGTACGTATGCTCTGTGTGTGAACTCAACGCCATCTCCACAGTCCTTTGACCTTTTTTTTTTTTTTTTCTGTGCATGGTGTAACAATGACTGGAAATGAGTGGAGTGCTGCGTTCGACGACGCTCACCTCAGGGTTTGAAGAGCCACTATTAATATAAAGCAGGACTACACAAAAGGTATCCTGTTGTTAAAGCCACTATTAACAAGTACGGGAATCTCCAGAGGACATCTTAGCAATAACTTTTTTTTTTTTTTTTTTCTGACAGGCTAGAAGTCTCAACAACCTGTGTTTCACAGTTCAGTGTCTTGTAAAACCTCATGAGCTTGAATTTTTCTTTTTAGTTTGAGTCTCGATATCATTCTACATTACTGGATTCAGTCATAGGCAGTATAAAAGATGGACGTAGCCACCGTGGTGTCACCCGCTGGTCGCTCAGTATTTTGGTCGCCACCGTGTTGGTTTTTCCTAAGCCAGAAGTTATATGGCAAGCTACATTCATAAACTGTATGGGTGCAATGCAGACACACACACACATTGGCTAATTAGTGCTAAGTAACACACTAATGATACTAGAATTTCACTCACCAAAATTGGAGAAACTAATTGGGTGGTCCTTACCACGCAGCAAACCGTAATATTAGATGATTCATTAAAAATGCTTTGAAAGGCATCAGCAGCACAAAGACGACAGAGGTCCAGCTGATGCCCATCAATTGTGGCCACGCCCACAACTGACTTACGAACCACCCCTCACTTTGCGTTATGGAGGGGAAAAGCTACCTATAGAGACCAAAACCTTTTATTTCCCTACCAGGCTGTAAACATGCTTTTTATTGCTGTCAAGTTGGGCATTTTAACATGGGAGTCTATAAGGGGGTCGACTCCCTTCTGGAGCGCTTCGAGGGGTCACCAGAGGAACTGCATTTTTTGCCTCCTCCCTGCTGGCTTCGTGTTTCAGCTCCTTTGGGTTCAGTACATTTCCAGGCTCGCCTGTGAACCAGAGATGTCTTTTTAGATGAATGGTGGACTTTGTAAAAGGCTCGGAGAGCCGATGTATTTTCACCTGGTCTTCACTGACCTGCAGTTCTTCCCATGTTAAGGAACAAACCCATCAACCCATTGTATCATTAAAAGTGCTGTACTTAAACCTCGACCCTCGTCTTTTATTTGGTGGCCACGTGCTTTTGATCCCTTTATTGCCTCTGCTGGGAATTTGAGAAATTCTGGCATTAGAGGGAAAAAGGCATTAGCAGCTTATAAAGTTTGTTAATGCACATTTATTCTGAGAAATACTGTTTTCATGTGTAAATGCCATCTTATTTGGCAGTAACAGTACAAAAGACTGTACTGGCACATCCAACACAAGTTTACTAGAAAAAGACTTGTGTACTCCACACATTTCATGCTACTTTGTTTCAGTTGTAGAGGTTGTTGTACAATTTACAACATTTAAAAATTAAGTTTTTGGGCAGTGAGTCACTTAAAAGTATCGGGCCTTATAGGCTTAAAGATTCCAGCTGTTCTGAATATAAATCAGAGACTGTATTCAAACTATAAATTGCACATTTGGTACTTTATTAAAAAAAAAAAAGACCAAGTATAAACTCAAGATCTGTACAGAGAGACAAAGCACCCCCTCATTCAGCTTCAACAGTAAAGACATTTAAACCAGTTCTTCTCAAAGCTTCTTTATTTTGTTGAATTTAAAAAAAAAAAAAAAAAAAAAATCCAACTCTTCTTCTGAATCTATCAACACAGGAATACTATAGACTTTAAAGACAACATAAGTACTTTGTGTCACAACACAAATCCATTTCACCAAATAAAAGTTCCATGCGGCAGCGTTACCAGACCTCTGGTAAACAAACTTAGTTACAAACTTGAGCTTTGTGAGATTTTGAGCCGTGGTTCTTCTCCACGGATTTGATGACCCCTACAGCAACCGTCTGCTTCAGGTCTCGCGCTGCAAAGCGACCTGTGGGGGGGGACAAGCCAGACTTAACAAGGGCGCAACCAGGAGACGCACTAAGAGGGAAAACTTGTGCATTAAGAAATCTGATCTTTACCTAAAGGAGGGTATGTGAAGAAGCTCTCCACACACATGGGCTTGATGGGAACCAGTTTGACGGTGGCGGCATCTCCAGACATGAGGATCTGCGGGTGGTCTTCCAGGTGCTTGCCTGTGCGGCGGTCAAGTTTCTCCTTCAGCTCAGCAAAGCGGCAGGTGACGTGGGCCGTGTGGCAGTCCAGGACCGGAGAGTAGCCCGCTTTGATCTTCCCTGGATGGTTCAGGATTATCACCTGAAGACAAAACAGTTTAGTGTGAACCAAAAAAAGATTTAGTTGACATCTACTGCACTGAACCGACCTGAGCTTCAAAGCTTTTGACGTCTGAGGGTGGATCCTGCTGAGCGTTGCCGGCCACGTCCCCGCGCCGCAGGTTCTTGACGGACACGTTCTTAATGTTGAAGCCCACGTTGTGACCTGGAAGGGCCGTCTCCAGCCCCTGGTGGTGCATCTCAATGGATTTGACCTCTGCAGTGAGCTTGGCAGGGGAGAACATCAGGGTCATGCCAGGTTTCAGGACACCAGTTTCAATTTTACCCACTGGCACCGTCCCAACTCCTGGAAGTGTGAAAACGTTTTAATTTCAGCATGTTTGAGACATTTTCTGCTCTATAAACAAAGCTGTGCTTCCTCTGCACTCATTTTATTATTGCTTGTCATTGAGCTCACAGGCTGAGAGAAGTCAAGAAAATTAAAATCAAGTCACTGATTAAAGTCACCTCCAATTTTGTAGACATCCTGCAGAGGTAACCGTAGTGGTTTGTTGATTGTGCGCACGGGCGGTTGAATGGAGTCCAGGACCTCGAGCAGCGTTTTCCCACTTTTATTCCCTTCCCTTCGTCTCACCTTCCAGCCTTGGAACCACGGCATCTGTACAGATGTTACTTTAACAGCACTGCATGTGAACTGCTGAGGATTGTGGGTTTTTGAACATCTTTACCTTTTGCGTTGCCGAGATCATGTTCTCCCCAGTCCAGCCTGAAATTGGAACAAAGGGCACAGCCGTGGTGTCGTAGCCGATCTTCTTGAGGAAGCTGCTCACCCCTCGCACCACTTCCTCGAAGCGGCTCTGGCTGTAAGGAGGTTCAGTCAGGTCCATCTTGTTCACACAGACTAGGATTTGCTTCACACCTAGGGTGTAAGCCAGCAAGGCGTGCTCTCTGGTCTGACCGCTTCTAGATACGCCGGCCTCGTACTCCCCTCTGGCTGCAGAAACCACCAAGAGGGCAACATCAGCCTGAAATGACAAGCTTTAGAAAAAAGAAGGGCAGCTTGCATACAAGTAAATGGTAGCATTGCATGCACTTCTCACCTGTGATGTCCCAGTGATCATGTTTTTTATGAAGTCACGGTGGCCCGGAGCATCAATCACAGTCATGGTGTATTTCTGGGTGTTGAATTTCAGCAGCGTGATGTCAATAGTAATTCCTCGCTCCCGCTCAGCTTTCAGCTTGTCCAGCACCCAGGCAAATTTAAAGGAACTCTTCCCCATCTGGAAGTCATGCAAAACAAGTTTAAACACCTCAGAAGTCGCAGGTTTCACAGCAATCGTTTCTTTACTCACTTCATTTGCAGCCTTCTCAAATTTCTCCAGCCTCCTTTGATCGATTCCGCCGCACTTGTAGACCAGGTGTCCGGTGGTGGTGGACTTGCCGCTGTCGACGTGGCCAATGATCACCACATTAACGTGAGTCTTCTCTTTTCCCATGGCTGAAGGTGGAGATGCAGGTTAACCAAAGCTGCAGGGTTTCAGAAACAACTTCTCTCTCTCTCTGTCTCTCAAATGGATCTGACCAGCCTGTTTGGAGAGCCTTTATAGCCTCCACAGGACACGTAATTGAAGACAGGTGTGCTGCTTAATCAGGCTTAATTGGCATCAGCCACACTTGGATGACAAATGGATACTGCTGAAAGGCAAAGTGGCTTTGAAGCCAGGAGTGAAAATACTGAGATACATTGTAAAATAATCACAAATGGTGCTTTTTATTAAAAGAAAACATTATTAAAAGTGTAACAGACAGTTACACTCAGTTCTCTCTTGGGACCTTCCATCATGGATCCTTTGATGAGCTCAAATTACAGCCAGGTGAGTCTTCTTCTGGAGCTGGATCCTTTTTAACACCTGTCTCACTGCTGCAAACAGACAATAGGCGTTTTTTTTTTTTTAAATATTTGAGCTGTTGTGACTCAACAAATATGAAGACAAAAACCAACACTGATGGTTCAAAACAGATAAAATCAGGTAGAAAATCTACTAGTTTGTAGTTGTGTTGAAATAGCGCAGGTACAGTTTTGTCTACGTGGAGTTTAATCACAAGGAGGGATAACGTGCTTTTTGCTTTGCACTCTTTTTTTTTTTTTTTTTTTACAAAATCACAAATAATAGCACAGTGTTTGGCACTGTTGCCTCACAGCAAGAAGGTTCTGGGTTCAAATGTCCCATCTGGCCCGGGCCTTTCTGTGTGGAGTTTGCATGTTCTCCCCATGCCTCAGAGTACTCCGGCTCCCTCCCATGGGCCAAAGTACATGATGCTGTCCCATTGCATTACTGATGTCACAGCCTCTTTCACCTTATGCACCAGTCTAACAGCATCCCTGTAGCATTGTCCCGGTTTTTGTTCTTTTTTATTTACTTTTAAAAATTGAATTCATGATATGAACATCAGAGTTCATGTAGAATGGAGTGGGTGGAGAAAAGTATCTGTGGTGACTTGTGATAGAATAATAGCAGCAAGAGTGAAAGGGAAGGTTTCTAAGACGGTAGTGAGATGTGCTATGATGTATGGTTTGGAGATGGAGGCACTGACAAAGAGACAGGACGCCGAGCTGGAGGTGGCAGAGCAGGGAGTGACCAGAATGGACAAGATTAGAAATGAGTTCATCAGAGGGACGGCTCAGGTTGAGCAGTTTGGAGACAAAGTTAGAGGCCAGGCTGAGATGGTGCGGACATGCGCAGAGGAGGGATGTTGGATTCAAGGTTGATGGCTGTAGTGAAGGAGGACATGCAGAGGGTTGGTATGACAGAGGAGGATGCTATGAACAGGGTGAGATGGAGGCAGATGGAGGCGGGGGGAGAGAATGAGTTAGAGGAGGAGATGAAGGAGTAGAATAAATACATACTAAATTGTGAAATTAAACCCTTTTAAATATTTACATCTTCAAATTTTAATTTAGGAACGGAGAAAGTTTTGTATAAGTTAAGCATAAATAAATGAATACTATAACCATATTTTGTGATTAAAGCCGTCATAGTTATCATCAGCACGCATTGCTGCCATATTCAGGGACTCTATGCTGCATGTATGCAAACCGAGGATTAAAAAAAAAGTGCCGCCTAGAGGCGCTATACTAGTTTATTGCCCAAGGGTACTTCGGTAGAAAAACTAAAGCTTTGACATCTGGTTGAAGGACGAGCTGTGTAAACGGCATCTACCGTCTATTAGTCCTAATTTAACTGGCGGTGAGATCTATGACTAGCGTCTTGTAGTAGTAATTCGGTGGAAGTGACCGTTGCAACAATACAGCGGTTGTCGGCTGACCGGGCTGATCTAATTTCAGTTCAGGACGGGGAGGAAGGTGTGTTAACTAACCCCCCCTCCGCGCTCAGAGGTGGGACAAACCGAACTCCCCTCTCGTTTGACGCTGGATAGCTAACCCGGAAACGGCGGCAGCAAATCGCTGTTCCCTTTCTTTGAGCCAGGACCGCTGTACGTAGCGTGGTGTCCAGCCGTCGGCTGCCGTGTTTCTCTGCGAGCATCAAGGTAAAACACAAAGAAAATACTACTTTACACGCACTCTTTCTGCTCTCTCTGCCAGCCGCCTTCGCTGCCCGCCGGCTGCCTTTCATTGAAGCTTGTTCTGAATGTTAGATTTTGCTCCTCGCAGGCAAAACTGTTGAATTAAAAAAAATTCAGGTGAAATCAAACCTAGGCATGGTTAAGTTGCCGTAAAAGTAAAACGGGTGGGGGAAATGCGAGCATGACTGTGTTACATCCTCGGTGTGCCGTTAACTTCCCCTTTGAGAACGACGGTCGGTTTCTTAGAAGGAGGCATTAGGCTCCGCTGCTAGCAGGATTTCCCTTTATTTATCCACAGAGGCTGGACGATACACGCCTGCCCCTAACACCTCACCCACGGCCAGGCTATCAGCTGTGTTTGGCTTGTGTGCGCTGTTTTAAACTAACCGTATGGCTCTGGATTAAGACTGCGCGCTTACAGGCAGCAAATGAAGCAGCATTAAAGGAAATGCACACAGTGACAGATGGGGCAGGAGGTCCAGGGCTGGATTGTCTTCCACCATATTTTTATTTTAAAATCTGTGCCCAGATTTTAAAGTGATGAAAGTGTTGTGAGCAGCAGCAGATTATACACACGCACGTAAAAGTCCTAAATTGGATCTGCTGTTGGGTAGTTTAGGCCACTGCATGCTTCATATGCTCCTTATATGGGTTTCTTACATGTATAGTTGCTAAAGTTGCCAAATAAGAAGTACCTGAAAATGTGGACTGTTTTGCAATCCAGCACTGGGATTTCTGTAGACTGCATGGTTAATCTTTGCATCAATTTTCGGTATAACCACAGTATATAATTTCCTGTCTGCTCAGAAGTGGAAATGAAACATCCAGACAGACCGATTTGTTGACAACGTGCTTGGAAAGTGCAATGTCTGCTTCAGATTGGTCTCAAAGGTCTCACGCTCGCTCCTGCTGCAATTTAGGAACCTTTAAGTGTAGTCAGACATGTACAAAGTTGCTCCACTGTCTTTTAAGATGGTTCAAGTCATTTCAATGCACATCACCCGGATATTGCAGACTCATGCTTTATTTCACAATTGCTTACGGTCACTTTTTCCCTAGTGTGTGGCTCTAAAAAGGAGTGCATGCAGTGGAGAAGGGGGTATTAGGGCATGCTCATTGATTTATTTATTTTTCCCTGCATATTAAAATTTAGGGCCTTCCACATAATTTGGAATTCTCATTAAAAAAAAAAAAAAAAGGAGGAAAATGCACACGTCTGTTTAGCCCTGCGGGCTATTTAGTGTAAAAGTAAATCTTTGCATCCTTTTTCAGTGTTGCCACATGTAGAAGTGGCACGGAAGAATATATAATTTCCTTTCCGCCCAAAGTGGAAGTGAAACGTCTGCAGACGGGCGGATTTGTTGAAAGTGTTAGGAAAGTGCACAACGTGCAGCTTTAAATGTATCTAAAGGGTCTCGAGCTCGCTCCTGCTGCAAATGAGAAACCTACAAGTTTAGTTAGACATGTGTATATTAAAAAAAAAAAAAAAAAGTTGCTCCACTATCTTTTTAAGGTGGCACCAGTGATGCATGCCAACCGGATATTGCAGACTCACACTTCAATTCACAGATGTGACTTTCCCCCTTTTGTGTCAGAAGCATCTCAGATGTGGCTCTTAATAAAAAAAAAAAGAAAAAAGAGTAGGAGTGGAAGTATTTGCCATTTTTACATCTGTGACTTAAAGAAAGTACCACCTCTCCTTATATATTTGGCATTTCCTCCCCTCTTGTAGCCCTCTAAAGATCGACTGGAAGACACAACAATACCAGAGTCTTGCCACAGTTGTAAGATGTTAGACGAGGTAAAACTTGTTGCACCCTGTCTCTTTCCCGTACTCCCCTCATGTGAACAGCCTGGATAATCGCTCTCCTCTGGAGCCAGCTTTTCCATATTTATTTAATAAAAGTTTCTGCTGTCACAAAAAAAAAATGCAAAAGCGAGGAGAACGATTGCTCGTGACAAGAAAAAGAAATGCATTGTGGAGGAAGTCGTTTGTGTGAGCTTCTTTTTGGTCTCAGTTTGTGAATCATCAGCGAAATGAGAAAATGTGGCTCACTCGGCCCCGTGTTTTTCCCCTGTAAATTCCTGCAGGTACAGGCGTGCAGGTGTGCTTAGGCATGACCTTTTCTTCGAAATTAAATGAGGGTTGGATACTGTGACGCGTCAGCACCAAACTAAACAAATGTTACGGGCCCTAGGGTTGTTTTTTTTTGTGTGGGTTTAATCTTGTGTTAGTCAACTTCAAGCAATAAGCTTTTGAAATGTATGCATCTTTGTAGTCAGCAGCAGATAGAGTTGGATGGAATATAATAAACAAACCCCACACTAAAGCGGTGCACATTTCTCCTGTGACGGGAGATTTTTCCACATGCTTTCTCCAGCAAATGTAGTTCGGACAGTGCTACAGCTGGAGGGGTAGAGTGAGCGTAATGGTGGTCAGTTTTAATTATTTATGATGTTTCCAGGAGTCCTCCCGAGCTTTTCACTAACGTTTTACAGACCTGCGAACAAACCCACAGAAGCATTTTTAGATTTCACGTTTATTGTTCTGGTAGCTTTACATTTCCTCACATTGTAGCGTTCACAGGGCCCCTGTCTGCAGCCTACTCCCTTCAACACACCCGCTGGCTTCAGCTTGGGTTACTGCAGTTATTCCCGGTATGCTGACGGTCAGGCTATATTATATACAGTATCTCTGATGGTGAGTGGATCCTGTCACGCTGAATGTCTCTTCTAGTTGAGTCATTATTGTAACACATCCAGCTCATGTATTATTGTGTGGCTTCTTTGCAGCAGTGTTGTGACATTACAGGCAGCCCAACACATGTTTATTTACTACACAGTGACAGTACGCCTCAAGCATTTTTCATAATGTTGGCTCTGCCCACGTAGCCAAGCGGCGCAAGATTATTTCCTGGTTTGGGAACTTAAATTAAGCTTTAATTTTAAGGACTACAATAACACGAGGGCTTGTGTAACACCATGCAGCCCATTGCGGCCCTCAAAAACAGTCCCCATAGAAAAGATTTACAAGTTTGCCGTCTTGCTGCATCCACCCTTGTTTTTTAAAATAGCGCAGCATGCATGCTCGGTTTGCTGTCTTCGGTTTATGCAGAAAAGAGCTGTATTGATCCCTTTCTCTGGCATAAATCTGTTTGTGCAGTTATTGGGATTAACGTGCTCTAACTCATCTGGTATGTTCAGCATTGAGCTCTAACACCATTATCATGACATGGCCTTAATCCAAGGGAGCCGCTGACTTCAGCATTTCAACTTTAAATTGTTTTTTTTTATCATATTTGCATTTAAAGACACTTGAGTTATAATTCCAGTATTCACCCACGATACACTTTGTTTACAAGCTGCCTGTTGCATTGACCACTATGTAGGCTAATGAGATATACACCTTGGAGGGAAACATGCTGTCTTTATAAGGGTGTTATGTGCAGATAGTAAATGCTAAATAATGCTATGTAAATTTAACAGTCAGATTACCTGTCAGGTTACTCTCAGGGATTTCCTGCATGCATCAGAAAAAACCCTCTAAAGAAGTTTTCAAGGGAAATCATCAGGATTGCTATAAAAAAAAATATTTTTTTTAAAGCAGGGTTCAATTTACTCAAGCTTAAACATTTTTGTTTATCGACTGCCCCGAGAAATGTCAGAAAAATGCGTAAGCGTCCGTTAACTGCAGTAACAAACACCCTTTCCTTTAATTACGTGCAGGTCGGTTGCGCCTGTGTGCACGGCCACCTCCACGAAGGGCCGCGCCGAGCCAGGAAAAACCCAGACTGTTATGACTAAAATGGGTGAAACCTTGTGGCGCTTCATGTTTCTGCATCAAATTTGGTAGAGAGAGCCATTCAGCACCGTCAGCGCTCACTGACTCAGTGTTATCAGGCTGTTATTCATTCTCTAAAAATTTAAAGGTTTCCTACAAGTTTTTCCAAATCTCACTGTGAGCTGGTGATATGATTGGGGGATGTCAGTTCATGTCTGTCACAGTTGAATTGGTGACATATTTTAGTCATTTAGTAGGAAATGCTGACTGTACCCCCACCCCCCCTCTCAGAGCAACATCTAAATCTCTGTTTCTTGAAAAAGAGCATTTACTTGGATCAGTCGTATTTGTTTGACATTGACACTTTGGCTCTAGTTTGTTTGGTCTTCTCTTTTGAAACCTCTTTGTTTCTTATATACTGCCTGCTGCTGCTGCTGCTTACCGAGGGACTTCTCCTGCCTAAATAAACTATTACAAACGATGTACGAAGGCGCTGCTACTCCCTGCTGTTCAGTCCACAAACAGATGTATTTAATACTTTACTGATTAACACAGTTTTTTGCCATTAAATGAGCACAGAAAGGTGGTCTGAGGCTGTGGAGGTCCTCACCATGGTGGTTTGTGTTTGCAGCTTTTGGCGCGGACGGGGAATCTGCTTTTGATGTTCGGCTCCTAGTGTTTGTGTGTGCTTGTGCGCGCGCGTGCCAGTTTCTAATCCGCAGCGCCGGCCGTGCCGCTAGACTCGAGCATTCCTCTCAACTTTCTCACTTCCGACTGTGATGCTGGCTCATCTGAAGCCCAAAGCATGCACATAATGAGAAAAGATGGCTGCCTTGTATCACCCCCCCCCCCCCCCCGCAGGCAGGAGGGCCTGAAGGCCTTTAATGGGATGCTTTAAATTTGTGCTCCCTGCATGCAGCAGCAGCAGCAGCATCTCCAGAGCCAACGGGAGCAAGAAGCAAAGTGGACTTTGCTGTGAGGCTGGTGCATATTCAGTGTAGTTAAGCAGTCACAACTTTTCTGTATATTGATTTGTGTTTCTGGACACAGATTTGTTTTTCATATGTACTGATTTGTGTCCATGTATGTGAAATTTTCTACTTTTAAAGGTCAGAAAGGTCACATTTTGTAGGCTGAGGGGGTCAGAGGTGGTGTGAAAACTTTCACTGCCCAAACCAGAAACCACAGTTCGAGTCGCACAAGGAAGGTATTTATACACTTGCTTTGTGTTACTGTAGAGGCGCTGTTATCATTAGAAAGCACTCGGTGAGGTTTAGGCACTAAAATTGACCTGGTTAGGTTTAGGTGTTAAAAACTGCTCTGTTAGGTTTTGGTAATAAAGTGAAACTAGCTGGCTGAGTTTAGAAAGAGGTCATGGTCCGGGCGAAAATAGAGAGGCTGCCACTTTTTTTGAAGCTAGTTTTATTGGTTACCACGGTGACAGGGCTTCTCTGAAGGGTCTGAACATCAAACGTGCTACAGAAATTATAGATTTACCATTGCAGTACATTAGTTTCCTAATTGACATTCTGCCATGAGACTGGGCTGGAATTTACTACATTAAGGCTATAAATATCATGGCTCACTCAATAGGGAGGAAAAACACTGAATTTGTGTGCTTCTACCCCCCCCCCCCCCACACCTTTCAGTCATGCACTGAAAATCCCTGCAGGCTCACATCAGAGAAAATCGACAGAAGCGATGGCAGCGTTGAGGATTTTCTACTTTCACCTCATTCTGCTGTGTTCAGAGAAATATCCAATCATGACAAAAGCCACTGTGGAGATTTTTGTTATAGCGTGTTAACCAGGACAGGCATGAGATCCTCATGTGGCTGCCTACATTTTCAGCAGACGCACAGAGCAGGCGTGCTACCCACAGATGGCAAATCAGCATGGTGGAAATCCAGTTTTTGCATGAAAGTGTTGCTGTGCCGCCCCCGCACCAAACCTCCCTTTTCACATAGTATTAAATCTGTCATGTAAAAATGAGGTGCTCCCGCTTTCGCCCCTACTGCCTGTATTGTGCAGTCACATGTAGATTTTGCAGGCATGCTTCATTCTTGTGATGTGTATCTAAATATACATTCTGCGTGTTATCTGAAATAATCCGGGTAAACTGTGATCGACATTTTAAGCTATTTTATTGGCGATGACGAGGGGTTAAGTGGGATTTGGCGAGTAGGGAAACCCTAAGATGTGGTTCAGGAAAAGAAACACTAAACCTGCCCAACTGCGTATTAATGCAGATATCTAATCAGCCAGTCACATGGCACTAATTCAATGCATGAAGTTCAAACTGAGGATCAGAATGGGAAGAAAGGTGATTTTGTACTTGGCGTGGTCGTTGGTGTCAGATGGGCTGGTGTGACTATTTCAGAAACCGCTGAGCTGCTGGGATTTCCCCACACAGTCATCTCTAGGGTTTAGAGCAGGGATACTCGCCTTCAGGCCTCGAGAGCCGGTGTCCTGCAGTTTTTAGATGTGTCCCCGATCCAACACACCTGAACCTGCAGGACACCGGCTCTCAAGGCCTGGAAGCGAGTATCCCTGGTTTAGAGAATGGCCCAAAAAAGGCAAAGCAGTTCCCTGGGTGAAAATGCCTCGCTGATTCCAGAGGTCAGAGGAGAATGGCCAGACTGCTTGGAGCTGCTAGGAGGGCAACAAATAACCCCTCGTTACAACCAAGGTGTGCAGAAAAGCATCTCTGAACACACAACAGGTCAAACCTCGAAGCAGATGGGCTGCAGCAGCCGAAGACCACACCGTGACGCTCCTCTGAGGGGAAGACAACAGTAACTCGGTTGTAACACTTCGTTAAAGCCAAAGTATGCAGAAGAGCATCTCTGAACACAGCACAGCAGAAGGCCACGTCAGGTGACACTCCGGTCAGCTAAAAACAGGAAACTGAGGCTACAATTTTCACAGGCTTGCCAAACTGGTCAGAATTTGGTGTAAACATGAAAGCATGAATCTGTCCTGCTTTGTATCCAACATTCAGGCTGCAGGTGGTGTGTGTGTGTGTGTGTGTGTGTGTGTGGGGGGGGGGGGGGGGGGATTTTCACTTTGGGCCTCTTTGTGCCCACTGAACATTGTTTACACACCACAGCCTACCTGAGTATTGTTGTTGACTGTGCCCATGCCTTTATGACCACAGTGCTTTTCCTCCCTAGTGAGTGAGCCGTGATATTTATAGCCTTAATGTAGTAAATTCCAGCCCAGTCTCAATTAGGAAGCTAGTTTAGTTCATCTTTTCTTCTTTCTTTGGTCCAAGAAAAGTGTGATCATTTTATAGATGTGAGCACAGTGTTAAAGATAACAGTAACATTTATAATGGAGCTGTGTACCAGAGTCTGGCTGCACGATTGACTGTAAATTCCTGGCACAGTGTAAACATTTCAGTCCAGCGGAGAAAAACGAGCCCTCAACAAGCATTTGTTGTGTCATTTCAGTTCAAGCATCTCCAGCCCGTGTAAGCGATCTGTGGGAGATTTCTTAATGAAATGATTTTCCACAGAGGCTCCGCTGTGCTCCGCGGGCTTCAGTGATTTCAGTCACACAGTCGATATCCCTCGTCGGTCCCCGGCTCTCGCTCGCCAGAGGGGAAAGGGGAATACAAGTTGTCATGACAACCCAAGTTTTAATGGAAGATTTATTCAGAGGTGTCGAAACCGACCGCGCAAGTGCCGGTTTTTAAGTCCCAGTGTTACTTTCTTCATTTCGGTTCTGGAAATGCTCACAAGTCCGCATGTATGGTCTCTGCCCGTTTTGCCGCTCCGGGCCCCTCGACCAATCCGCCGGCTTTTTACAGCGAGACTCCATCATTAGAAAATCTGTGCTTTCGCTTTAAACATGCACAAGCTTCATTTATTCAGCTGCAGGCTACACAGGTGAAATTGGAGGTATTGTCAGTTTTGGAAAAGGCTTTTAGTAGCTGTGTTGGTGCTTGTTAGTGACCCATATGTCACGTCTATGTATTTCTTAGCACTTCTTAGCACTTCACAGGCTTTTTATTAACTTTACATTAAAAGTTGACCCAGCATGAATGTCTCTGAACTGTGGGAGGAAGGTGGAGTTACCCAGGTGGAGCCGATCCATACACAGGCCCCAGCCGACTGGTGGATTCAACCCAGGACCGAGGTGACAGTGCTAACCACTGCACCACTGTGCTGTCCTATAAGAAGACCTATTATACTCATTTCCTACTCCACCTGTATTCTTGACTTACTACTACTAGATTAGGTTTATTCGATTCATGGTTCAAAATAACCCTTTTTTTTATCTATACTGGGCCTAGATGCAGCACGTCAGGTCATCCATCTTCGTGCTCTCTTTAATCAGGGTTTGTTCTGATTGGCTACGCCCTGCAAACAGAGGGTTTGATGCAGCAGATGGTTGCCTGAGATGACCATATGGATATTTCCTCTCTTTGACACCATATGAATCCTGAAACAGAGCGTTTGTTTGAAGCAGTCTAAGCTGACTGTAAATATTCCACAATACCTGAAAAATCTGAAGTCCAAAATCCGGTTTTATCCGTGTCCATGACAACTGCACATGCTCCAGAGCTCAGTGCATGCAGCACATGTTTTGGGCCACCCATGTTGCTATTGACTCTTTCATGTGGCTGAGTAAAATTAAGTAAAAATAATTATTAAAATAAAGGAATTATTTTCGGATGAAGAACCTGGCACGAGAAGCGTGGCTGACTCCGAGGTGACTGAAACACTGAACCGTGAACCCCACAGTGAGGGGGCGCACCGGTTAACTGACTATTTCATCTCTGATTGCTTTTGATTTTTTTTTTTTTTTTTTTTTAACTCTGCTTGGAGGAATGAGCAAAGTTGAATCACCCCTCACACACATGCTCAGACACAGCCAGCGCTGAATGAGCTCATCATGTGGGTCTTTTCCTGCAGCAGCACTAAAGTGAATGACTGTGTACTTCTGCACACACAGTATATACACCTCAAAAGCATGATGGTGGTTAGGACCAGAGATCTTAGTCATTTGCCTTGGGATAATCTGGTTTAATTTAAAGAAGAGGGAGAGCATTGGGCAGCCTCATGCTTATTGTATTGGCTGTAACAAGTAGGGAAGGCTCAGACCAAAGGGCTGTAAAGCAGCATCTAACCTTCGTGGTTGGCTTTTTAGCCTCAACGTTAGCATTTTGGCAACTACCATATTAGCAACTACCAAATGCTCCAAAAGGCACCTGCAACACACGCGCACGCACAATGGAGAGGTCCAGTTCGGTGATTTGAAGTAGTGGAGGTGAGGTCTAGCATACTCCTGTCAGTCAAAGCAGCCACGCCCCTAACTCCAGTATCCAGGTGGAAGAGTTATTAAAGTCACTTCAGTAGAGCTGTGATGAAGAGAGAAATTATCCACAGAGGCCACGCTACTGCTGTAAACTTGGGCGTTTTAACATGGGCGTCTATGGGGCGTCACTACACTCCATTTTGGGACCAGCCTCAAGTGGCTGTTAGAGGAACTGCAGTTTCAGGCACCGCAGATTTGGCTTTAGTTTTCAGCCCTGGAAGTTGCCACTTGTTTAGTACTAATTAGGAAAGGTAAGTGTACTAACACTTTAAACCAGCAGATGAATGTGAGATGTATTATAGCTGGTAAAATCTGTGCATTAATGATGCCGTGTTGTGTGCAGGTGGCATGCAGCAGCTGCTGGCATGGTTGTAAACCTTTTGTTTAAGGTACATTTTTGAAGCCACTCTTTCACAAGGATGTCTCTTCCTTGTTTATTCTTTTCATCTTGTTCTTCTTCTCTCTGGTTTCACATTTGTAGCTCGGCCCTTTCACAGTGTCTTATTCCATCACGTTTGCCCTCCTCCCTCTGTCTCTCTCTCTCCCTCGGCCCTCACTGTTCTTGTGGTTTTGAAGTTTCAGGGTTTGAAGTCTGATCACATTCATGCATGACCAACATTCATGCCACCGCTGTGCATTTGTATGCAGGCTGGCTGCCTTGGTCCTAATGGTCTCACAGTCTACTGAGCGCGCACTCTCAATCAGGGCTGCACAACTTGTGAAACGAGCTTGTGGCTTGCAGACTGTTGAATCTTAAAACCGAGAGTTGTGAGGTGATCCTTGGCTTACCTAAACACACGCAAAAAAGCACGTTGTAAACATTTCAGTCTCTCAAACTTGTTGTTTATGTAGCAGTTTTAGGTATTGCCACGTCTCAATAAATGGACTCAAGCGTGAGTTGGGTGAGTGTGCTGTAGTGCTCTTAAAGGAGGAAGCGTGGAGCCTTGTAGAAAACCTGAAGTGAATCAGAGGAAGTGTTACATAATAGGAAGTGGTGTTCTTTTTTCATGCGATTCTGTTTGTTCCATGTTTTTTCATTTTTTTTTCTAAAAACGTACTTATTAGTCCATTTTTCTCAAGGTAAGCGCATTAGGATAGGAGAACAACCCTGTGTCTTACATTACGTGTCCCTTTTGTGCGTTACAGCTGAATTTTAAAAGGAAACCCAAGATGACGTGCAGTCTTTTCTAATGGGTGTAACCAATCTGTTTGAAGTGAGCTGTCCAACTTTGGTAAAGTGTCATTTGGTAAAGTGAAAATGCACAAAATAGCGGTTTAGTTTTGTCATTTTTGTATTTAAAATAAGTCAGTTGAACTTTGTCTGCAGGAGGAGCAGTGATGTCACTGCTGATGGTTTCAGACCTTTAAATGATATATTTTTTTTGTCAGGCTCGAGATTGTAAAGTTTTACGTTTTTGTTGCTGTTGACCTGTGCTTCAGAGGCTGACCTCTGCTGGAGGACTTTGACCCGGGGCCACCTGCCAGGCCGGGCCTCCCTGCTCCTGCCAGACACGCAGCTCCACTGCTGGTAAGTCCTCGAAGCTGCTTTTCCGTTCATCTGCTAATCAGCAACATCAATGTTGATATTTAATAAATTGGGGAAGAAATTGCTGCTTAATTCAGTTCTAATGTACGGAAAGAGGCCAACACGGTCTGCTTTACATGTTCAGAGGCGCAAATGCATTTAAAAGCTGAAACTTTGGCAAGTTTCCTGAAGATTTACACGGTGTTTGTGGTGGTGGCGAGCATATGGGTGCATGTGTGTACGTATGCACATTCACAAAATGAAATGGACACAGTTTCTTAAAGAAATTAGTGACTCCTAAAGTGTGCGCTGTGAGATGTCATTTCTGTTAAGTGAAGTTCTTAACTCTTTTATTTTATTTTAATTAGTTAAATAGATAGGAATACAAAATTTTAAAAGTTGCACCTTTTAAAATTTTCAGCATAAGATGGAAGATAAAGATTTGGGTGCGTCTCAGGCGATTGTCACATGAAGTTTGGGAATGGCTGAATTCAATAATTTAGCGCAGGACTTTCTCCTCTGCTAGTATTTTGTTAGCGCAGTATTTTTGTGACTAACTGAGCAACAGAGTCAACTGTTGCCTCTCCAGTGAGTCTGAACTCCAGCTTGGCTCTTTTGGACTGCAGCTGCTGACGGCACTCCTTGTTCTGCTGCGTAGTGGCGCATTAATCTGATCCAGGGAATGTTGCTCCAGCTTGAAGTGGAGATCCAGAGCAGGAAAAAAATTTGCAATTGCCAACCGCAGCTCAAGACTGGAGCTGGAGTGCACCGCCTGTGGGACGAGATCCTCTCAGGGAAAGCAGCTGGACGATATTGATGATATTTGGTTGGCTGTGGGTCAGGAGGAAAAGCGGGTCAGTGGTTTGATCCCCGACTCCTCCAGCCCACCTTCCAAAGCATCCCTTGGGCAAGATGTTGAACCCCAAATTACTCCTGATGCATCCATCGGAGTGTGTGTGAGTAGTTAGAAAGCACTTAAGGCTTAGAATAAAACGCTGTTTGGATTTGTGTGAATTAGCTCCATCACTCCATTTACTACAACAGCAACATGGCCAGCAGCTTGGACAGGAAGCACCACAGCTAGCTTGTTAGCAGTGACTAAACTTTCAAAATAAGTGCATGTGCATGGGTCTGGTCAGGAGAGTGTTCCCTAACTCAGGCTGCTCAAACTTCACATTAGCTTTGGTTGAACTTCATAACGCACCTTTGTCTGTGATTCCCTGCATTGGAATGACCATTACATTCGGACCCCAAATCCACAAGTTGCACATGTGCATCATTTCCAATGCAAAAATTGGCTATTAAGCTATTTTTATTCTCAGCCTTCTTTCCCTCCCCACCACTGATTACCATCTGCTTATCTGCTGTTATTTTGTTTGCATGTCTATTTATGTCTGTGCATAGACATAACTGCTATCTTTCCTAATTTGCATTGACTGCAGGTGCTTAAAGGTTTTAGAGATCATTTGTGTATTTCTCCTCTTGTTTAGCTCATTGTACATGCTGAGAAATGTTAAATGAATGGAGGCATTTCTAAATAGAAGCAGAGTTGGTTATTTTTACTTTCTTTCCACTGGTGGTGTTTTCCATGCTAACGTGGGTTCAGCATAGGTGGGAGAATCAGTTAACTGCCGTCTCAATTACAAAGTTTGGTTTAAATCACAAACACAGGTGGATACTCTGCATTCTTAGTTTGCTCCTTTTATACGCTGGGTGCAGTGCTCGGGGAAAAATGGTTATAAAGAACATTTTTAAGGGGACATTAAGGCCAGGTCCCTTGGCACAAAAAAAAAATCTCTTCACCATTTATCTTATTGTCACTGGTGGAAGAGCTACTCCTGTAATTGCCCGTGTTAATAAAATTTCAGCTTATTTTTCTGAAAGCCATCACTTTATTTCATTGAGGTTTAAGCGTTGGCAGCTCTGTGTGCACAGATACAGATGTGTCATTATGTAAGGCCGCCTGTGGTGCACCTATGCCTATTATAGTCTTAATGTGCAGTGCTGTGGGTGTATGTGTAATACTGGCTCAGGAAATGAACTGCATTGTGGGCCATAAAAAGGAGTTGAGTAATGTAGGTGCTCCCGGCTTCCTGCCCCCACCCCAAGGCCAGAGTGTTTATGTAACCACAGGGCACAGGGTCATGGCTCACGTGAGGAGCTGGCATGTCTGGTGTTGGTGGGGACTTTGTTTAGTAGGTGGTCGCTTTAATGGATTTAATTCACTTAATTCCGGATATTTTAGTACTATGTTGTCTTAATGCAAGGCTGCACTTTAGTTTCCTTCCCATCATTTCTCCCTGCTTTCATGCGTGCCCATCCCTGTTGTATTTTCCTCTGTGTCTCCTTGGAGATTGTTACCATGCCAAACAGCTATCATTTGATTGGCTAAACTGGGGCGCTGGAATGCTGTGCTGCTTTGACAGCTAAGCCTCAGGTGGTTCATATATAGGATCGCTAAGTCAGTGTGTCTCCATGCGAGACTTAATTTGCATGCGTGTGTGTATAGGCTAATGCCATGCTGCTGTGGTGCCTTACTGAGACTCGGATCCATTCACTTAAATGGCCTGAATGGTTGCTATTTTAGTCTGTACGCAGTATACGATCTTGCGGCAGTGCAGGGGAACATAATATGTGGTGCACTATATGTGGAAAAAGGGGAGTGAGTTAATGTAGCAGCCTACAGATTGTGTGAAAAGATGCTGGGTGGATTAACCCTGCTTAAGCCAGGGGGGAGGGTGGTAGCCAGAGATGAAGCTTTTTTAGACTCGCATAATTGGGTGAACACTGCCCCCAGCTGGTGAAGCGTTGCAGTGTTATATTTGTGGACATGCGTGCAAAATATTTGAATTGTACTCAAGTCATAGCTCTAAACTTGCACCAAATTTACAGATAGTAGCTATATTTTGACCAGTTTAACCTGTTCAGTCATTAGATCACATAATAAGTCAGTCAGTGGGCAGTTTTATTTTCTTTTTCTACATAAATATCAGTTTCTCCACTCTTGACTCTGCACATGGAGGCTGCGCTGGCCTCCTGCTCTCAGCCCCACCCTCTGAGTAGGTCATTTGAGATGATACGTCTGAATGGGTGTAATATGTAGAGTGGCTCATTATGTCAGCTAAAAGCTCCCATCTTCTCCTAGGTTATCTATTATTTATACCACTGGCGGCTTGACACCGTGTAACTTCCTGCCTAGGTTTTCCTTGAGGACGCTCGCAGGCTGCAGGCATGCGTGTGTAGAAAAACTTAACATGTGGGAAGCTAGTTTTAGACATTGAATTAACATATAGGGTGGAGAAATGTCATTTTATTCCTAGAGATATGGGAGCGCCTGTCCTTAAATAGCTACGTGTCAGCACTGGATGGTGCTGTTGGATCTGGCATCAGAGCTTCTCTTCGACTCAGTAAGATGAAATTTGAATGCCTTGCAGAAATATTTCCAGCAAGAAACGGTTTACTGCATAATCAGGTTATTGTAAATATTTTCACTTTCTTTCATTTGTAAATTTAAATCTAAAGATCCACAAAACCAGGATGTGCCAGTATAAGCTTTGGGAGTGGTCCCCCTCATCCTTCCTGCCTTGTATGCACAGCTGCTTTCATCCTCCAGATGGCACTCGTCTCCTGCTCAATGAAAATATCAGTCCTCTACAATCTGACACTCATCATCACTCCAAAACCTCCTCTGTGCCCCACCCAAAATCCTGTTAGGGTAATATTCTGCAGGAGGAAAAGAAAAACATTCAAGGCAATGTTTGTTTCATAAATTCAAATTGGGCTTAAATTTTGAATTAAATATACACCTGAATACTGTTGTGAGCAAGTAAGAGTAAAAGATGCCGCTGACGTTGGTGAGTCAGTCAAAGGTCAGTCAAGTAATGATGGTTGGGGGGCCGTTTCTGCAGAGGAACGAGGGAGATCTGTGTGTGAATCAATTTAGGAGGCAGCTGCCCCGAGGGAGGTGCTGCTTAGACCAGGACAGTGAGTCAGTGCGCTCACTTAATGATTTCCTAACACATCCCAGGAAGAAGTCAGAGGACTCTCAAGGGCAGGGCGGGAGGGTGTGGAGGACCTCGTTCTGAGGTGGATGGAGCAGAAAATGAAAAAGTAAATTTGCATGAAAGATGATATAAACATCACTGAGATTCCTTATATGAATATTTTTTTCCAATATGGAGCAGAATCTTTTTTATCATTGATCTGAAATTAACACCATCAGGCCTGTGAGCCTCTCTCTCTCTGTGTGTTGTGATGGAAGCCTTGTGTCAGTGTGACTGGAGAGTGCCACTAAGAGCCTCTCCACAGAGCTCAATGAAGCCAGCATTTTAGCTGACTCTTGTGCATCTGCCTGTTGCCATGGTTTCCATCTTTCATCAGGTGCCGTCCAGAAAGCGGAGCTCAGCCGAGGATGAGGCGCTCCCACTTTCATCCTCCTCTCTGATCTTTTTCTCTGGACAAACCGTTTCATGTGCCGGCGATTGGGTTCGTTACAGCTGCTGGTGATGTGATGCTAGGAATATTTTTAGCTGGAGTAAGAGGAGACGGCCGATACTTCAAGTGTCACCGTCTGTTGTCATCATTCAGTCTTCCTGTAGGTTTGTTTTGATTTACCCGAATCTAGGTGGGAGGGGGTGGGGGGGGGGTGGTATTAGCTGATGTTTACGCGGGTGCAACAATACAGAGGCGTGTCTATGAGGTCAGAGAATTCACCCCCATAAACAAATTGTAGCCCCCGCTCCTCCCTTTTCCTCTCACCATCCACCCCTAAACCATTTTTAGTCAGCTGGGTGAGATTGGTAGGAGATAGTTGGGGTGGGGGTGAGGAGAAGTTGAGTTTGGGGGTGGGGGGACGACGCCTGCCAGTCCCATTTGGGAAGTGCTCCCCCATTTTCTGCCTGTCGAATCGGGCCAGTGTCAGCAAGCTCCGGCGGGTCCAGGTCTGACCGAGTGGGCTAATGCGATGTGGCGTGTCACCCGGGGAATCTAGGTCAAGTTTAAAGCTGCCTAGTTCTCCCCGCCTCTGCCGCAGTGTGACGCTTCAAATCCCTCCCCTTCCACGCACGCAGTAATATTGAGCACACATCCATACCTACAGTTTAATTTAAGAAAACAAACGATTGCATACTGATGGATAAAAGAGCTATGCATTCCCTTTTCCAGGCTCTCCTTATTTCAGATATAAACGCACATCTCACACACTATTGCCTTGACCCATCCCCCCACCCCCTCCACAGACACACACACACACCCACCCACCCCCAGGCAAGCTCTCAGCCTGTCCACGGCAGAGCCCACGTGACGCCCCGTGCGGAGGCTGGGGAAGGGAGGGCGTTGTTTTTCTTCCATAGTAAAGCAGCAGGGCACGTGGATCCTCATGCTGCAGCTGAGTAGTGGAATGTCAGCACTATCCCTTCCTCACATTATCCAGCCTTCAGCCCCCCCGAGCCGTTTCTGCAAGGATGGCTGCCGCAGTGCTCGGTTTCAGCTGTGTCCCGCGTCTCGGTGCGCTTATTAAAGGGGAGGCACAGAGCTGGGAGATGTTAAAAGGCAGTGCCATCCTGAGGTCAGGCTGCTGCATGGGTGTGGCACTGTTTTGGTGTTTTTCACTGAATGGGGTTGAGCCTTCCTGCACCATCTGTAATCTAGAAATATTTTGGATTGTAGCTTTAGTCTGTTAACATTTTGACATTTTACTGAAATTGTGCGACGGTATCTGTGTGAATGCATGTCTTTATCCGATTTACCGCGCTATGATCTGCTCATATTTATCACTAAAACTAAATTGTCATTAAAAAATGTAATTATGTTAATGTGAATTTGCTGAGCTGCACAGAAAAACCAAATCACATCCAATCACTGACAGATGGATTTAGACACTTCTCCATCATCTATAGTTGACTTTACTACCCTACTAATCCGCTGTTTTTTTGGCGCATTACCTCATCTGTATTAATATATTCGTGTGCTTTCAAGTCTTACTACTACTGTACTCGCTCTTCACCAGGAGCTCAAGCCTGATTGGCTGCTGCAATCTTTTCAATGGCACCAAATTTTTTTCGACTCCATGGATACAGTGAGCTGTCGGGTAGGCCAGCTCAGCCAATGGGAGAGCTGCGCGGGCTCCAGTTTGTCAGATTCTGCCCCTGGCCTTGGAGGCACCCCTCCCCTCCCTTCCCACCCTCACTGCGAGCACGCGATGTCTCAGCGGGGGGGTTCAAAACAACAACAAGACTGTCGTCGGCTTCTCTGCGGTGCCCAGGACATGCCAGGACTGCTGGGTACTGCTCAAACTCTTTAATGCAGTGTCTGTACTTCCCTCACTATGCTATCACTAAGCAACCAGTTACACTTAGTTATACAATTTGTGAATACATCTTTAAAGAAGTCCACATAGACTGCAGAGTCAGTTATCTGTAAGTGGTTCTTATGATGATTTTGAGTGGAAGACTGAGAAATAAAAAGCTGCAAAATGCACAGATTTAATCTGCTTTTTTTTTTTTTTTTATAGTGCACTTCAAGATTCTCTAGTGGACTTTGAAACGCAGCCACACAAATCCCCGTCCTTTAAATGACCTCATTTTAAACAGCACAGGGGAACAGCGCTGGGCCTGCAAGGCTGCCAGTGCCCTCGTTGAAGTGCTACAAGCCCAGGCTGCTCTGCCAGCCATACATCGGGCCAGTCCGCGTTCGGCTGAAAGGTGGCAGTAGAAGATAATGATGATGTGATCACGATGATAATGATGGGTAGTGCCCACATCATCCAGCAGGGTGAGGTCGGTGACAGCTCTCATCCCTTCTGAGGCTGCATCAGGTGCCGCCTTCCGACAGCCAGTGAGGTGCCAGCATTGGCACAGTCAGACATTCAGGTCACATTAGAGCAGGGTGGTTTGATGAGACTGGACAAGGCAGGTGGGCCTTTGCAGGTGGTCATTGGATTTGGCTGGTGACAGACAGTTTGTAGAGGAGCTTTTGAAGTAAATCAAAGTAAAAATAACACACTGATTTCATGCTGATGCACAGGAAATCACACAAGTTCATTTTAGGTGCACACCAGCTATTCATTAGACTTAATTCCAATCAAATTTAGGGGTACAATAAATGAATGCTATTTATTAATCTTATGATAGATTTTTATGTTAATCTATTACTTGTTTAGTCTTTAAAAAAAAATTTAAAAAAATCCCAAAACACTTAAATGGCAATGACATTTTGATGTCTTGTTTTGACCCAGTGCTAGGTTTTCAGCATGCACACACACACACACACACACACACACGCGCACGCACACATGCACGGTGCATCTCATGCATTTTAAAACCGGCCCATCTCACCCTCTGCTCCTGACTGCTGAGTGTGTACTTTGCTCCGTCGCAGCACCTTCCTGTCTTCCAGCATTACCTGTGTTAGCATGATTTGCCCCATCTCCACAGACCCTCGCTCGGACGCTTTGGCTCTTCACCTGCCACTCATCTCGGCTGACATCTGCCTGCCAAAATTGAACTTTGTCACTGTTCTGCACCGACCCCTCTTTCACCAGCCTGTCCATCTTCACCCCGTCACCAAGGGCTAAACCTGCCACTGTTTCTCTCTACAAACTGCAGCAGATCTCTGACTTATCAAATGTCTGTCAACCTCTGCAACTCTGTGCTTTCGAGGAGTCGGAGGATTGACAGAAGAGAGCAGTGCAAGGGTGCTACTTCTGTGCAACTAACAGCTGACGTGTGTGTGTGTGTGTGTGTGTGTGTGTGTATATAGTGCTCAAAAAATTAAAGGAACACTTTAACACATCAGATCTCAATGGGGAAAAATCATGCTGGATATCTGTGCTGGTATGGACTGCATAATGTGTTAAAAACAAAAGGATGCCACATCGTTTGATAGAAATGAAAATCATCAACCTACAGAGGGCTGAAAAATCAGAGTGAAAAAATGATGCAGCAGCCTAGTCTATATTGCCAAAAATTCATTGCAGCAACTCAAAATGGAACTCAGTAGTTTGTGGCTCTTACGTGCTTGTATGCGTGCCTGACAGTGTTGGGGCATTCTCCCAATGAGAGAACGAATGGCGTCCTGGGGGTCTCCTCCATGTGTCCTGGGGATATTCTTTCATCTCTGTCACATGTGCTCAGGGTGAACCTGCTCTCATCTGTGAAAAAAGCAGACCTGCCACTCGGGCTCCACGGTGCCGGTCAGTGAGCACAGGGTCCGCTAGATGATGTCGGGCTCTCAGGCCACCCTCTGATTGTTTGGTCAGAGACATTCACACCAGTGACCTGCTGGAGGTCATTTTGTAGGGCTCTGGCAGTGCTCATCGTGTTCCTCCATGCACAAAGGAGCAGTCTTGCTGATGGGTTAAGGACCTTCTATGGCCCTGTCCAGCTCTCCTAGAGTAACTGCCTGGGAGACACAGCAAACCTTCTGTAAACCCATTCCTGTTTTTGGTGGTTGTCTCATTGTTGACCCTCCACAGTGCACCTGTTGTTAATTTCATTAACACTACAGCAGCTTTAATTTCATTTGGCTTAAGCAAAAACATTTTCCTCTAAGGAGCAGAAACCCCGACGCTGTCGTCGTACCAAATCTCACCTCCTGGCATTTGTCTTGAGATGCATCTGGGGACTTATTTGGGCTGTTTTTTTTTAAAGCATTATTTAAACTGACTTTGAATTCTAATGGTAAATAGAATCACCAGTAAAGTCTGGTTAAATGCTTAAAAGGTTTGCCCCAAAGTAATATGTTAAATAGCTTTTTATCTCCTGGAAGTTATACTCCTGTCACCATCTTTGTTGTTGCAGGATTCTCCCATGGATCTAAATTCAGGATAATTGGACTGTTATCTCTCTCTTAATGTCCCTGCTAATACAGATGCTGGTGGTACATGGTCTGTGTGCAGGACATTTCAGGCTCTACTTTAAATGTTTTATTATTAGAGTAAATAAAGTTTGCATGTGGCTCAGGTGTGAAAAAGCTGCACTGCGATGAATTTGACATCACTGTTGTGTAATTTGTAACTGTCAGAGAAACATGCCAGCATTGATTACAGGAACAGGTAAACTTTGGAAGGATGCAGTTCTGATTGATATGAGCACTTGACTCTGGTTCTGAGCTGGACCTGGTTCTCGATTCTGATCCTTTTTCCTGTCTGCTTCCAGCTCCTGTTGGATGTTGTTGTAATTTAAAGCTGTCATATATACTGTTACTGTGGCGGATTATGGGTCATATTGAACACTTGTTCAGACCTTTTTTTTTTTATGAGGAGCAGTCAATCAGAAGGAACTTGGCTTAAAGGGAGGAGAGCTTAACCAGCTTGTTTCAGACAGAGGATGAACTGAGGGCTTCACCAGGGCCCAGAACAGATATGTAAGGATTATTCTGAGCTGTGAGTTATGCAGAGGTACTCTAGTGGAGTCCAAAAATCCAAATATGAAGCTGTAAATGAGCATTAAGAGGTCCTTTTTGAGACCAAACACTCTAAAAATGTGTGATGTCATTGCTTACTTTGCTCAAAGAGTTGAATTAATATTAAAATGTATGCTGTAGGTTTCTGTATCATGATGCTGTCTTAAACTGGGATTATACCCACATCTATGGACACCACAGACACACCTCCAAGTCTGCCTGCATGAGTCGTGTAGTTAGTACACGACTCATGCAGGCAGTTAGTGCATTGTCTTGCTAGACTTGTGTAGGTGTGTGTGTGGTCACAGAAACTGCCAGGCACGGTGCCTCACATTCACCCCGGATGACGAAATTGTCTCAACTCGCTAATTTGCCGAAACTATAACACTGGCATTATATTTACTGTTGTAGTGCAGTGCAAGGGTTTTGTTTACTGTACCACATGCATTGTACATGCTTGCATTACTCAGGCATGTTTAATATTAATGCCATGTTTGGGCTCTTACGATGCGAGACGCTGCATTGTCTGACTGTGCAGAGACGATTGAGTGAATTTCTTAGTGCTGCTGGAAGTCTAATTCACACACAAACAGTAAACAGAGCAGGCCTGCTTATACATATTTACATGACAACTTCCTTTATGAATTTTTAATTGGATGCACCGTGCAGCAAACAGCTACATACTTCATGCGTGAACATAAATTATGAGTGATATCCCTGCGGAGGATGGTTAAAATGGATTAGTTTGCATATGGCTGCCCGTAAAGGTTTGCCAGTGCTGGGAAGACGCTTAGCAAAGCAGAACTCAAACTGTGTTAGTTATTTTTGGGCCTTTTTTGGTTTGACATCTGGTTGGTGAGAGCCTGGGTGCAGGAAACACACACTGGGAGGGTGTCCAAGGGGAGTGCTGGTGTATATGAACAGTGGGCACATCTGGGGAATCACTGAGTTCATACAGGCACCAGAGCATTGAAGCAGAGCAGGAGTGAGGTGCATGGATACAGCAGTGTATCACCACCTGCTCACTTCACTGCTGCACTCTTCTCTTTTTATTGATTTCTCTCTCTCTCTTTCTCTCTCAACAGGTATCATAACATGGGGAACCTACTGAAAGTTTTGACATGCACAGATCTGGAACAGGAGCCCAATTTTTTCCTCGATTTTGAAAGTGAGTTTTCTTTTTTAAGTAATTTCTCCCGGTCCCGATATTGATCGCATGAATATCTTACCAGAACATTATCAACTCCAGAACTCTTAAGTCTTTTCACCGCCACTTATCTTTTACACTGTGTTCCTCCCAGCGGCAAAAGGAATCAAATCTACCGCTAGGGCTGCCGCACTTTTCCATCAACCTGCCTTTTCCACGCTGGAGTGTGTGCAGAATATCAATCAGGGCAGAGGTGCAGCAGAGCCCCCTCCTCAAATATAAAGCACTGAAGTCGGGCTGCTGTGCAGCCTAAGGGCCGTCAACATGGCTTGAACCTGTGCTGTGCTATTCTCACACTTGGCAAACCCACAGAGTCAGGCATACCTTTAGAGAAAACAGCTTCTCATAGAACACAGACTGTTTCGAGGAGATTTTCTTTTCCCCCACTATTTTATATCCAACCAATGCTTTTTATACAGCATTGCTCAGTATTGTAAAGTTTTCTTTTAATTAACAATTTCTTCTTTAATAATCCCATTAGAGCCTGAAATAAGACCTCTGAAGGGCTTGCAGCAAATAGGAATAATTATTTTAAATTAAAGCGAGTAAAAACTAGAGGACTTTTTGCATTGGGATCTCTGGCCACAGTTCTATTCAAAAAAAAATGTTTACACATATTAGGGGTGTAACAGTTGTCCAGGTCCATGTTTTGGTTCATACTATGGTTTTCGGGCCACACAGGAAACCGGAACCGACACGAGACGCTGAATGTTTCTGTTGCTGTTTAAGCCGAAGCTGATTGGCTGCAGCAGCAAAAGATCACACCGGATGCCGCTCCTGTCAGCTAAGAACAGGAAACTGAAGCTGCAGTTTACTCAAGCTCGCCAAAATTAGACAATAGAAGATTCCTGGGCTCAATTTCTGCTGCGAGATACGGATGGTATGGTCAGAATTCCTGCCTCGGATGCAACGATCGCAGTTCAGGTGGTGGTGTAATTGTGGGGGGGTTATTTTCTTGGCACACTTTAGGCCCCTTAGTACCAACGGAGCATCATTTAAACACCACAGCCTACCTGAGGATTGTTGCTGACCATGTCCATCCCTTTACGACCACAGTGCACCCATCTTCTGATGGCTGCTTCCATCAGGATAACACACCATGTCACGAAGCTTAAATCATCTCAAACTGGTTTCTTGAACATGGCAATGAGTTCACTGCACTCAAGTGGCCTCCACAGTCACCAGATCTCAGGAAGGTGTGTCTAATAAACTGTGAGTGTAAATGGAGGGGGAAAAAGACATGGGACCGTCATTGGCTTCCAAGTCCCCCTGCATCTGACATCCTTAACTCAGTCGGACTGCACCCACCTTCAAACTCTACCATGATTTTGATGTCAACTACACACCTGTGAAGTCTAGTGTGGCTGCATCTTGTGTGGTTGCAACACTTTTGTGTTTGTGGGGGAAGAAAACTGTCTGCAGACAGACATAAACACCTGGCGTCATGCTTAAAACTGCTTTTTGTGGTAGTTCCCGCTGCAGTGGGTGTCTCCAGGACCACATTTTCCCACAGTGACACGCGCGCGCACACACACACAGACGCACATACGGACTCCAGCCACGCTGTTACAATTGTTAATAAAAAAAAGAGCAGTGAATAGACGGGTGCAGATGTTAGGAGCTGTGTTTTCTGTTTCTCTTATGCAGGGAAGCTGGAGTTTGGCAAGCTGTTCTTGCTTCAGGTGGTAGAAAGGTTTATAGTGTTGCCATTCTGTATTGCCACTACTCTCAGACCAAAATAAAAACCCTGAAACTGTACATCCACAGCGTTTACAAATTCTGAGATAACCTTTTCCATTTGTCTTCTCTTATCTTGCTCCGTTTCCCTTCTTCTCGGCCAGGAAAAGTGGGCGTGTTAAAACTTAATGGGAAGCAGTGGGAAGGCGAGATTATGTCACTGAACTTTCATTTTCATAATTGATAGTTGCTTGTTAGACTTTCTGTGATGCCAGAGGATTTGATAGATGTCCTAGAGCTGTATTTTACTTTGTTCTGAGTCAGTGTGAATATGGATGAGATGCCAATCACATTTGCCCAGCCGACCTTGTTTTTTTGTCCCTTGCAGATGCCCAGCCCACAGAAGCAGAGCGAGAGGTTTGGGACGAGGTGGATGTAGTGCTGAAGGACGCAAAAGCGATCCTGGACGAATTGCAGGCTTACAAGGGAGCAGGGCCGGACATCCGAGAGGTACGGTTATCCACCCCGTCACTGACTGCTGCAGAGTTAAGACAGACTGCAGAAAATGCACTTTTTATGGCACTCATGCAGAATTACAGGGCGACGTGCACTCGAGGTGGTGGAGGTGTCGCCTGTAACGAGCTCTTCTGCCCTTATGTTTTCATCAGGTGTTGCTTTAGTAATTTGTATCCTTTTTTTTAAAAGTCTTGACCTACAAATGAACTAATAAAATGTATTTAATTTCCAGCTTAAGAAGTGTTATCACATTTAGGTATTCACCATTTATAAATGCAATACAACAGAGGTTTTATCATAAGCTGAAGTCAGAAATCTTAAATGGGCTCAGATCATTCAACTTTCTTGGCAAGTTCAGGACATGAGCGGCTTTTCTTTTCTCCAGTCTCATTGGAGTGTATTCATGCAAACGGCAGGTATGATAGCTTTGAGCCGGTGGCCTCGAGATGGGGAGTGGGCGTCGGAGGGCTGTAGTGATTTAAGGTGTCTTCACACCTGAACTGTTTAGCCTAAGTTTAGTTCAAGTCAAACTCTGGCTCCTGTTCCTCTCGGTGTGACTTGTTTGTGCAAATGCGATCGCACCCGCACGTGGACTGAAACAACCACACCGCGATCTGTTTGAGGAAATGGTCTCGATCTGGTTCCAAATGAAATCCAGAGTGGTTCATTTATGGTGAGAATGCGATCTGGCCTCAATCCGACCCAAACCACCAGGTGTACATTCTGGGATGTGGTAGTAAACCATATGCAGAGTACACAGGCTCTAGCAGCCAGCCTCAAAATGGATAAAACTGCCCAGATAAATCTGTATGTTAGGAGCAAGAATACAGCGCCTGTTTACTTTTGTTGCTCCCTTCTCAGACACATCTGGCCAATAAACAGACTGAATATTCTCACATGGTCTGTAGTGATGAATTTTGGCACTTGGAGTTTTCTGTGTGGAAAAAAACAAACAGCAGGAAAACTTTACAAACTCATCAGCTGATTCAGACCAGAGTAACTGAGCTGTAGGTGTGAAAAGTCTCTTAAAAATGCTCCTACTATAAGGCTGCAATCCATCTTACTGGATGACTTTGCAAAGTGCTAAACCTCCAGAGGAGAAGGGCATCGTTTTTGGACCTTTTTACTGTATTTTGCAACAGAAACCAATGAGCTGCAAGTCATTAAGAGTGGATCATGACATAAGAACGAAAATCTGACCTGCTGCTTTCATCCAAGCCAGAAGTCTGATCCTTACAGATGAAGATGTTACCCCTGGGCTGCTGTTCAACACCAAAGTGATCTGTCAAGGAGCTGTTTTGTTTCTTTGTAATGACAGAAAATGGGCTAAATCTGGAAAACTTATGCATATTGTTGAAATTGCACTTATTTTTTTTAAGAGGCATCATCTGTTTTTAAATTCATGGTTTTCTTTTAGCATATCTTTACAGTAATAAAAAAAAAAAGCAACTTTCTTTTCTTTCTTTTTTTCTTTGTTTCTTTTCTTTCTTTTTTTTAACACTATTATGCAGTGGTTTTACTTACTCCAGCCCAGA
This sequence comes from Cichlasoma orientale, assembly GCA_034780415.1. Classification (NCBI taxonomy): domain Eukaryota; kingdom Metazoa; phylum Chordata; class Actinopteri; order Cichliformes; family Cichlidae; genus Cichlasoma; species Cichlasoma orientale. Next base: position 232,029 of record JAVDPK010002415.1, on the reverse strand, counting down.
GGTAAAACTGGGCTGCATGTGCCCCATGAGCATAAATGAGTTTGACACCCCGGGTTTAATGGTTGTTCTGTTGTATTTCTTTCCAGGCGATCCAGAATCCAAATGATGAGGCGTTGCAGGAGAAGGCGTGGGCAGCCGTGGTCCCCTTGGTGGGAAAGCTGAAGAAGTTCTATGAGTTCTCCCAGAGATTAGGTATGTGTCTGCCTGTGCTGTCTCTAACAGTAACCGCATTATGTAGGCCAGGAAAAATTACATCACTAGATCTCAGACTGAGCCTCAGACACGCACTGTTTCAAGTGGAGCGAGCTCAGGTGTCCTCTGAGATTTCCTTCAAAACTAAAGCGATCTTCTGTGCGACACTGGCGCTCAGAAATGCAGATTAGTTTGAGCTGTTGAAATGTCAGTACAGTTTTCTTTTTAAGGATGAGCAGGGAGAGTCGATGTCCTTCATATCAAAGGTCTTTTATAGCGACCTCATACAGATGCAACCTCCGTGCATGACCTTAATTGTTTGCATGTGCGTCTGCAGTATTTGTTGCTGAGCTGCAAAAGACATGCGACACATATTTATAACATGCAGCCTCATACAAGCGCGCTTTGAGCCGCACCCAAATGCTATAGTCTCAATATTGTGTTTGCTTTGCACTTTGCATTGACCTCTGTAGGGTGGGGTTGTCTGATTAGCATGGATACAAGGTGGGGGGGGGGGGGGGACATAGGATAA
>JAVDPK010002415.1:212018-231283 GCA_034780415.1 Cichlasoma orientale | reverse complement strand
CCCCCCCCCCCCCCAGAGGCTTACTGCTCCCTGATCTTCTTACGACCCCGAGGCTTGGGGGTTGGGACCCGCCCGCCATGCCTCAGTGCCCTCAACCCCCCCCCTCAACCTCGTAATCCCCGTGGCGGTGGAGAAGGTAGTCAGTGGGCAACGGCGGCAGCAGCCTAGTGATGGCTGTTATGTAACAAAGTAGGTCAAATCGCAGTCTCTGGTGCTGCTCTATTTCACTGCCTTGACTTTAGGCTTCAGGGGCCACGATGGCCTACTCAGCCTGCGGTCCTGCCTGATGCACGTGGAGCTGGAAGTCTTTTACTCCAAGCTGGTGGAGCGATGCTAGTCCAAAACAAGGGCTACCAAGGAGAGGAGGAGCTTTAGGTAATTAGCTTTGCATTTGAAATGAATGGACACATTTCTTGTGCTACAGATTTTGCACTAAACTCCAAAGTGATATATTAATATTACCTGGAATATAAACCATAATATAGACCACAGAATATACATTTTTAAAGAGGGGAAAATGCAGAAAAGTTTCCTATATCTAGGTATGTTTAGTCCCTATAAGTCATTTCATGATTCCAGTGATTGTTAGAAGCAGTACTCCATTTATTCTGCTTATGCTCTGCAGGAACAAGAGCCCACCATAGTTCTTAAAATTGTTTTAGGGTGTTCTAAAGCTCTTCCCAGCATGAGTACTGTGGACTGTGATTGGTCCAGACTTAAGTGGGCCTTGATTGGTTGATGACATGAATATGTCACCTGCAAATGCGATATAAAAAAAAGAGAGCATAAACACGGGTAAAACAAGCTGTGAATTTTAGCCTGGAAGAAAAACACAGAAACTAAATCCCACTGCTGAAGACTGATAGAGAGAAGTTGCTGCTAGGCATCCACCACACAAAAAGCAGCGTAGAGAGACAATGAAGAGGATTACAAGAAAATAAAAGACCACAACAAGAGGTGTCGTTGCTTTACCAACTGCTGGCTAGCTGTTACTTCACTTAGGAGTTCCTGTTTGCAAATTCAAACACAAGAAAAGGACTGGAAGGGACCCGGGGACTTCCCCAGACCCTCAAGTTGTTCCCCAGAAGCTGAAACCTGCAAAATGTGACATTTTTTATTTGATCAGTCATCTGAACTGTCCACTGATGTAAACAGTTGATCTTTTTTGTTCAGTGAACCGGCTTTGCATATGGCATAAAGGAACATTTATCCCACTCCAGGTATTATTTCTTACATAACAGCCACACAGTGAGCTACAGGTCTACACAGGACCGCCGTTGATACCTGAATTTAGATCTGCTTCTTTTAAAAATGGTGAAAACTCGAGTGTAGCCCCTCAATAAAGGAGGGTCTAGACCAGACGGAGTCCCGCCATCCTCTGACCTGCCCCTCTCAGTGAGTAAAGTCTGCATGCTCGCCTGCCCCGCCGTGACCTGATGAGATCAGACATCTCCCGGCGCCCCGCCCTGCCACGACCTCCCGATATACTAGAGTGGCTCATTTCTGAGGGCCTTTAAGCAGCTCCATCTTAACTTCTGTTTTGACTGGGATGGGAGGGGGGGGGGCTGCTCTGCTAAGGCCATTTTTAATCAGCTGCTTCGCTGCGAACGCTAGCCCAAGCAGATGGGAGTCATTACTGAATGGCAGACGTGCTCAATTCACCGCACTGCACTGCCAGCTCTGTGTCCTTCGAAAAGTCATCTTCAGATTATTTTAAGTAGACCACCGTCTAAATCACCCCGATTCTGGGTTATGCGAACATGTGCATCGTCATTTGTAATCAACAATAACTAAAATGCACATGCAAGTCTATTTAAAGTGCTCATTTGGTGGCTTATTGCATCAGATGTTCAGCTTGTCTGGGTTATATCATTACTGAAGGCTCCCTTCGGCGTCTAGACTTGAATTCTAAGCACCGTCTGCATCTATAAATAAAATCCCCCCCCCCGGGCTTCAAAGGTTTTCTAGTTTTTCTTTTTCAGAACTAGGTGTCTGAACAAGATTTGTTTGTCTGATAATCTGCCTTGCTTGGAAGTTGTTCACCACGTTTACCTCGTATCCCTGCCGGTACTCCTCTTGCATGCTTAATTATCGGTCCGTGGGTATGCTATGTCACGGCATGGCACAGGCTTTGTATTTACTTAGTGTCAAAACAATGAGTGTAATCCTGCTTGAATGAAATCATGCCCCCACCCATTTCATGCCAATGAGATAATTAGTCCCATGTCTCATTTGCATGTGAGGAGGAAAGACCCCCCCCCCTCCCTCCCTCCCTCAAAGACACCCCCCTTTTCCTTTGAGACTGGGCCCTGGGCAGTTTGGGCACCACCGCTGCCTCATTATTTGTCTCTGTCCTAATCAGGATGCTTCAGCTGGCTTACACCGTGCGCTGGTCACGTATCAGGCTGTGATCCACTCTGAGAGCTGCTCCTTGACCTCATACAAAGTTCAAAAAGAGGGAGATGAAGAAGGATCCGTTACTTTGAGTTTTCTCTCCTTTTTTACAGTTAAGGAGGATTTAACTCATGTAATATGTAATCGTATTCCTTTAGGAAGTAATTTTTTTTCTATATTTTAAATGGAAAATTAACTACTTGTATTGAGTTATTTTGGTTAATAAATGCAATTTGACCTATTTCAATCATACCATTAGTAATGCTACAGTCACAGTGGTTGGAGACAGCGACATGACCAAATGGTTGCTTTGAAGATGGGACCGAGTCTGCAACCAATCAAAAGTCAGTTGCTGTCTTCAAATAGATGGCAATAAATCAGTCTGCTATCAGTTTGTGATTAGATGTGATTAAAGTTGGCAGTTACATGCAGTCTGATAGTGATGGTGATAATATGGAGATTTAACTGATAAAAATCAGCAAAAGAAAAATTGCAAATCTCTCATGTACATACAAAGAAATTCACATTAACTGCTTACACTCAGAGTCCAGTCAGAACCTCATAGATCTGAAACAAAAATTCACAAATTCCTCCACAAATATTGACGTACTTGCTGCAGGACGACAATTTAAATGCAAAATGACGTTTGCAGTCACTCTGGGACTGATTGGTGAAGATTTCCAGTCAGACCGAGTCAGACTGCAACTGTTTGGAGACAGGTTGCCTCCCACCAGGTGACTTGCTTCATCGTAAGTGGTTGACCAAAGTGTGAAAAAATTTAATGTAATCACTGGGCAACCACTTTTTTTTTCTTTTTTTTTTTCTTTTCCTAGTCCCAAGGAGGTGGCCATCCTCATCTAGTTTTTAGCCTTTTTGTTACGCACATTGAGTTTACATTTAATGAAATGTGCTGTGCAATTAAAATTGCCATTGTCGTCCTCTTTTTACTCTAGTGTAACTGGGCTATTAATATATAATGAATATAACTGTTAACTGCAGCTGTGTATTTTCCTCCTTTGTTCATGCCCTGTTCTCCTTTTTTACACCTGAATATTGATCACTCCGCCATGCTACATGCAGCACTTCTTTGCTGCGACCTTTGCATTTTTGCATATAGTGCTGCCTGAACTGTTAACCTGGCGCTTGAATGACAAAAACCTGAGTGTAAAACTACTCAGCAGCTCTGACTAATGACCTGGAAGACTACATACATCAGCTGAAGTGTCTCTGTTCAAGGCTTTTGTCAGGCTCTTCCTTAAAAAAGTAAAAGCCCAGCTGAGGTATTTTATACCTATTTTGTGTTATTTGACAGTACTGCAGGTTCATCAGAGATGTCTGTTTTTTCTTACAGATGCAGCGTTGCACAGCCTCCTGAGAGCTCTGACCAGCGAGACTTACAGCGACCCGACTCAACACCTGGAACGGGAGCAGGCGCTGGCCAAGCAGTTTGCAGAGATCCTCCACTTCACGCTGCGCTTCGACGAGCTTAAAGTATGACCGTTTATTTCTATGAGTGTCAAATTTTAGCTGTTACTGGAGGCTTTACCCTCAGTTGCCCAATAAGCTGCTGATGCCCCTGGATTGATTTTTAGCTCTGTGCCGTTTTAAACTGCAGCCAGCGAACACATGATTAGCATTTAATTAGAGCCCTGATACTGCTCTGCTGTTTATAATACTGTGGATGTCAGTGGAATGGCTAATAAGGGTTATTGCAGGGGGAAAAAGGTCTGCAAATTGTTGTTGCCTGAGCCAAGTTCTGCATAGCGTGGCAGGTTTTATAAACGTCAGGCAGAGGGAACTTTAAAAAAGTCTGATCTGGTTTGAATCCAGACACAAAGTGCAGCCCAGACAGAACCACGATTGAAGCATGTTTGTCGCTCAAATGCCCGTTGTCAGAAACCTAATTCTGCGAGCATTCATTTGGTTAGACACTGGGTCTACATCCCCTGCTCCTTTGACACAAAAATGTTTAAAAAAAAAAAAGGCTCCCCGACTCCCTGAGGCGATTTGCAGCGACGCCCCAATTAGTGCCCACTACCCAGGCTGGCAGGATAAAAAACATGAAGGTAGGGGGTGCAAGGTGGCATGCCAGGCCCATTCATCAATCTTTCACACCCATGCACGGGCTTCTGACCTAGTTAAAGTGTCTGAGTGTCGTGCAGCCCCTCCCTGGCAAAGCAGCCTGTCTCTCCTGGTGGACGCGGTGGACCCAGACTGAGTACCAGTCTATTGTAGCGGGATTAGCATGCTGCCAGTGCAGCTTTGACTGTGACAGGCTCGTGCAGGAATGAGGATAATTAACCACATGAAGAGCACTCACTGGTGGTGACTTTTGAAAAGAAGCTCTCTGGTTGGCCGACTTCCCCTTATAAAGTGGTCAGTTTGGCTTCACGCTGAAAACCAGACGATTCGTATATTGTAGGGAGTCATGTCAAAGGAGCAAACAGGCTCTTGCGGCTTTTATCTGAGGCTGTGAGGGTACATAATGTCAGAGAATAAGCCTGCATTTGTCCTGTGCTCACTCTAACCTCGTCTCTCCTTAATGAGGCCCGCAGCTTTTTGTCAGAGACGGCCAAAGCTCACGGCAGCTCGACCGCGGCAGGAAAATAACCAAATATTTGCTGACAGGGGAGCAGGGATGTGGATGTAAAGGGGGGGCCGATGAGTGTCAGACATTCAAATCCAGTTCAGCACATAAAATAGTAATTGTATCAGTGCTCTTTTTATGTCATTTCCCCCCCAAAGCTACATTTCTGCCTTGTTGGCTAAAGCTTTCTGTCATGACGATGGCGCGTTTGATCCAGAGCGTCCTGCTGCAGGCTGTGCCACCTACAGACATGTCTCTCTCTCTGTATTAGGATGCCTTCATGCTTATATATTTTATATATATTTTTTTTTTGCAGATGACAAATCCTGCTATTCAGAATGACTTCAGCTACTATAGGAGAACCCTGAGTCGAATGCGGATCAACAACGTACCGGTGAGCATGTTACGCCTGTCCTTCCTCTGGGTGGTGAGGATGCTGCACTTAAAAAAGGGTCACATGTAGGAATGAAGCGCGACTTCTCCCTCATCCTTTTTTTTAAAGCGTCTTTTAGTTCATTGTTTTTGGTTTAATAGCCTCACTACCTGCTGTTAGCATAGTACATATTTTTAAGCTGAATGGTGATATCGAAGCAACACGTGAGATGCTCAGTATAAAATCAAAAAACCTGAATTTCGTGGGTCATTTTTACTGGTTAAAGTGTTTCAGCCCATTTAGTCTCTGTAGCAGTTAAAACCATCCCTCACTCCAGAATCAGGCTTTGGTTGTGCATTATATTTAGAACATCATCACTGCTTTACATGCTGTCCGATGGCTCTTTTTGACAAAGACGTGAAGCTGTTTCACTCCGTCAGACTCACCTACCGCCTCCTTGACGGGTTGTTGTGCGTTTATGGGATTTAAATGACTTTATTTGGGTGTGAACTAATGCATTAAAAATGCAAAAGTCACGCTAATGAAACCAACCACTCTGTTCTGTGAGATAAAACTTGGTGTTTGTGTCACTGGTGGTTTTGAAAGGAGTGATTTCTGTTTTTAGTGTGCATTTTCCAGCAATCGACAAAGATCACTGCATGTGAACACTTTTATTATGATTCAGAATTACGTGTTGAAATACCAAAAGCCACCCAAACTAACTAACCAGCCGATGCAGCGCTTAACCAACTGTAAGATTTCTGTTTCTGTCAGCGCAGACCGGTGCTTCGACGAGCGCATTAGAGCGGCTTCGGTTCCTCGTCAGGAGGAGACGTCTGGCAGCAGCTTATAGCTTCATTTATATTCCTGCGCTGAATCAATGTAGAGCCTATGATATAAGTGGCCATTGCCAAACCATGCACAAGTATGAATGCACACTTCATTGCATGCAAATTCAGTGCTTAATACAGAGGATAAAAACCCCGTGTAGTTTTACAATGCCTTCAGACAGTGAAAACAGCAAAATATAATAAACAAAATAAAATGAAGTACACCTTTGAATAAAGTCTGTTTTTGAATGTGTGCACAGATGTAATTGATCTCAGGTCAGCAGGCAGCTTGTTCCAAAAAACAGGACCACAGTAACTGAAAGCACCACAAAGACTTTGTGGGCCGTGGAGGCTGATGCGAGCCAGGTGTGCAGTCACAGTAACCTGCTGAAACCCCCCATCACCATGGCCGCAGGTGGGGATGGGACAGGACAGGAAAACGTGCTCCACACGTCTCTCTAGTGAGCAGAATAAGTGTTCAGCGTCTCTCGATTTCAGCTGTAGTGGTGAAATGTGCAGAGAGCAGCAGAAGAAATTAGGTTCATAGAGCAGTACAGCACACGACCTATTCAGACTTGATATTAAAGAATCGCCTCTCCTGTAATTTACCTTTTCTTCACATTCATAATGAAGGCCAGTTTCAGTGCTCGCGGCATTGCGCTCGCTGCCTCGCCTTCACGACTTACTGAAACGCGGTTTAAAGGAGCCGCTTTAATAGACTCGTTTCGCCCGCGTGTTTCCTGCAGTCAAAATGTCAGCTGTGTTCTTTCTATCTGTTCATCACCGTGATGAGCGAGGTCCAGGTGCAGATTCGGTTTAATGATCTGATGTGAAATAATGATTCTTCTGATGAAATCTCCTCACGTGGGTCCACGTGTGCCTGTGAAAGTCAATGTCATTGAGCATTTTGAAGTGAGTTAGGATACCTTTGATTGACTCATAAAGGGGTGGTAAATACATTAGAGGGTTACCTAGGCAACTGGAGCCTGGAATCGCCATTAGAGTAACCATCGGTTACAAAAAGATGACCTACGTGGGCTGTAGTTTAGTCTATGCATTTTTTTCCTTCTTATTTAAGACCAAATTAAACAAACTACAGGTGTGCAGGTGTCATAAAAGTCAGTGACCAACATTGTGCCTTAAGCCACGATGAAAATATTGCCACTAAAGGAGGTTTACATGAATCAGCTTAAAATAATCCTTATTTATCTAATACCAGGCGTAGCCCCTCAGTTCATCTTTTATCTCCTCCCCCTTTTAGTCAGCTTTCTTCTGATTTGCTGCCCCTCACAAACAGAAGGTTTGAACAAATGGTGTGTGGGGCTTCTGTGCTCTCTCCCTGAGATAGTCAGATATAGCCCCTCTCACTGATGCCATTTAGACAAAAAAAAACCAAGTGTTTCGAGCACTTCAGCTGAGGGACGTCTGAAGGATACATGGCGCAGGAAATTGGTAATTTTAGCTACGTGTGTGCGAGCAAAATGAACCAAAACTGCACTCAGTTCAGACCTGCCTGACAGGAGCTTTTATTTCTCAAGCCAGAATATGCCATTAGGCAAATGGGCCAAGACAAGTTGTTGTTAGGACCTGTCACTGCTGAAAGATGCTCAGGCCGCCGTCCCTCCTCGCAGCTCACTCGCATGCTGTTTAGTCACTGCTCAGACAACTGAGTCATTCAGACATGCGAGATGAAACGCAGCTGTCCCGCTCAAACAGTCTTTGAGCTCACATGTCATCATTTGTTAAAACCAGAAATGGTTTGAAAGTTTTGGGGTGATTTATTCATATTCTGTCAGTGTTCTCGTGAAGGCAGGAAGTGTTCTTGTTATTTAAATACACAGACAAATTTAGAACAGGCTGTTCAAGAGACGCCTTATTCCTTTGTTGTCCGCCAGGTGTTTTCAGTGCCTCGTCTGAAACGGCAGAGCGGCAGTCAGATGGGAAGCTGGGGGGGGGGGTGCTCTGTCACAGGGTTTATATCAGTGTTTTCCTGTCGGTGTTTTATTTAATGAAGCAGCGTTTCATCTGCACAAACAGTCTGCTGAAGCTGCTTCACACCCAATAAAACTTCTAATACGTCCGGGTAGAATTTCATGTTCTCTGGCTCCTTTTTTTTTTTTATTCAGAGATTTTAAATGAAATCTCACAGCATCACCACAGCGTAGAGCGAGAAGTGGCTTTTATATTCCAGCAAATGTGTCCGCTACACGGCCACCTTTGTGTTTCCTTTCTTTTCTCGTGCACCTCATAAAGTAGCTTCCATTGGCAGCTCTTCTGATAACACAAAGAACCCAGTTTGCCTGCATATGAATTTTAATATTTTAAGGGCAGAGGTCCAGAACAGCAAACAAATAGTCAGGATTAAGTCTCAGTGGGGAAAAAACATATTTGTTTTGATGATTTGCAGGCAGAGGGTGAGAATGAAGTCAACAATGAACTGGCCAATCGGATATCTCTCTTCTATGCTGATGCCACGCCCATGCTGAAGACGTTGAGTGACGGCACGACGAAGTTTGTATCCGAGGTGAGACTCTTTAAAATGTATAATGGAGTCTTTATTTTCTTTAACGTGTCTGTGCGTGTGGGGGCATTCATTCAGTCCTTTCTCCCGCCTTACAGAACAAGAACCTGCCCATCGAGAACACGACAGACTGCTTAAGCACGATGGCGACTGTGTGCAAAGTCATGTTGGAAACACCGTAAGTGACCCCCTGCACGTGTTAAATATGCCATTCTCGACTTTGCATCTAATCCCCCCTCCTCCTGCTGTCAGGGAGTATCGCAGCCGTTTCTCTAGTGAGGAGACGGTGTCCTTCTGCCTCAGGGTGATGGTCGGGGTGATCATCTTGTACGACTACGTCCATCCCGTAGGAGCATTCGCCAAGTCATCCAAAATCGACGTGAGTGCAGACATGGTGACGCCAAACATCTCGCGCAGAGCTTCTTCTAAAGCTAACAGCTCTTTTTGCTCCACAGATGAAAGGCTGCATCAAAGTTCTCAAAGATCAGCCGCCGAACAGCGTAGAAGGCCTTCTCAACGCTCTCAGGTCGGCTCTCGTTCAAATAATATTAATAAAAAAACATTCCCCGCAGCCCAGCGTGAAATGTGATTGTAGCCCGTGAGCAGGCTTTTAAACCGAACAGGAGAAGGCTGCTCACGCTGTGAGTTGGATGAGTTGGTTCCTGTTCACGAGCAGCACACAGACCTCCTCCCCTTCAGCACAGCGGCTCATTCTCCACGCCGTCCGCCGGGGGATTCGGTCAGCTGTGAGCCCGATCCGGGCCGGGTGTCGCAGCCTCTCCAGAAAGGCCGATCACATCTGACACCCCGTCCCCTCGTGGTCTCCCAAATTTCACCCACCTCGCCTCACTCTCGCAGCTGCTCAAGCTGACTGGGCCGCTTTGAGTCGACCTCACGTCTTCATCTGTGTGTGTGTGTGTGTGTGTGTGTGTGCGTGTGAGTGTGTGTGCTGGGCCCAAGGCAGGCCGGCTCTACCAGGCTGCATGAGGTTATTTTCATGTGAAAGCTGGCAGATTTTCTGTCAGTGATTACAGCAGTGATCTTACAGAGGGTGATACAATATGTTAGACACACGCAGTGGTGGAAAGTATTAAAGGGCAAATCAAAGTTCTAGTTTGCTCGAGTACTTCTATAGCTCAGTGGGGAATACTTCAGTTTTTACTGCACTGTTTATACTTATTACTGGAAATTTTCCAGATTTAGATTTTTGTTTTGTTTTTTATTTAAACGTACGGTCATGGTAAAAAAGTACTCTTTCATTTCCAAGGTAGGTTTACAGATGCCTCAGATAAACAGTAACATGACGCATTACAGCGTGCCATTATATATTACACAAACTAAGTGCAAATGCAGTGTGTGTGTGTGAAAAACTAAGTAAACCTTCACTGCTTGCATAGGAGCTAAGAGTGGATGTCCCAGCAAATTCAGCCCAACCCCAAACTGTGCAATGCTCAGAGAAAACCCAAGAGCTGCATCTCACACTCTGCAGGCCTCAGTTAGCATGTTAAATGTTATCTGAACAAATCACTGGAACATCCTTTTGACAAATGAGACCAAAGTGGAGATGTTTGGACATAATGCACAGCACCAGCTGTCAGCACGGAGGTGGAGGGGTGATGATTTGGGCTTGTTTTGCAGCCACAGGACCCGGGCGCCTTGCAGTCATTGAGTCGACCACGAACTCCTCTGTGTACCAAAGTATTCTAGAGTCAGATGTGAGGCCGTCTGTCTGACAGCTGAAGCTTGAGGACAGTGATCCCGAGCACAGCAGCAAATCTACAACAGAATGGCTGAAAAAGAAAAGCATCAAGGTGCTGAAATGGCCCAGAGTCCCGACTGTGGTGGGCCCTTATGGTGGGACCTTATGAGAGCTGTGCATAAACAATGCCCATAAACCTCAATGAACTTAAGCAAAGTTTTAAACAAGAGTGGGGAAAAAAAAATTCCCCCAGAAAGTCGTGAGACTGAAAGTCATACAGAAAACAGTCACTTGATGTTATTGCTGCTAAAGCTGGATGATTCTACAAGCTGCTGAATTTAATCTTTCACACATTGCTTTTATATTTTGAGTTAGTTTTTATTTAAAAAAAAAAAAAAAAAAAAAGACATGGTGTAATATGTCCTGGACTGTTGTTCATCTCAGGTTGTTTATACCCAATTTTAAGACCTGCTAATGACCAGATAATGTTTTATTTATTTTTTTAAATATACAGTACCAGTCAAAAGTTTACCATGACTGTATAATACATATGGTACATGTGCACAGGAAAGCAGTGTTTGATTGGGGCAGATGCATCAAAGCAGGGCTACAGCTTCTTGTTACTGGATCAATAATTAATCTGAAGATTAATGGAGGAGGATCGGTGCTGGTGTCTCTGATTGCTAGCTTGATGTAGATGTAGATGTAGATTCAACTCATTGTCATTGTGCACACAAGGCACACAACGAAATGATCGTTCCAGATCACTCATCCAGAGACGAGCATCTGCGGTCATGCAGCCAGAGACCGGCGCTACCGTGAGGCAATGTAGTTTAAGTGTCTTGCCCAAGGACACAACGCAGCGCAGGGACAGGGGCTTGAACCGGCAGCCCACCGGCTGCAAGGCGAGCACCTACCCACTGTGCCACTCCCACTTTGATCCAAGGAATCTTGGAATGATTCTTTTTATTCTTGGCTTTTTGGGCATATATTTGATAGGATGGTGTAGAGTAGACAGGAACGTGGAGAGAGAGAGAGTGTGTGAGTGACATGCAGAGAATGCTTTGGAGCAGGTGTTCAGTAAACGGGTCGCCTGCTCTACTAGATGAGCTACAGGGACACCACTTTTGGAAGGATTCGTTATCAATGCCTATAAATTGGAAATAAGAAAAATTAGGAGGACTTGATGGTTCAAGAAAATATCACAAACGGAGCCAGGGACTCAGTTAATGCGCTGCGTGGGGAGAATCTGCAGCTTTGGTGTTGCGCGGCCTCGGACTGCTTCTCTCGATCAATAAAATGTCCAAATGCGTCCTTTGTGAAAAAGTATCGACTCGTTCTGAATCCGATTAGGCGGCGTTTAAATCTGAAGGCTTTGTGTTTTCAAAGAGTGGGACTCTTTGAAAGGGACGAATACTGTAGAACATCAACTCCTTACTTTGTTAAAGGAGCTCACATCAAAGCAGTACTTCCCGTTTATTTTGGGTTTTTTTTTGTGTAGACAAGTGGACTCGATGAACATCTCTGTTCTGCACACATTTTTCACTCCAAGTCTAAAACACAAACTGCTTCAAATCCACTTTTTTTTAGTAGAAAGTTAAGACGTTAATTCTAACACATTCACGTCTATTCTAACTCCAGAAGCAGAAATCAGAGGATTTGTGATTTCCAATCGGATGGTTTGTTTTTAGTAACAGTTTAAATGATTAAATATAATCCGAAAAGGCTTAAGTTGAGTTCAAAGGTCAGAAGGGGGAAAAAAAAAAAGCTGTTTTTTCCCCCACTTCAATCGGTTCACGAGCTCTCCGGATTTATTTGGTGGCCGTTTGGAGGAGACTGACACCAGATCGGTTATTAATGCATCAATATTAACATTTACTCAGTTGGAGGGGACATTTTTCAGCCAATCATGGACTTCTACTTTGAGATCTTAAGCATATACCTTGTACTCTGTTCTGCTACTGAAGTACACATTTGGGATTTTTGTTTTTCTCTCACCTGCAGGTACACAACCAAGCATTTAAATGACGAATCAACCAACAAGGCTATCAAGAGCATGCTGCAGTAGGACTGAGCTGCTAGGACTGCTGAGGGGAGGCACCGCTCGCCCGACCGATGTCGCTGCACAGAATGTTTGTTTTGTTTTTTTTCTCCCCTTTTGTTTGCTTTTTTTTAAATGGGAAGAGCTACTGCTCCGCCCTCTTTTATACTGCAAAATGCTACTGCCGTTATGAACGTCTTTTTCTGTGCCAAAAAGATGTTGCCGATATGTAATGTTTTCGATAAAAGGCCGTGCCGCTGTGGCAGCTAATGAAAGCATTGTGGATGCTCCGGTTTTATTTTAAACATGTCTTGTTTTCTTTTTTTTTTTTCTTCCCTGTGTACGGGGACGGGAGTGCTTTGACTTGAAAATTTAATACAGAGAGATATATAGAGAAGTATATATTATTTTTGGTTGATTTGTTATTTAATTCCGTCATCTGCATGATTACAAGAAATAGTCTTTTCCTTGTATTTAAAAAACAAAACAAAAACTAATGGTTCATTTTAATTTGTCTGCTCTTTTTGTGCATTATTAAATGTTTTGTTATTGAAATGGTACTTGTTGACTTGAGATTGAGTACTGTTTTTATATTTTTTTATAGGTTTTAATTTGTGCATATGTCCTTTTTTTTTTTTTTTTTTTTCCTCTCCTTTTCTTTGTGTTGTATTTTTCAGTTGAAAACTTTAAACTGTGATACGTGCAAAATCAAATTAAAACTGGGAGTGTGTACTGTAAATGAACAGTATGTTGTGGCTGGAGAAATTAAAAGGAGAACTCTTGTTTTCTACGACCCGCCTCGTCAGGTTTGATCTCTTCTCGAGGTCTCTGGGTGACCGAGGGGACGTTTCAGGCTGATTAAGAACTCGGTGACACATGCAGTTTTTCTTCTTCTTCTTAGAAATGAAATAAGCAACTTTTAATTTTAGCACTTCACTGTAATAATTTTAATATAACTGACCTCTTCACCTTCCTGTGACGCTCAATAAGCTGATATTTATCTGATACTGGGTCTTGGTAAAGCCTCTCAGTTCAGTCTGTGTCTTGCTTCCCCCTGTCTCCTTTTTAAGCAGACTTTCTTTTGATCGCCCGTCTCTATAGAAGCAGGTGCACCTCTGTGCTCACAGCCTGAGATGACCAAGGTGGGAAAATCCGCTCTCAATGACGTCATTCAGAGCCGGCAGTGTAAAAAAAGTTTGAAACCAGACATTTAGAGCAATCTGGAGCCTGAGCTTTTGGTTCTCCGAGAGTGCTTGTGATACTTTGACCATGTTTAATATGAGCATCCTACATTGTAACAATATGTGGCAGAAAATAAGGAAAACTATAATGCCAGTAAAACCAGCTGCTGTTGCACTCCCTAAATGCATGGCTCAAAGGAACGTATGAGGTGCCACATCGCTGCTGCAGTTCGAGAAAGTTTTAATATTGCAAACTTCACTATCTGCAAAGAAAGAACACAAATAAGTGAGATGGGGAAAAACAAAAGAGGAGAAAGGCCATGAAGCAACCACACAATGGACAGTTGGATTCTGGCTTCTCGCCCAGTGAGTATTTGGCGTGTCGACTGCTGCAGCCAGGGATCAAACCACCAATCTTCCGATTAGTAGGTGCCCCACTCTTCCTTCTGAGCTACAGCCACCCTATTGCTAGTGCTGATGGAGGTGAAGGAGAGAGAGATCCGACTCCTGTGCTCCACCTTCTCCGGCTTGACGCGCGTGCAGGCGAGCATCCGCAGCCAATCGGCCTGAAGAGGCAGCCTGCTGTTTAAGGTGCATATTATCTGTTAGGTTAGCCTGCACATATATTAAGTCAGAGAGGGAAGTGTGGGATTCTCCTCCTTGCAGTTCTGTTTGATTTTGGATCCTCATATTTTTAGTTTTAGTTTGTTTTTTTGTTTTTTTTAGCTGATTGGTTTTAGTTTAGACCAGAATCTAACCTTTATTTCTGTTTGGTTTCGCAAATAATTGTTTCTGCATTATTAAACTGCAGCAACTTGGAGGGACCGATGATGGAGCCACTACAGATTTAGTCTTGTGTGGGACTTGGTAATGGAGCATTCATTCATTTCCCTCTATCTGCCCTTCTGCCTTCATTCCAACATGTTCGATAAAGGTACAAATGCTTTAAGTGCTGAATGTTCTACAATGTCTGAACTTCACAAGGTTTACTGAGTTCCTTGGGAAATTCCAAGGAACTCAGTGAAGATCTAAGAAGGTCTCTTGGACACATTTCTAAACAGCTGCAGATTCCAACATGATCAGTTCAAACAACTGTATGTAAGTACAAGTTATTCAGGTTTGGAAGAAGACCCAAACTGTCACCATCAGATGAGGGGAAATCTCATCTGAGGCAGCTGTCACAGCTGCTCACATGGACAAGACAACTCAAGCATGGTGGTGGTAGCATCGCGCTGTGGGGCTGTTTTGCAGCCAGTGGTAAAGTGGATGGAATAATGAAGGAGGAGGAGTACCTCCAAATTCTTCAACTGGACCTCAAATCAACAGCTAGATGTTTGAAACGTGGACACAGTGGGGTTTTCCAACAGGTCAATGATCCCAAACAAGCATCCAGAAGTGTCTGGTTGGGGTGAAACTTGCTAAGGGGCATTTAACCAAATATTAGTGGGGGTGTATGTATATATTTGAGGCTGTGTGAATTAAGAAGATCCAAAATAAATTCAAACGTGCACCCAGGTCTTATTTTTTAAAGTCATTAACGATGTACGCTGTACAATCATTCCACCCTGGAAAACAAACAGTTCAAAGATATCATCAAAAGCCCAAAATGAGCATGGCGTTCATGCCCATGATGAGTGTATGTACACTACTGAGCTCTGGAGGTGTAGACAGGCCTGTTTTCCACCTTTATTCCAAACCAAACAGCTGTAGACTGCAGTGTCATATTTTAATGTACACATAAAAACGTAGTAAGATAATCCTCTCTCTTTAACTCAGGAAAGAGTGCACGATATTCCCTAAATTTTTCCCATTAAGAGCGTCAACATCAAAAATGTATTTGCAGCCCTCAATGAATATGAAAATAAAAGTAACAAGACAAAAAAAAATAATGTTTTGTTTGCCTGCTAATGAAAAGCATCAATTTTCCCAGCGACACCTTTGCTGAATGAGCTTTTTCATTTGTCCTCTTTCCGCCTTTTATGACCACTCAAAGTGCGCTATACTTAATGGTTCACTAAGAAACATAATTACACGATGTCAGTGACAAGTGGTCATCTCTCTTTATTTAAACCAAAAAAAAAGAAAAGAGAGAGAATCCATTATTCCTTTCCTCCACATTAAAGGTTTTCTCCTGTTACATTCACGCGCCGGTAAAAAGAAAGATCCTTTCAATTCATTTTCACTTCTCTAACCTTTCTATTTTTCCTCCTCTTTTCAGTTGTGACAGAGAGAGAGAGAGAGAGAAAGGGGGCCACTCTCGTGTGGCCACTGCAGCAAAACTTCTCAGGGTCAAAGGCAGACAGACAGCAGAGTGTGGATGGGTGTGTCCTCTGCAGCATCACTGCACTAACAGACAGGAAAGAAACAAGAGGGAGCGAAGGAGAAGATGGGAGGAAGCAGAGCGGTTTAATCTTGGGTGAGTTTAAAATCCTTGAGGGAGAGTTGTAAAAAAGCACGGTGGGGGGGCCATATAGCTTCTGTTGCATTTCTTAAGTGAATAAATGCAGCTCAAACGTGGTTGCAGGGCATGCGACGTGCACAGAATGCCTTCCTTTTTGTTACTGTGACTCCTTCTCAGTGGGGAGCGGTGACCTTGTTTCGCACCCGCCGTGACCCTCCATGCAGAAGCTTTCACTGCACCGTCAGGGCTGCAGGCGGAGTCGGCGGCTCTGCTGTCCAGATGAATGAACCCTTTCTGAGGCAGGAGGGCTGCTGTATTCAATCCAATACCAAAGACAACCTTTCCTCTCACCTGAAAATGATCACAACAGAGCGGCTTGGAGGCGTGGCAGCCAAGAAGAAATAAAAAAGACTGAATTAATGAAGTTTTTAAAGTGTATCAAAGCTAGAGGATCAGATGATGTATGAACATTGCCAAGTGGACGAGCAGACACAGCTGATGACGTTTTAACCCCTTCCACCCACAACATCTCTGTCCCGTCACTAGACCTACAGACTTTATAACAGATGGAGGTAGGCAGCCATTCTGAGACCTGTTAGTATTTTGACCACCATGCACTAAACGCATTGTGAGGGTGCGCTGGGAACGCCTGGCAGAGGCAGAGGCCCCAGTCCGCGAGATCTTCAACTCACACCTCCGGCAGAGGCAGGCTGAGGACACTGAGTCTGAATGGACCGCCTCCATTGTTGAGGCTGCTGCTCAGAGCTGTGGCTCTGGAGCCATCAAGCTAAAGAAGGAGTCCTGTTGGGCTTGGTTAGCCTGAGGCAGCTGACGGTACCGGCAGGCTGAGCGGAACGTGGCTCGGGCGGTGGCTGAAGCAAAAACTCGGGTGTGGAAGGATTTTGGTGAATTTCGGTGGGCAATTCTGGCAAAAGGTCACTCGACTCAGGAGAGGTTGAGGTAATTAAATAACTCCTTGGTGGCAGGGCCCCTGGGGTGGACGGGATTTACTCTGAGGTATCCTGCAGGCTCTGGATGATGTAGGGCTGTCTTGGTTGACACGCCTCTGCTGGGATCATTTTTATGGACAGAATGTCGCGGAAGGCTTCCACCTCGGTGGCCTCAGGTTCTGATCTCTGCTTTTTGCGGATGATGCGGTCCTGTTGCCTTCATCAGGTGGTGGCCTCCAGCTCGCACTGGAGCCGTTCGCAGCCCAGTGTGAAGCGGCAGGTATGAGAATCAGCACCTCTAAGTCTGAGGCCACGGTCCTCAGCCGGAAAAGGGTGGAGTGCCCACTCTGAGTCAGGCACGAGTTGTTGCCCTTAGGCCCCGATCACAGAACATTTTCAGTGGAAACAATGTCACTTTACCATTTTGTATTTTAAAAAGTAACCAGTCCATCTTTGGTGAAGAGAGAGCTGCGTGTGAAAACGAAGCTGTCAATTTACGGGTCAGTCTACATCCCTACCCTCACCTGTGGTCATGAGCTTTGGATAGTGACCGGAAGAACGAGATCGCAGATACAAGTGATGGAAATGAGCTTCCTCTGACAGGTGGCTGGCCTCTCCCTTAGCGATAAGGTAAAGAATGCAGTCATTCAGGAGGGGCTCAGAGTAGAGCCGCTACTCCTCCACATCGAAAGGAACCAGTTGAGGTGGTTCTCTGCTTAGGCTGCTCACCCTGCGACCCGGCCCCGGATAAGCAGAAGAAAATGGATTGATGGATGAACTGCATGCCATGCTGAGATATGCCCAATTTTAGGCTAATAGCTCTTTGGGAATCAAAATATCGGTGCAAAAATATCTGTCAAACTGTGTTATCAAACAAAAAAAATCGTTCTTCCAGCTTACGTTATTATCATAGCCTATATTTTATTATGTTTGCGGAGGATTTTTATTTGCCTCATTGCAGTCTAGAAATGTTTATTATAGGATTAAACTTTGTACAGCTCTTTGGACTTTTGTTTTGAACACTGCAAAATTTATAAAATTTGCACGCTGTTCATACTTGATGAGGTCCCTCAGTATGTGCTGTTAGATGCTGGCGTGGATGTTGTGAAGAGTTTTAGGGAGAGAAGGCATGCAAAGGAAAAAAAAAAGAGAGAGAGAGAGATCCTGAAGCTGTTTAAAATTTAATGTGGCAATACTTGACCTTCAAAGTATTTATCAGGCAAATATTATATCACATCAGGCCCATTTCCTGACAGAGATCTCGGCCTCGAATGTTTGGACTGCCTCTCCTTTGTCCTCGGAATTTATGGCCTTCAAAACGGTGTCTCTTGTTGAGGCGATGGACTGCATTTGCTCATATCCTGAATCCTGAAAATAAAAATCTTCACACCTCATTCACGACCACGATGGAATTGTTTCTGTAACAATAATTAAGAGCCTGACAGTTTATTGTTCTTAAAATAAAGTTTGTTATATTTTTATTGTATTTTGAGCTCCCTAGAAAAGGAAGGAAGAGAGGAATGATCCAGTGCCAAGAAGTGTGTGTGTGTGTGTGTGTGTGTGTGTTTTGTGCTCAGTTGCAGACAACAAGAGGCAGACTGCCAGAAATGAAATGTGTTGCACTTCTGATCACTGTAGGTACATTTCTGAGCCATTGTGTTATGCACCTTTTCCCTCTTTGCACCCGCATTTCTGCAAAAAATCAAGCACGCATACTAGGTTAAAAATATTCTTTCACTTTTCTTTCGCTGGCTCGGTTGGAATTTTGGAAAGCCTCGTGCACTGTTTCCATGCAGATCTGTTTAGTTTTTAGAAGATGTGAGTTTAATGTTATGTGGTAGTTATTTTCTTTCTTTTTAAATACAAGGAGCTGAGGAATAAATTAGGCTCCTACAGATATCAATCAATCAATCACAGATACTCCTGAGATCACTTGTTATGTGTATAACGCACACCTGTCCACAGAATCAGTTTCTTCCATTCCAACCTCTCCACTGTGGATAAGGCCAAAGAGCTGTCAAAGGACGTCAGGGACAAGACTGTAGACCTGCACGCGGCTGGAATGGGCTACAAGAGCATCAACAAGAAGCTTGCTGGGAAGGTGACGACTGTTGGTGCGATTATTCTGAAATGGAAGAAATATAAGGTCCCCCTGCTCCAGAGGGCACATGTACGGGCCCGTCTTCAGTTTGCCAGTGAACATCTAAACCAGGGACGTCAAACTCATCTTACATCGTGGGCCACATACAGCCCATCTACTGTAGACCCACTGTAAAAAACCAAAAATC
>JAVDPK010002415.1:127594-211918 GCA_034780415.1 Cichlasoma orientale | reverse complement strand
CAAAGCTGTCCATTGGGCCGGATTAGAGTCTTTGCTGGGCCGAGTCTGGCGCCCGGGCCTTATGTTTGACACCCCTGATCTAACTCTTTGCTGTTTTTCTGCTATGACTTCACCGCACTGAGGGGGCTAATGGACGGGGCCGTGTACCGTAAAATCTTGGATGAGAACCTCCTTCTCTCAGCCAGAACACTGAAGATGGGTGATGGATGGTTCTTCCAGCAGTGACCCAAAACATACCACCAAGGCAACAGAGGAAGAAGAAGGGCATTAAGGTCATGGAGTGGCCTAGAGACTCTTACTTTCTTTTTAAGTGAGCAAACTTGCAAATTCAGCAGGGGATCAGAAAATGATTTCCTCCGCTGTATTCCTTCATTTGTGTTTATTTGGTTCGAGACCTGCTGCATCTTTCTTGTGTGGCAGCCTTTGCATTCAGAATCATGATCTGAATGCACTGTTGTGCCAAACATTTGCTTTTCCAAGATGAGCTCTATAAATTCTCTGTAGGCTCCTCTTGTTAGCATTTTTATTTTTTATTTTTATTAATTTGTGTATTTCTTCTGTCTAAAGCAACCACAACAGTCTCTTCTTAAACCAGGCAAACGTTAGCAGCCTTTCTTTCCTCCTCAGAGATCCTTTGAGGTTTCCCATAACGCCAGAGGATGAAATCTTCCTGTGTCAGTGAACTTTGTGTTCTTTACACAGTAGCCCTCAGAAGATGAGCTAACACTTGGGCCCCTAACAGGGGAACGTGCAGCTATGCAGAGGTGTCCAGAGGAAGTGAATTATGCTGTTGGTCACACCTCACAGAGAACATCATGCGGTTTAGTGTGTCACAGCAAAGTGAAGAGGAGATTCGCTTCATTATAAAACACTCGACTTTAAGGGTTTGTGGAGGACAAAGCTGCCTGGTTTCCTCCTTTCTGCTCACGTTAGAACCCTTTTTCTGAAGACACGTGTGAGTGATGCTCAACAGTTTGACATTTTGACTCCTGTGTGTCACAGTGAACTGGCACAACTGTCAGTTTGTTTCCAAGTAAAGAGTTTCTTCTTTTATTCCAGTGAAACCCCCGGCAGCCTGAGAGCTGTGCTCTGTCCATAAACCACAAGGCCCTAACACATTGCTCATCTGTCTCTTGGGTGAGACAAGTTCACTTTTCTCAGAAAGACAACGGCTATCCTCTGAGACCACCCTGCCACCCTCTCAACCACCCCTTTCACACACAAACACACTCACAGATGCAGAGCCCCCCCCTTAAAATCCCACTTCCTCCTGTACGTTGCTTTAATCGGGGAGTCTTAGTTAATCAGTCGTGTCAAAACATTAACGGCTCATTGAGGATCACGTTTCATGCCAGCCAGAATGAACTAAGGGTGCCGTAATCTCGGTCCGTTGAGCAGATAGGACTATTTGCTTGGGTAAAGCTTCAACGCTTTATCAGGAACTAAGAGTCAGTGAAAGTATTGCTACACTTACTTTAAGTTCCTCTTAAACGCTCTCAAAGAAAGTGGACGTTTTACACCAACGAGCCTCTTCATTAGTGAGGGAAACATCATCCACATCTGGAATAATAATGAAAATTAACATTAAAATGCCCATAATGACGCTTGAAGTAGCATTTTAGTTTTTTAAATATAAGATAAAACTTTTCTTTTAGTTTAAATCACTGAATAAGATGTAACTCTATATTAACATTTTAAAGCTGAACCAAATTTGTGTATCGGTAAAAAATGATGGATGTAAAATTTATATTTGTGACGTCTTTTTCATTATTTGATCAACAGAGCAAAATGATGCACGTCTGATTCATGAGGAACATGTGAAGGAGACACAAACTTTTCAGACCTCCACTCACTGTCTAACGTGCAAAAATTCATTTATTTATCATATTTCATTCTAGATCATCATCAGGAGAAAGAGAAGCTGAGGGTGTGTGAGCCGATGAGTGAACAAAAAAGTTGTTTTCTCAAATTCAAGGTATTTTCTCGGAAGTTTGAGGAAGTTGAAATTACTTGGAGATAATAACACAAAATTTAAAAAATTTTTTTTCCAGTTGCGGCAATAAACTTCCAAACCAAACAGTGATCCAAAAAGCACAAGGAATACAGAACACAGAGTTTAACCAAAGAATAAGAAGTACATCTACAGATGATGCAAAGCCCTGATCGGAAAGGAGAAACAGGAGGGGAACAAATCAGGTGAAAGTAACAAGAACAACACCAGAGAAAAAGGAACTAACAAAACAAAACATGGAGACAAGAAATACTCACAATAAACATGACGACAGAGACAAGGCAAGACGGGAGGACAGAGGCAAAAACACACAGATACGAGACCAAGATAGGATAAAATTAACACCGGGACAAAAAATCAGCTTAAAACGCATCCAAAGATCCATAAAGAGGAGCCAGAACTCGAATAATACAATAAAACTGCAGCTCAGCATTACAAGAAGGATAAGACGTACAACATGAATCCAAAACTCAAGCTGCAAAGTAGTTATACAACATACTCTTCTTATGCTTAAAGAGCAGCCGCTTTAAAGTTTGTGCGTTCGGTTTGGAAACATAATTTGATGAAACCTAAAAGCCCATTTAGTCTCTGATAACCTGATTATCTCTCTTATGCGCGCTCAAGAGACGGCGCTGACGCTCTGTTAGCTTATCCACTGAACTGAGACGTCTCAATAATAACTGGACGGCTTCAAAGGGCTCACACGCGTGTAACTAACTGCTTTAATAATTACATCTGGTTAAGGATTTCAGAGAATGAACCATTTACTGATACACCTGTGTTGTTTTTTGTAAACTCAAAGTTTAAATTTTTACCACACTTTTTTTTTTTTTTTTCACTTCACACCTTTGAGTGAAAAGATGCCAGATGAGTGTGAAAATCACCCTCAGCGACTGTCACTTCCTTCTAAGAAACAGAAAAGTAAAGAAATGATGCTGCGCGGGCTGAATCTCCAGCAGCAGCAGCAGCAGCAGCAGCAGCAGGTCTCCACACCAGCCTGTCACACAAAATGCAAAAACAGCAGCTCCTCGGGTCGCTGCAGCACAGAAACTTAAGAAATTTAATGTTCTGCATGGTAATTATTAATTATTAATCCGTTCAGTGGTACAGCTGATGAAGTGGGGCTAGTTTGTGAGGTTATAAAGTGATGGACAACTGCTCGAGTGGATCATCTACTAATTGGAAGCGCAATTATTTACAACTTATCAACTTCACTTAAGTATTTTTGACAGGCCAGTTACAACAAATACGTTCTGATATTAAACTAGGAATGACCTTAAAGCTGCCTGCCTTGGACTTCTTTATTTTTTCTCTGTACATACAAAACTGTCACATTCACTTCCACTTGCAGTTTTCATTCACTCTGCATATTGCAATTTCCTCAGACGGAGGTCCTGAAGGGAGTCGACCGTTTTCTGTCTTTCCTCCGGTCCATAAATCATGACCCAGAGTCCTGATGACGGTGCAACTGTGGTCACGGTTTCCACCATCGGGGTTTGCCTCCAGCCATCCTGTCACTGAGTAATATCCGACAGAGCAGCGCACGTTCATATGAGAGGCCCGGCTGTGTGGTCTCACCAAGTTATTGTGATGGTGAAATTATTATTATTTTTTTTAAATTCTCGTAAGTATTTCACATGACAGTGTGGAAATGATAGAGACCCTCGTAACATTAAGGTAGCTGGAGCCCATTAGCTTAGCTTGGCAGTCGCACGCAATATTTTGTCACAAATGACAACAAATAAGGGAACAATTTCATACACGCACATTGCAACTGTTAGGATGGCAACAGTGTTACCGTGGCTAGAGTGAAATATAAAGACAAATACCACTTCCATTAAGCTGGAAACAACAGTTAGCTAGCCTAGCTTAGCATAACAACTGGAAACATGGGGCCCTGATCTAGCTTCTTCTACTGTGTCATTGTTTTATGGAATATTGTGTGTGAGATAGTTCATGTTTGGCACAACTTGTTATAACACTGCAGACGTTCTTGGAGACTAATTTACGCTTAAGTGGAAGAAAAAAAAAAATCAGACAAAACAGAAAACATTCAAAACTGAGCAAATCTAATCAGCCAATCACACGGCAGCAACTTAGTGCATTTAGGCATGTAGAGATGGTCAAGACGACCTTCTGAAGGTCAAACTGAGCATCAGAATGGAGGTAAGGTGATTCATTTTAAATGTTCTTGAGTAGTTCTCCAGGCTTTCTGAAGGTCTTTCAAAGGTTTTTTTGAACATCGGCTGCTTTTTCACTCATTTTCAGTTTGCTCCCAAACGATAACACAGTTCGACAGGCATAAAGTAAAAAGTTTTGCACCAACAAGGTGCTATTAGGTACGAGCCGAAGACTTGGCATATCTCAGCATGGTGTGCAGAGTTCTCTTCAAAAATTGAGGAAACCGGATAAGTGTTGGACCAAAGAAGAAGTGACAGGCCTAAAAGCAGCAGATGAAAAGCATCTGAAAGTCACGTTCTTAAGAAACAGGAACAAAGACCTGACAGAGGACCCGAGAGGTGCATCTGGACCTTGTCTGGACCTCTGCTTTCTGCATAAACAACAACATCCATAACGTTTTTTTTTTTTTGCTGGGACATCCTATCGGTCTCACTCGATCCAAGAAAACCAATCGACATTTTTCTGATATATTTTGCTGAGCTGTTTCATCATCTTTAGAGTTCAGCTCACAGAAGTAAAATTAATGTAAAGAAAACTGCTGTGATCTTATTGTTATAGTTTTATCAGACGAAATGGAGTCATCATCACCGTGTCCTCTGTGCGGCCTCGCCGAGGATGTGGTGCGGATTACCTGCCAAATCAATGTAAATTATATATTTGCTTCAGCTCTGATTAAATTTATGATATTAAATTGCTTTTCTGTGCATTGGAAAAAGAAATCGATGAATATCACTATGTCAGGCTTGTAGCTGCAGAGTAAAGAAAAAAAGATGTATCGATTTGAACATATCTCTGATTATGTCAGATTATGCCGCTGATAATCTCTTTAATCCATTTAGACTAGTGTAAAAAAAAAACACACACACACACACACACACAGTGGCTCCAAAGGCTGGTGGAGTTTTTATATTGAATTAGAAAGCGGGCAGCATGTGTGCATGTGTGTACTCTGCGAAGGAAAGGGGAGGGGAGTGTCAGCGCTGCTGACTTTAGCCGAGATCCTCCAGCTGCTACTCAGCGTTCACATTACTGTAATCAAGCCCTGCTGGCACTGGTTACGCTGTTCCTCGCCACCTCCTCTGTGCTACAGAGTTATCTTACATTACTAGAAAGGGAAGGGTGAAACATTTCAAGCTTAAAAAAAGACTCAGGCTTTGAGCAGGCTCTTGCACATGGAGGTTTGAGGGCTCCACTCGCACTTGATTCTGTCTGAGCTCCTTTGGCTTTACTTTAGCGAGTGTCTGTTTTTGTCAAAGATTGCACGTGACTGAAAGTATTCTGAAGACTCTTCGGGTGGCTGGCATTTTCTGACGTCATTAATGATTTAATCCATAATGAAAGCAATCGCTGCTGCTCGATTTTAACGCCGCATATTATTTGCTGATGCATGCATTTCGCCTTCACCTCCAGCAGCAGCTCTCTCATCACTGGCCGGGCGTGTCAGGAGAGAAATGAATGGGCGCAAGCAGCTGCAGCTGCTGCATCCACTGCAGTATTTCTACCATAAACTAGAAGACACCTTCTTTTTATTCACAATGCAGTTACACTCAGTCCACACGCGGATCGTCCTGATACCCTTTTGACAGCGAAGATGAACTTGGCAGAGAACTGCCCAATGTCAATGTGCTTTTGACCTGTTCACACCCACTGCGTAACAATGTGAACTTGATCTGGTGGTGAGCCTGCAGGTGGTGCAGTAGCATCAGCTTTGGCTCGCAGCTCTGCCTGTCGGCCTCTCCCTTACTGGGAGAGAAGAGCTGCTGACTGGAACACATTTCCCCGCTGCACGGGGAAAACACTGATTCAGCTCTTATGGGAGAGTCCCCCCCCATCTCTGGGGTTACTGAGGTTGGGATAACACCACCAATGCTAAAGACATCCCGTCCTCATCACTCTCTGACACACTGGGAGCGCACGTGAAAGTTTTTAATCCGCGGCTATTGATTTGCTGTTTAAACGTGGCTGTACATAACAAGAGTTGGCTTCTGGTGACGATCTCAGATTAAATATATTTTGTGCTCCTTTTTTTTTTTTTTTTTTTAAACTTCCTTATAACTGGCTTGATAGCTCTTGCTCAACTCATGTGTCAAAACACATAAATTGCTGTGAGTGTGTGAGAGTGGCCTCAAGGTGACGACAGCAGACCGAGCCCAGTAGCTGGGTGGACAACCTTCTCTGGTTAGAGGCAGGCAACACCCTTACAGCTCCACATGCCCCTGCAGGCCATATCTACCCCCCACCCCCATCCTTTTTTTTTAACCTCCTCCTTTTCCTCTCCTTCCTCTTTTACTACACCCCTCCTCAGCCCCCTCGCCTGCTACTCCACATGAATAATGCAGGGGCCCTCCTCGATTGTTGCTACCAACATGCCACGGCATGTTTTATTCACGCTAAACTCCGGCCTGGGGGGGGCATAACCCCCCCCCCCCCCCCCAGCATCGCTGACCAGATCTGTGAGCAGCCCGCCGGCCTCAAAGACATCAGCATCAGTTCGCTGTGTCTGCTCGCAGGGTCTCCTTGACCCCAGTGTCCCTGCAGGAGAGCGACCCCGGTTTTTATTGCAAGTAAATATTTGCATTTAATTCCTGAAGCCCTGTCACACCCTGCTGAACATAAATGCTCCTGATTCAGCCCGTCCTTTTCTATCCATTTCAGCTTTTTCTTTTTTTTTTTAGGGTGGCTTCTTCAAAGATGTTGCTCTTCTATCAGCAAGTCCGCTGCTATCATTTGGGACGCACTGATACATCACTTGCTTACGGTTTATGGGTCTCTTGTACCCTCTTTGCACCCACCAGGTTGCCTCGGAGTTATGCTTATGGTTAGATTGCCAAAGAAGCACATTTTCGGAGACTAGAAGATGTTATCTTTCAAACGAGGTTTCTCGCATGCATTTTTAGCTTCACAGTTTTTCCATTGTAAGCTTTTTCATTTCGGTGTGCCGCACAAACGGGTCACGGTGGTTAAGCGATTAAGAAGAGCAGATTGTTTAAAAAAAAAAATCCCTGTGACTAATTGGACTACATGACCTCTGACCTGCTGCAAAGTATAGTGTAAAGTGTATCAGTTATCAAGTATTAATTAATGAACAGTGTTCTAAAAGTCTCTGACTGACCAATGAAGCAGCAGTAAAAGATGAAATAACCCTCAGAGGACAATACCCCATGTTTTACATTTAAATCTAAATATAAGCTCCTTCCTTTTACTGTGCTGTTTGGAGCTGAGGAGACTTTTTTTTTTTGGGCTCATTTGTCAGAAATGTTTACCTGGGCCGTTGTCCTGAAGGTAAGAAGTTGCACCTGTCCTGTGTATCATTTGAACACGCATGCAGCCGAGAGTATCCACCTCCGCTCGTGTTTTGAAAACAACACGCCTGCCTTCCTTTAACAGAAGCTGTTTCCAAATCAGAGTTTCTCACCCTTATCTGACGGGCCAATCGCCGTGGCCCGAGTCACGCCTTACCGACTCTCCATGGCCGCGCCAGCCGGGATGACAGCGCTCTGATGAGCCATTTGTCACCCTTCGAGACTCGTTCCTTCGCACCTGTCTGAAATGCTCGATTGATTATTCATCTGTGTTCCCGCCAGGATTAGGAAGAAGGTACCAGGTTCAAGGTTTTGTGTGCGGGTTCGTCCTGCAGTCTGAAGACGTTTATCTTAATGGAGATGTTTGCAGCATATACAGCTATGTTAACCCCCCTATGCAGCTGAGGTTAAACAACAAGCAGCTGGAGCGTGTTAAAGCCACCACCCAGCTTTCTGTCTGTTTTTGTTTTCACCAACAATAATCTCTTGCATCATCCTGCCACTCCTTAGTATGCTTCCCCGAAATATGATCCCTCACCCCCAGTGTCCAGATGGCCCGCCACGGCAGCCTCTTCATCCTCGGAAGCACCGTTAAGCATCGCCAAGCAAAGAAATGCTGCTAAACAGCGAATGGCGCGCACACTCTTCATGATGGATCATAAAAAGGAAGTTTTTGCATTATTTCTGGTGTGTTTATGAAATAGCTTCAAGTCCCCTAAAGTTTCCTCATTTGAACCGGTGTTATGAACACAACCCACATGCAGATCACACTCCGTTTTGTTGTGCAACAAATACAGTATATGTGAACGATATGAGTTCCACCTGATAACAGGATGACTCAAACGCGATGCGTTCACGCTCAGTAACTGGGTCAAAGGCCAAACAACATGTTCGTGTTTTGGCAATTTTTTAAACACACCATTAAAAACAAAATCATCGCCTCTGTTACTGTGAATTATCTTTAGAAAAAAAAAAAAGGATCTCCCGTGCTAAGGGTCTGCGTTCACAGCTGTTTTTGAACTCCACGTGCCCATGACCCAATTTCAGGAGTGATTCTTTTCAGCTAGGTCACAAAAACAGCCAGTCTTTCGTATTTTTACTACTGTTATCGATTTATAAAGGTTAGCTAAAACAAACGTTGGACCAGTGTAAAAGTGTAAAAGCGTAAAAGTACTTTGTACTATTGGCAAAGTCCTTTGAGGCTTTACTTTATGTCTTCTGATGGTACTGATGTCCTAAGTCTCGCCCCCCTTCGTGACTGAGTGGTCACTGTGAGAAAAAAAAAAGACTCTGACAAGCTCTACGCTGTGGTAATGTTTTCCACACAGGAAGTAGTTCGCACGATACTTTGTTACTGATAATGTACAGTGTGTACTACCCTGTCATCTATCAGTCAGTGGTATCCTTTGATCTCGCTGATAGTTCCTTCAGAAGGTGAGAAAAGTTTAGAATGATCTAAACTGTCGAGTGTGGCCGACTTTCCGCGGTCACCGTGTCACCGTGAGCAGCTTCCTGTGTGGACGCCTCTACATCTTGTATCCAGGTAAAGCTCACCCTCCAACCTGTGTTCATCACCGTTATGTTATAACGTTCATATAAAACAAGACTTACTACTGTTGCTCTAGAAATGGCCATCTTCACACACAAACCAGGAAACGAGAACGACTGGAACCACGGGAGGAAACTCAGATGGTCTAACAAAGACAAGGGGGAAGACAGGACTATATATACACACGCAGCTCAGCCTCACAGCAGTTAGTGAAAGAGTCACGACCTCTAATCCACCCTGAACACAAATTTCCCGCCCTTATTTTCGTGTCCCTAAACACGATTTTTTATCAGATGTGTAATGGTTCATGTCCATGTACATAAAATTCACATTTTCCACTTTAAAAAGGTGAATACGTCCACATTCAGAGGCTGGAATAAGTTATACTGCAGTCACACGGGAAAACAGTGATCGGAGACCGCGGCACGACCAACGTTATTGCGATCGCAGCGAACTTGTGATCTTCGGAATGGTTGCTCCAGAAATGAGGACCAGACTACACAAATTTTTACATTATCTACTTACATTAACTGCAAAATTACACAGGCGCTTGCTTTTTATTTAGGAATATAACCAGAAGCCATTTGGAAACCAGCTGAGTCGAGTCTCCTATTGCAGAGAGACGTATTCCAGATGAGCTGCACTCATCAGTGCAGACCGACTCAGACTGCAACACGTTTATAAATTGGACAGTTATTTGCAAACCTTTGCCAGCCTGTCTGAGACTGACTGCAGTTATTCTGAGTCACCGTTGTTTGGAGACAGGTTACTTGGTGGGAGGCAACCTGTCTCCAAACAATCACGGTCCACAATTGCCTTGGTTGTGGCAGAGGTTGAGGGTGCTGCACGCTCAATCTTTTTTCCCCCAACTGGCTACTGCGACTACTTACGATCAGTCATGGAATGCAAACAAATGTAAATAAATAAAAACAACAGTCCTTATAATTAGGCCACAGAGATATTTGTTTATACAAGAGCCTGTGAGCATGTTCGTTTAATGGTCTCACAAAAATATTACTTTTTGGTGTAAGCAGATTGCATTTTATTCAGTGTCTAAGAAATGATGAGATAGATGTTTAAAGGAGGCTATTTAAAGCCCTCATTTATGTCTCACATGCCTTATTTTATGGCTTGTGGATGCTGAAACGCCCTTTAGACCCAACAAGGAGCCCCCTGGGATTCTTTGAATCTGCTGCTGTCCGAGTTTAGTAAATAAAGCCCGAAAACAGATGTTGCTGCTTAGATAGCTAACAGGAGGAAGGACAGTAGGCTCAGCGGAGCGATTCCGCCCGACAGAGGTCATGTTCAGAGGTGGGAGAGTAACTGAGCACATCATTGAGTGCTCAGCTTGACCCTCGGTGAGTTATTGTGTAGAGGTGGTCCGTGCTGCAGGGAGGCCCTACTCAGATCGCTTTCATCCCACGCTACCTGTGGCGCTAGAAACTATCCTGAGAGAGTAGTTATTGTTTTTAGGTGAAACATCTTTAAGTGTTAACGACATTATGGAGGCAGAGCTTCACAGATAAAGCTTTTCGCCTCTGCCGGGCTGAGATCAGATAACTTTCCTTCACTGAATTCATGAAAACTAGAGCCGCAGCACTCCGAGCTCTTTGCTTTCTCCCTGTTCAAAGTGTTCCCATCATTCACTCAAGGCTTACTTAACCAGCAGAGTGGAGATGAAAGCCTGATCATTCGAGTACCCCTAAGATCCTTTGATGCCCAACCATGAAGTATGTCTCAGAGCTTTTAGCATTCCTGACTCAGAGAGATTTGTTGTTGTTTTTTTTTTTTAGACTCCGGGAGCAGGAGGTCCTCACGGTGAACGGTTTTTCTGAATCGAATGCATGTTGTTGGACTGTTGAACTGAAATGTGGAGTCTGCCTAATCTCCGCATGCTTGTTGCTGCAGATAGCCTAACTGCTGGATGCTTGTTGTGCAACTGTAAACTGTTCTTGAGCATAACTGGCAAAATGGATGCAGGAACTGCTCGTTTGTGATAACACTCGTGCATTGTTTTCTCCAGATACAGCAGGGAGCCTGCCATCATTTCTCTTCTATTTTGAGTGCAGCTGTCTCGTAGCTGAGTGCCTGTAAGCCCCCCCCCCCCCTTTTTTTTGCTCTCATCGTTTTGTCAATTTTTTGGAGGTTGTGGGTAATGGCTTCCGCTCTGCATAAGGAACAGCTCTCAGTGTGCGGACAGACTGCATCTCCTTTCCTCAACAGGCTTTCCTCATCAAGAGGCTGCCGTGTGCCGCCTGCCTCGGCCCTCGTGGTCTCAGCTGTTCGGGCTCTGGAGCCCATCGGGCCCACTCAGCTGTCTGTTCCCGGCCTACCCCCCCCCCCCCCCCACCGCTCTGCTCACCACAGGCAGCGTAACCCCGTCAGGATTGACAGCATCTGTCAGTGTCATTCATTCAGCAGCTTTTTGATGTTTGACCTTTCAGGATGGGAACGTGCAACAACTATAAACACAATGTTTTATCATCATTATTCTCCACTGCTCAGGTACTTTAACAGCTTAATATTTAAGTATCCCTTTGTGTACAATATCACACTTGATGAAGAACAATATATCACATACGTGAGCGCAGGAGTACATAAACCAAAAGCAGAGCTTCATAATGTCTGCAGAGAAGATCGCGCCTTCACCCTTTTTATTAGAAGCACTCGCAGATCCGCGCGCTCCATGGGGGAAGTCGTTTGTCAAAGACAGATCCCCCTCAGAAGCTCTGCTGGATTTAGGGGTTTCCTCTGCTGTTCACGGGGCACATTTCCCAGAATTACACTCATTCACGATGAGTGAAAGCATCCAGAGGAAAAGAAAAAAAAAAAAAAAAAAGAGCTGCCTCTCGCCTCCATTCAGCTGCCCGGGCCCCTAATCTCTGCTAGGACGGCCCACAGTAAGAAAGAAAGGCTGGCACTCACATCAAGCACCGTCCTCTGGGATGAAGGCATGATGACAATGGATGACACTTCACGGCGTAACGTGGACCGCTTCATCTGTGTGTGCTGTTGGAAACTTAAAACACTTCAAATGCCCGGGATGGTTTTTAAACCACATCATATTAATGACCTTCTGTGTCATTTTTTGGCAGCCTAGTTTAGGATGACCATCTGTGTACACAATGTACAGATGAGTTTGCTTTGCCTGTATATGATGCTGTTCGCATGAGGTTGGGAACATCTCAGTGTCCCCCTGGCAGAGCAGGAGGAGGCGGCCGGGGAGAAGGAGGTCTCGGTGTCTCTTAGACTGCTGCCCCCATGACCCAGACCCAGACAAGCAGCAGAAAATGGTTGGATGGATGGAAGACTACACATTCACATCCTATCCTGCCACGTATCATCGGTTCAGGTCCTGATAGTGTTGTAATGGTGTGAAGGTAATTCTCTTGGCACACTTGGCTCATTAGTACCAAATGAGCATTTAAACCCCACAGCCTACCTGAATATCGTTGCTGACCATGTCCGTCCCTTCACGACCACAGTGTACCCATCTGCTGACGGCTGCTTCCAGCAGGATGACGCACCATGTCACAAAGCTCAAATCATCTCAAGCTGCTCAAACGGCCTCCACAATCACCATTTGCTGCAGACTACTAGCACTGGACTGGACCCTCTTCTATCAATTACAGATCTGTGTAACTGATAGAAAACTAGCGGAGATCTGTAAACATAATTAATGTTATGCTGCTGCACTGTTGGTCATCTTTAATCAAACAAATACCAGAGTCCAACATATCCGGACTCACCAAGAGGAGACGCCGTTTTTGGCACTTCGTGTTTGCTTCATTTTTCAACCACTTCTGTGAAATTCTCCGTGTTACATGAAGTGTCTTTAGACGTTTTGGCATCTGACTAAGTCTTAACATTTGACTGGACAGCATGTGTTAATCAACCTGTAACCACTGATTGTTCAGGGGCCCGTGAGGTAAGAAAAACTTCTGTTTTAAACCCTGAGAAAATGTGCATTTTCATGCTCGCAGTGGTTTCATAAGAGTTTTGCTGGTTGAAGAACAGGAGAGCTTTCACAACCCGTAAAGGTCAGTGATTTCACAACTTCCCACCAAGTTTCCTGCGGGGTAGAATTCATTTTGGCATTAATTACAAGAAAAATTGGGTTTACATTGAAGGAACTGCACAGTATACATTCATTCTTCATTTATTGCCTGTAAAGAAATTTCATTCACATTTCGCACACTGAGAGATGCTGCTGGTTGTGCTGCCGAATGCTGTTATTGTGATAAATAGATTTAAGCTGTGCTAATTGGACGTGGCCTCTGTATTCCTTTTAATTATCTCCAAGTTGCGTTGTTGACTTTGAGGAAATTAATCGGGAAGAAACGGATCAACACAATGAAATTTTTTTCAGTGCACTGGAATAAAATGCAGCATTAAATCAGTTCAGTCTAGTGCACAAGAACCGGTGGCCCACTTTTTTTTAATTTTATTTATTTTTTTAAATAACAAAACAGCCAAACAGAGCCAGAGGACGTTTTGGTAAATAGCAGTAGCCCTGGTGGAGCCGGTGGTGCTCTCCTCTTCTGGTGTTGTTGCTAGGAGACAGTGGGTCTGAAATCTGGCTTCGATGAGGCGCACCTGCTTCTCGGGGTCCGCCACGTTCAGCGTCAGCACACGGGAGGGAAAAAAGCGTGATGCGAGCCGTGCTAATCTGAGGGGAGTTCACCCCATTTTCTGTCCAGCTTCCCTGTGATTAGATAACCGAGCTGAGCTGGGTCAAATCTTCAGGGACAGATGTGAGTGAAGTGCAGGTGTTTTCTGCTCATGCGCCCACGCTGTACTGTACTGTACTGTAGTTCTTAAACAGCTTTTCCAAAAACTGCACAACGTCCTTCCTGTGCCTTTTGTGACTGAGTAAACACGGCATGAGCTTCAGTCAATAAAGGACAAAAGGATTTAAAAATCGCACAGCTTCTGTGACTTTGAGGCAGAGCGGAGCATCCTCTCTTAAAGCTGTCACGCCCGGTTAACAGCTCATCTCTGTTAGGCGCATGAAGATGCAAAAGACACAACTTTTTAGTATGAAAATAGGTCAGTCACATTAGAATTTTGCTGACTGCTTGTGTGGGATGGGAGCTGAGAACGTGGGATTGTAAAAGTAGAGGTTCAACTTTAGGGTTTCACATCAACCAGTCATCCTTGACCCTGTTACCCCAGAGAGGCTCTACTGTAGACACCATCATGTGGGAAAGCTATAATATGACCTCACACCTTTTAATTTATTCAGGTTTTATTCACTTCACCAACACAAAGAGTCTGAAGAAGCAGAGGGGGAAAAAAAATCTCTTCACCTTGAGGATGAAAATAGCTCTCCGGCATCACTTTTCTGATTTTCGCTCACTGGTCGCCCTGTGCTGCTATGTGTGTCAGCCTCCCTCCTTCTATGTGGCTGCTGGACTCCACTGTACTGTGCATGTGTCATACTGGAATGCCTCCAGCTCCAGTCTGGAAGATGATCAGCTGGGCGCGACGGGGTTTGCCAGGGACCCAAAGCCAGCAGCCAATAAACACCTCCGTATCCGCACGCTGACCTGCTGAGCTGCAGAGTGTTAATTGTGCTGTGGGTCATTAGGCTGAACACAGGCATATTTCAGACCTGGCCTCTTAGCAGGCTTTGACCTTCTGCTGGACTCTCTGGGTAATACAGTGTGTGGGTGCCAGCATCAAACTGCCTGTGTGAGCCCAAGCTAAAATTATCACTTTCTTCATTAATAATAATGATGAGGGTAACTGACCTAGTGGCCGTGTTATCAGAGACATCCTCAATAAACTTCTGTAATAAGTTTGATTTTCTCATTTTTTCTTCTGGCTGCGAGAATTTCAGCATCTATTTGCTATTATTGTTGATCAAACCTGTAAAATAACAACACTAATAAATGTTACACTGCTCAAAAAAAAAAAATGAACTGAACACTTTTTAATCAGAGCATCAAGTCAGTTAAACACCCGGGATATTGAGGTGGTCAGTTAAGTAGCAGAGGGGGTTGTTAATCAGTTTCAACAGGTGCACAATGAGACAACAACCAAATCGTGTATATATTGCAAATAGATTAAATTTTCTTATCTGCTAATCTGGTGTCTGTGCACTCCTTGGTTTCCGTCTCTCTTTTTATCAGTCAGCCACACAGAAATGTCAGGATTAACTGTTGATTGTTGGGTCAATATGGCGTCATCAACCGAGCATTTATTGTGTGTGCAAACAGAAACACTGCATCAGTAGTTTTGGCAGTGGGAGGAAGAAACTACCTGTAAAAAAAACTGTCATTTGAATACACCCCTGAATTTTGGACTCACCTAAAAGGAAACCTTGCATTTGTGAACGGCAGCCAATAAAAAGAAAGCTGGTCTAAAGGGGGTGGAGCAGACAGAGATGAACTGTTGGGCTGCAGCATTGTCTGGTATAAATAAATAGGGATTATTTTGAACTATGAATCATGCAAAGGTACCCTAGTAGAAAATAGATGGAGCTGGAAATGAGCACAATATGTCTCCTTTGAATTAAAACAAAGTGCAGTTTTTATCCCCTTAATGTTGGCTTCCTTTTTCAGTCTCTTTCTCCAAACTTATTGAAACCACATCAGTGAAGACATCTGTCTGTCTTAGCCTGGTCAAACAAATTTCATGTTTAATGCGAATGTCCTGTTGCAGACATGGACAGCACGAGACCCAGCATCATTCCTATTATACCGCTTTGAAGTCTGCTGCCTGGGTGCATGTCGGTGTACTGTAATGTAAATTCTCTGTGGACAAATCTGCTTGGTCACAGAAAACAGGCAGGCACACGAACATCCACACGGACTCTTGTGCTCATTTACATCACTGGGACCCGAGCAGATCCGCGCAGAAAGTTGTCATGGTTCTGGAAGACTCCACTTCCAGCCAGCACACCTGTCTTTCATCTAGTCATCAGCCCGGCATCCAAATAACCAGCTGAAACTCCCACTTTCCACCAGATTGACGTCACCTTTGTGGTGGTAATCAGGCCCCCTCCCTGTGAGTTGCTTACCTTACCATTTCCAGTGATTTGACTTCTCCTCTTCTCTCCCAGTGCTCCTTCTAGCATGAGCTTTGGCTGGATCGTGACATCACAGTGGAAATAGTTTGTTCTTTCTCAGGACATGAGACCCTCTACCTTAAATCTGCTATAGCTGCTGTTCTTGGATCATTAGGCAATGTAATTATATATATATATATATATAAACATAAATACGGGAGAGTACTTTTCAAACATGACAGCAAAATTCAAGTAGAAAAACATTTTAAAGCCATTTATTAAAAGTAAAACAACTGAAGTGGGTTTGAAGCTTAGATTTTATCAGAAAAATATTGAAATGATTCCTTCCTCTCCCCCAAATTATAATGAACCAATCCAGACGAGTGAGAGCGGTTTAGGAGCACCTGTCGCAGTTCACCTTCGGCACTTCGGTAATGAAACCGAGCAACTGACAAACAGGAGAGAAGCTCAGTCATGTGAACAGTTTGTTCCATCTGCAGTTGGCAGGCGTACTTTTGTCGAATATAATTCACCCGAAGAGCATTTTCGGAACATTTCAGCACCTGTCTGACAAGCTCCAGCTCAGCACATCAACTCGCCCATCTGTAAAGCAGATTCTGTAGTTAATCTGTATTTTTTAACTTGATGTTTCTCAACGTAGTCTGTGCATGCGGCTTAGAGGGTGACAGACGTTGAGATACAATCTCATATCTCGCTCTCGTTTGACCTTTGCTAGACACGATCGAGGAGACAGACGCTATTCACTGCTTTCACTCTCTAATGAGCTGCTTTATTCCGTGCAAAGTCATTTTGTTTGTGTTCATAACTTGTGTTTTTTTCTCTCCACTTTTAATGGAGAGTGCCAATATAGTCACGCAAAATAAACCTTGCGTGCACACACACACACACGCGCGCTCTTCAGCATCTGTGACATTAAAATGTCTGAAACTGAGATAATCATTTATTTTAATCATTAGATTATCTTCAAAGTGATACAGTTTTTAGTAATTCAAGCTGAATAATTTCAGTAATACCTGCTAATCTGTTAAGGCCTCAGTCATGCACGGCTAGAGACCGGTCAGTGACTCCATGGTAACCAGTGGTTGCTAGGGAAATGAGTGTATTCTACAACCGGTTGGGGAGTGCTTTCTGGAGAGGTTACAGTGCTGCACCAAAACCCTCCTGGTGATTGCTTTGGTTGCTAGCAGACTGTAATGGTTGCTCATAGTTTGCATGGAAGGCACCAACTCGTCTGAAAATACTTGCAAACTGCTCATCGAGCGGTAGTGAAACTGTGGAAAGTGCAATGCAAACCGGAACTGTAGCTCATCCGTGTTCAGAGTAAAAGTTGCACCTTTTTAAACGGTTCTCCGATTCTGGTTTGCATCACGCTTTTTCAAGTTAGACTATAGCTCAGAGAGTAAATGACAAGTCAGCATCTTCCATGCAAACTACAGGTGACCAAAGCAATCATGGGGGGGTTTTTAGTACAGTATGAGGAAAACACGTTTTTCCCTAGCGACAGGTCGTCACCAACTGTTTCCTTGGCCTGTGTGATTGAGGCCTAAGCAACAGCAAACCTTTTAATTTGTGTTTTTAAAGACACCAACACTTTTCCCCCAAATGGAGGAAGAGGTCAGTTTTATGACCCTATTATCTTGTGGACCCACCTCTGGAAGCCATCACGGTCATTTACGGGCTTACTCAGGTCAATGGGCAGCTGCATTTATGATGCTCGGTGAGGCAGATGGGGAGAGAGTACAGCACGACTTCAGAGAGGAGGCAGGAATCATTCGCTCCGCTCATTTGATGTGGCTGACTGCGCCGACGTAGATGATACTTACGGTGTGGTTGATGGGTGGCAGTGCCCGCTGGTGATTTACTTTTCCTGTTTTTTAGGTGCCCTGTTGGTGTTTTTTTTTTTTTTTGGATAATGCCTATTTGCTCAGTGGGGCTAAAGGAGTGGAGGAGTATTAAAGTGAAAATGGAGAAAAGCCTGAAGCTTTAGACCTATTTTATTCAATCTACCACCATCCAGGGCTTCACTCTATAATGGGCTGCTGGTGGTGACTTTGGAAGGGGATAAAGCGCATTGTCTTTACAGCTCTCTTTTTAATCATCTTTTCAAACATTTATGTACAATTTTAAATCAGAAAGAGCACAAAGAGAAAAAAATATACACTTGCACAATGACTGAAGCCAGGTTCTCATTTCAAGAGACTGCCAAAAAAAACCAACCAATGACCAAAAAAAAAAAAAAAAAATCCACTATTTATATGCCAGTATTCAGCGTTGGATCACCAAAAGATAACCAGCTGGTACTGCTAATTCTCCAGTCTGGTGCCTTTAAACCAGAAGAGAAGAAGAGGGCTCAGCCAGCGCCAGTCAAGCTTCAATGAATGGAAACAATACAGAAAACCTGATAGATTCATGGCATTCCTGCATGATTTGTGTTTTAAAGAAACATTACACCCTCCCCGTGGCTCCACAAAGATCTGACGTTTCTGTAAAACAGAGATTTTATCACATCCTTTATATGCATTTTGTTTTTGATGCACCGAGTTTTCCAACACTCTGCGATGTTTTAGCTTTAAACGTCTCTCTTCACCTGATGGATTTGGTTCTGCTTTATGACTTTGCAGCAAAGGAAACTCTTTGGCTCAGAGTCGAGGATGTTTTTTTTTTTACCGAAATCATTCTCCCGTAGTTCAAAGGGGGTGAAGCAACAGAATGAAAGAGATCATGAATCTGCGATCAAAAGCAGAATTTATGAGTTCAGGTCTCCAACCAGTTCATACTTTTCAAGATCAAACTTTTTTCAGTCAAAAATGTGTCCTACTGTCGGCCGCAGCTTTAAGGAACCTTAAGGACCAATTCCTTAGTTTAGTGTGTATCTGCCACAAATGCTGACACAACGGTTCCAATAATGTGCTACAAGTAATCCCTGCAACCCAAAAGCTGCTCTAAATGATCAGTTTCATACAGTTTTCCCAACTCTCGGCTCTGTATGATGTCGGGGTGAAACGGCATTCTTAATATGGTCATCTCTGGCCCCACCCACATGCTCCCTAAACCTTCTGTTTGCAAAGGACAGCCAATCAGAAGAAAGCTGGCTTAACAGGAGCGGGGCGTGTTTCAGATAAAGGATGAACTATTGGGCTGCTCCATGGTGTCAGATAAACAGGAGTTATTTTGGACTGTGTATCATGCAAAGCTCTTCTAGAGTCCTAGAATAAAAATATGGAGCTGGAAATGAGCACAGCACATCTCCTTTAAATGAAAATAAAGGCTGTTGATAAGTGCAATAAAAAAACATTTTCTTGCCTGCCTTCTGTGAGCCAATCAGCCTCTCAGCGCTCTTCTGTTATTCAGCCTTTCAGACTCTCATTCATGCATCCAGCCTCCTCCCCATCTCTGTCTCATCCTGGCCACTTAGAGATCCTCATCCAGCTCTCCACCTGCTTCAGCTCTACCACCTCCACCAGCATCTAAACTCCAGGGGGTCCTTTCCTACTTCCTCACCTTTATCCGAGTCTGAGTCAGAGCAGTCACCGATACAGTCTCTATGTTAGGAATGCAGGAGAAAGGATCCAAATGCAGGACATGGAGGCAGACAGAGGGGCCTTTATTGGATGATTAAAATCCCAAGGGGGCAAAACAAAACAGGAGCATGAGAAACAAGAGATGTCTGAGGAGAACTCATGGATGCACACATGCACAGCGGTGAATTGTGATGAGATACAAGTATGTTGGAGACTGGAGGTGCAAGCAATCAAACAATGATGAATGCTAACAAAGGCAACGCAGACAGTCACAATAGAGGGAAAAGACAAAAGCAGGAAGTAGAAGAGAGAGGCAAAGCAGGAAGTAATCAAAAGACATCACTGAAACATGAAGACTAAATGTGATGAAGGGGACCGGGGACACAGAAGGCGCGGGAAGAAAATAACAGCAGAGGAAAGTAAAGAATACGACAGGGATCGTGGCACCGTCAACCCGCAGACACATTTAAAATTCTGTTGTGTTTGCTATGAAGTAATATCAGGAGAATAAATGCTTCAGCAAAAGCACCAACATGTCCACGCCGGCTTTGTACCTAATATTTCCATTCATGGCTCGAACCTCTGGGGTAATCGCTGATAAGCGATGTCATCTGTTGTCTGAGAGACGCGGAGACGGCTCGTCGTCAAGCACCACTCCCACATCCTCTGCTCCCACTGTGGCGCGGCTCTTTTAACCTTGACTCCTTCCACACTAAACAGCATTTCCATCAGAGTACCTCAGTGGTTTGCATTGATGTCGCAATCAATCACCTTCTGCCAGCCAAGTGGGAGCTTTCGCAGGTTAGCACATGGAGATCAGACACCTCAGATCCCATTGTGCTGAGAGCCTCATTCAATTTGAACATCCCATTTGGTATTCACCAATCCTGGATGCCTGTTTGTTTGTTTTTCCTGCAGGAGAACCGAATGGGATATATAGAAAAACACGGCAAAAGATAGAAAGTAGATATTGTTGTATTTAGTTTATATTTTTTTAATGATCAGCTAAATTCCTCTTAAAGTATGTTGGTTTGACTAAAACTCTTATTTGACCGCGTGACCTTAATTATGGAATTCTTTCCATCATATCCAAAGCTAACTATGTATTTGTTTATAACTCCAGAATGGCAGCGAAGATTACGATCATGCTGAAAAAAAGGGAAAGGCTAACCTTCACGCTCCTACTGACAGCACACATACGTCTGTCTTTGCCGTTGGCTTTAATATCGGAATTTTACGTGAATCCCAAAGCCTGGAATCATTCAGTATGGATGCAATTTCTAGAGACGGTCCACCATCATGTTTCTTTTGGCATCCACCCACTCCTG
Organism: Cichlasoma orientale; assembly: GCA_034780415.1. Lineage (NCBI taxonomy): Eukaryota > Metazoa > Chordata > Actinopteri > Cichliformes > Cichlidae > Cichlasoma > Cichlasoma orientale. Next base: position 190,993 of record JAVDPK010002415.1, on the reverse strand, counting down.
ATCTTGGATTTGTTCCCAGACAGTCTTATTGGGGTGTTTATAGTCAGCTTATATTGTCTGCTTTAAATTCTTTTTAAATAACAGTAAGCTGTAAATTAACTGAAGGTGGTTTGCAAACCTGTAGTGACATAAAAGGTGTGTTTCTGGGACGTCTGGGCTGCCCTAGCCATGATCAATGCAAGGCAGAGGTGTCATAACCAGCAAAGGAGACTTTTTCAAAGGCTTCTGAAGCGGGACCCAGACAGCAGTGCTCAGTTCTAAGAAGGGTTATTTTACAGGAATTTAAAATAAGGGGGGAAGAGTCAGGAGTGTGTGTCTATTCACTGAACAGGAACGCTCTTCTGCCAGAGAGGAGAAATAGATTAGTTTTGGCCGATAGTGCACCGAAGGGTATTGTGCTGTGATTTTGACTCGAGTTGTTAAGTCTTTTACCAGAGCAGGCGGAGGAGGGAAGAGCCGGCCGGAGTTTTTCCAGGAAGGAACAAACCAGCTCGGGATTGCAGGTGAGCACTTCTTCTGGGAAAGCGCTTCAGCCAAAGCAACAGCAGTCAGGAGAGGAGTGTCGCTCGAGCAGGTTCTTAAATAGAGGGGAGATAATGAACTGATGACAAACAGGTGTGCCAAATGAAGCGCAGGAACCTGGTGGCTGGCAGAGGCCAAGGTGTGATCGGTCCAATGATGGGAGGAGAGGCTAGAGAGAGCGCGATTATCTATCTATACTTCTCTGTATCTGATATCGGTAGCTGTGCTGTAAGAACACAGATGGTACAGTACATACAATCATGCAGAAGTCCAGGACAGTCTCGTTCATTTCTCATTATTGATTTGTTTGTTGCAAATGCTCGAAAATGTGAGCAACAGGATACCTGCTGCATTTATTTTCCCGTTTGTGTCCCATCTTGTCCATCAGCAGCCTGATGGGCCGTGAATTACAGTGTGTGCCGAATAATCCTGGAACAGTTTTTCAGGTTAAATAAAGAAACATAAAAAAAACTCGTCAATCGAATCTGAAAAAAGGCTTCCAGGAAAAATAAATCAATGGTTTTCTATAAGGAGGACGTTTCAGGTTACTACTCTCCAGCACGGTGCGACTGCACATTCTGCACAGGTTTGGGCTCGGCGCCAGAGAGGACGGGCTCAGCCACCAGTGCGCTCATTGCCTCACCTGGCAGCCAGCTCCTCATTCCTCAGCTTCCACTGAGGTCAGTGTGAGGATCCGGTGGAGGTCTCCCTGCACAAAGTCAATAAGAGCAACCTGTATCTGAGAGGAGCACGAAGCGCGCTGCATCTTTCAGGTTTGAATTTGGCTCATGACCTTTGCCCAGCGTTACTGCGTACCCACAACAAGGAGGGAGGCAGCCATTCAAATTTCCACCTTCTCCCACCTACATTGACCTTTGACCAAGTGAGAAGAAAATTTCCACTGAGAATGCGTTTTGATATTATACTGTATCTGAGGTCAACCTTAGTGGTCCAGTGACAAATACAGTGACAGTGCAGCGTTAGTGCAAGTAAAGCAGGCTCTGAGAGCACCCCAGAAAACCAATGCTTTCAGTGTGTGTCCTGAAGGCAAAGTGCTTTTAGTGAATCAGTACATTCAATGAGAGCAGTGAGCTATTAGTTAGCTAATTAAAAAGTCTCATTTAGCAAATTAGCCAAAGTCAAGGTGTTAATGTTTGCTCCTTTTAATTAAATCAAGTGTTTACATCTAGATCGTGTTGTCTCGCTGCTACGTGAGCACCCAATCGATCGGCTGCATCAGTGGATAAATAATCTTGAACGAAAACACTGCGAACATTAACCAAATCTTTTAATTTCAGTCCAGACATGTCTGCTTTCATTTCAATTCTGCTGTCTAGAAATAAGAAAAGTTAAGTATAAAATCTGATCCTTAACCCCTCCTTCCCCTCTTATTCTAAATGGAGGAACATAAAGAAACTATAAACTGAAGTCCAAGTGTGGCCAGATGTTCGGGTGATTGGACCATCTCTGCAGTCCACTTTAGGATGACTAGTCATCCTAAGATCATTTTAAAGTTTCATTTTCACTTGCACCAAAACTAGTTGCTTAGGAAAAGATTAGGATCTTGGTTAAAATACACGTTTTTTTTTTTTTTACCAGTGAACCGAGTGTTTTTTTTAAATACAGTAAGTAAAGAACAAGCAAAATCACTGATGTGTTTTCTTCACAGGAAGGGGTGATTGTGTGGTGATCTGTGTCTTCCCAGGAATCTTGGAGGAAGATGCCAACATGAATTTACAGCCATCTGCAAACCCATCGGTAGCACCAGCCACATGTAGACATCTCAGGGCTCCTCTGATAATGGGAGTTAATAAGCACAACAACCTAATTACACTTCATAATGGAGATGACTAGCATGTCTCAATAACACAGAGGGGGGTCCTCCATGAAAATGGGCTCCATCGCCAGCGGGGTGGAGACCTCCTGACTGTGACCCTGACACATTCACCCACATCAAATCAAACTGCAGACAAACACATGGCCGTTGCTATACAGACGAAGCTTTTAGTGCGTGTGTGTGTGTGTGTGTGTGTGTGTGTGTTTTTAGACTAGAGAGAGGCCAGTGCACAAGATAGTTTGTCTTTATTGACACTGAGAAAAGACCGCAGGCCATAGAGTCTTCTTCTTTTTAAAGCCATGCAGAGGTCAGACAAAGGATGATACTTGGCTATGCGGTGTTTACTTGGCGATGCCTGACACAGATCTGTTAGCTCAAAATACTGCGCTGATAAATTACGAGGGGCTATAAGTCCAGCGACAGATATTTTCTCACATTTTGTCAGACGCTCGGACTCTGATCAACTTATAGCAAACAATAAAAGGTGTAATTTAAAAATCTATCTACTGAATATACTGCCCAGTCCCACAGAGTTTTGCCTTTTTGTTTTTTAAAATCAGACATCGGAAAAACAAACAAACAAGCTCCCGTGGACTTATTTGCAGGTTTATTTTGTTACGTTAGCCTTTGTGTGCGCCGGCCACTTTTACTTCCTGTCAGTTTTCTCTCTTTTTTCGATTATATATCCCGCCCTGAGTAGTCTCACCTATGTTGTCCTTCACACCTGAATTTAGTTAGCTTATCACCCTCCTTGAGTACATGTACTTCAAGCTGTTCACTTAACACTTGCCAGATTGTGTTGTTGTTATTATTACCTTTATTTAACAGGAAGTCCCGCTGAGATCAGCTCTCCTTTACAAGAGAGACCTGGCGGCGGACACGCAAACTTGAAACATCTCAAAAGCGCAACATACAAAACACAACATCATATAACATCACATGCAATATAAGAATTCCTGCAACATCTCCTTTGTCGTGTTCTTTAAATTCCCTGACAGAATTTTCCTAAAGGGATTAATAAAGTTTTATCTAATCTAATGATTCTTGTAAATTCAGAGCGAGTTTGCATCTGTGATGAAATGTGCATCTGCACGGTACACTGACAATCAAGACTCCATCAGACTGAGGAGGGGTGGGTGTGGATTCTGCCTTCCCCTGTCTGATTGGTTTGCCTCCCTGCCTGCCTGAATGACCACTGCCTGTTTCCAGTTAAAGATTCTGATTTTGGATTTTCCTCTTCCTGCCTTCCTTCCTTCCTCCTGTGTGTCCTGCATTTGGACCTTCTTCCCTGTAATCTTCACACCGCAGCACGTTATACCCAACTAGACCAAGGATAAATTGTTAAAATGAATGAAATCATAATAATAATAATAATAAAATAGTACACAAACAGGAGCAGCTGCTGAACCTAACCTTCTGTAGCGCACTCTGGCCTCTGTGCCTGCAGGCCATGGTTAACAATGTGCTGTTTCATGTCAGGAACAAAAGAGCCAAACTAAATCCTCCTCATATGTTCAGGTTGTGGGAATTCCACACCCTTAGTGTAGTCATTAAAGCCGCCTCGCAATGAAACTCAAGCTTGACCTCGACTTGGGGATAGTCTCAGAAAAAAACAAAGCCGGGCCGGGCATGCTTAGGAAGTGTCAGAATCTGTGCTCATGCATGCGTGCAGTATATATATATATTTTTTACCTCAGGCAGAAATATTTCAGGATTTCATTCCTGTAATGCAGCAACATGTTTACAGAGGACAGTCGTCCGCGCACATCTGTTGCTCATGTGTGTTTCTGTGCCCCGCAGCTACCTTTCATTCAGCTTTTCTGGCTTTCGCGCTGATATTTTCTCAGCTACTGTGTGTGCGTACAGAAAGTTTCCTAACAAGCTGATTTATTGGGCTGCACAAGCAAACCCAAACCTCATGTGAGCTTTTTCGGCCTCCCGCGCCCCTTATAGAAAAATGCACGAGGTTGTGGGGTCAGCAAATTCATTGCGGCGAAGGTGCTACAAGTGAGAGCGACTCGTTTGATCTCGGTACGGTACGCGTCTCCAGTAAATAAAACAGCAATCGAGGCCTTTTAGCTTTGTTTGGGGGCCGTTTGTGCAGGCATCATTAAGTAGCCAAAAATCAGGTATTTATGGGGAAATGTGTGCGTCGTCCTTATTGGAGCTCTTTGTAGAGGGCAAGCGAGCAATGCAGGGGTCCAGCTTAAAACTGAGGTGACTCAATGCCCCGATGATGAACTTTGAGGGAAAAACTATATTAACTTTTTTAATGAAGGCAGGGGATGTTTTTCCACTTCAAAAGCCTCTCGTTCCTCAAATAAATTAAAGGCGTTTATTGCAAACAGAAGCCTCTGCACTACGTTTGTCTCAATACACCCGTCACTTTGCAGTCAATAAAAGCCTCGAGATGAACTGCTACATCATCATTTAGTCCAGATGCCAAAAAAAAGCTGGTTTTTTTTGTTTTTTTTAAATGAAAAAGCAGTTTCAAAAGGAGCAAAGCACACCTTGTAGTCCTCCAGACTTAAGCTGCATGCAAACACCCACCACAGACCCACCACTTCCCTGTTACGCTGAACCTGAGACGATGCTTCCTCCCTGCTGCTTCAGTAATGATCAGAACGAGACGCTTCACCACCGCTCTCTGCCTCGCTCTATCCCACACTCCTATCTCAGATCTAAGTTTGAAGGAGTGTTTTCCAGCCCTCGACGGATTTTTACACGAAGTCATCTGCCATGAAGTCATCCGCCAACACTGGGCTACAGGTGGTCAAAGTGTTCGCATTTCCGCCCACATCTTCGTACAGCCTTTTAACTCAAGCAGTGGAGGTTTCCATGAGGGGGATGTCTCAGCTGTGAAGTATCACTCTTACTGGTTAATCACGTTTAGCCCGAGCAAAGAAAAATTATGTTTTTTTTTTCTCTGATATGTTGTTTGGCAAATAATCTGTCCTGGTTTCATTTCTTGACCTTTTATGCAGTTTAAATTTAAGGTCACCTTTAATGTCACTGTAAATATGGCTTATTGCTGTTACGAGGTGTGAAGACCTCGGTCACACTTTCATGACTGCTGGAAAATCTGCGAGGACCTACAGTGCTGTGCAAAAGTCTTGAGCCATCCCTCGTGGTTTTATATTTAGCCAGGAAAATGGGAAATAGATGCAGTGATTTATTAAAACATGTGCAAGCATACGTGGAAATGGGAACACAAGGCATAAACAGAGTTTGTACAGTTCTGTCGAGCTTGTCAGTCAATATTTGGTGTGACCACCTTTATTCTTCAAGACAGCCCGAGCCCTCCGAGGCAGCGTTCTTGTCATTTCTTTAAGCAGTCTTCAGGAATAGTTCTCCAGGCTTCTTGAAGGACATTCAAAGCTCTTCTTTGGATGTTGGCCGCCTTTTGTTCCATTCTCTGTCAAGATGATCCCACACTGCTTCAATAACGTTGAGGTCCGGGCTCTGGGGAGGCCAGACTATGACTGATGGTGTTCCTTTGTGTGTCTTTCTATCCAGGTATGCTTTTACCGCAGTGGCAGTGTGTTTGGGATCATTGTCATGCTGAAAAATAAAGATGTTGCCAGTCAAATGCTTTCCAGATGGTATTTCATGGTGGATCAAAATCTGATGGTACTTTTCTGCATTCATAATTCCAAGATCTCCAACACCACTGGCTGAAATGCCCCAAACCATGACATCCCTTGGTTCCCTTTTTATGCTTGAATGATTCATATGCCAGTGTTCAGTGGCTTAAAAAACAAACAAACAAACAAAAAACATGCCTCTGAAAATGGTCAGGTACAACGACTGGACTGAAAATGAGTGAAAAAGCAGCCAATGTCCAAAGAAAAACTTTGAAGGACCTTCAGAAAGCCTGGAGAACCAACGGTCAAGACCACTTACAACAAAGTCTGGCTCCTTGGAAGCAAAATATAAAAGGGGGATATTCTGGTGATGAAAACCGGAGCAATTCAAACTAATGGGTCAACATGACGGGAGAGATGAGATACTTGAGAAAATGAATATGGTAAATTATTAAAACTGATACATCTGGCAGTCTGGAGGTCAACACAGTGAAAACTCCCACTGCATAGGAAGAAGCTGTCTGTTAAGCATACCGGGTCCATTCACAACTCAAGCCCTGCGGCCCCCAGAGGATGTTTGTCTTTCATCCGTCAAACGTGGTATTTTCACAGCACTGACTGCTCGTCCTTTGCTGTGTAAGTGTCTCCGCTCGGTGGGACCTGCTATGTGAGTTACAGGAGCGAGGAAAGAGTCGCACTTAAACGGGAAACCACGGGGGGACGTGCATGGCGTATGGGCGGGCAATCAATGGTTGCTTCTTATGAACATACATGACTCACGCCCGTAAATACCCATAAACACGTGGATGCTGCTGTAAATCCGAACCCCGGTGTAAGATGTCTTGCATGTAGGTTGTAACATAAGCTAACAGTGCGTCTCCAGATTCCCTCTAAAAATGGGGAGATCGCTGCGCTCCGGCTTCTTGGAAACACGGAGCTGCCGCGCAGCGTAGCTTCCTAAGTTAGGACACATCTGTCTGTGTTCACATACGCACATAAACAGCTGAGATTTATGAAACTGTTTTTGAGGAATCTAAAGCTGGCTCAACAAGTCCTCACAGAACTCATGTTGCAAGTTAAAAAAGACACAAAAGTGCCAAGAGGCCAAAACCCAGTTTGTGTCAAATGTTCATAAAGAGCTCATAAAAAAGGGTAAGCAGTGCCAGTCACATGTATTACTGGGCATGAGAGAGCTCGTATAAACATTCAGCACTACATTCTGCCTATAATAAGTTTAATATGTTTTGGAAATTAAAAGCTACACTGCACTAATAACTCGTGTTTCAACAAGCTGCGCATAATAGGCCGCTCACATGCACGTAGGCGCCACTGAACAGGTTTCCCGCAGCATGTGTCGCATGTGTATAGGCAGCCAGTCGTGTGCAGATAAGACACTGCTCTGATAAATATAGGAGTTCGAGGATCACATCCAAACGGGCAGCTGCGCTTTCGTGACACTGATGGTAATCGAATACGATGGAAGTTTGCTGGAGTGACACATTTCATAAGAAACATGACAGATATGCATCATTTGCGGGGATTGGGGGTATCTGTGGGCAGATTCAGGCCTTTTAAGGTCAGAGATGTTTTGAATTTATGTAAGGCCAACTCAGATTTTGGTTTTGAGCTTCACAGCAGGGGTTGCTACGTTAGATCAGGGCGGGTCAGGGTGAGGATCGCGGTGGTCACAGCGTGTCCTGTTCTGGCCCCTCTCCTCCGGCGAGCGCCTGCTTGCTGACAGCGGAATGACATCACCAGGGGGGCCCTTTGTCCCCCCTTTTGGGAGCGTTGAAATTTTGCACACAAAGGCTGCGTGGCGCTCCTATCTCCTCATCTGAGTGGACGCAGCACTTTTGAAAATCCCTAACAAGATTAAACCATAGCGCAATCAGCTGTCAGTCCGCACACACTAGCTGCTTCTCAGAACTCACACAGGATCTAAGCCCTGCTGTTCAAACTCAACATGCAAAAACCACATCTAAAGCGGGATGGGTGGAAGAATATGCAGCTATATACAAAGGCAGAGCACACAGAAGTGTAACTGAGGAAAAAATGCGTTCATTTTAGGTCGATTCAGAGCCTACAGAAAACATCTGACCTTTCCCCACTTTTCTATTCAAACTATTAATAAACTATTTTGAGTACTGAAGTCTTTTGCAACTGTCTAAATATTTAATTCATATTTAAATACATCTAAATACATTCAAATCCTAATGAAAGAAAAATAGATTAACAGGAAGTCAAACATGAATTTATAGTCCGCTAATCTAGTCATCTATAACAAGTGGTTAGCTTGGTTTTAATCTGTCTCCAGTGCATACGTCCATACTTAGACTTGCTATCTTGAGTGACTGTATTTACACTGACAAGTGCAGCTACAAGAAATGCGCTAAGAGTATCCAGATGGCGTGCTTATAAAAGTCAAAGAGTGAAATGTGGAGCTCTGCACACTTCTCTCCCTAAGTAGTGACGATTTTGGGAAAGCTGGTTCTTTCTCATGTGACGCCACGTGCACGTTGCTTGAGAGCTGGTAGGGAAAAACATGCATTCCCTGATTGGTTGGCGGTGGTTCCTCGCGGTTGCTGGCTGTCACTGGTTGCAAAGGTGTTGCACCAAAAACCTTCTAGTAATTGCTTTGGTTGCTAGCAGATTGCCATAATTGCCTGTAGTTTTTCCATGTTTGACCAGCACTGCTCGTTAACTACTAGCTGAGTGGTAGTACACTGAGGATGGAGGTTTGCCTTCAAAGTAAAAGTTGTCCTTCAGTGAAAAGGAGCAACCTTTACTCTGAAGGCAAGCCTGTTTCCAGTTTGTGTCACACTTTTCACAGTTTCACTAAAGCTCACAGAGAAGCTGGACAGTCTTTGCGGACAAGTCCGTCACTTCCACGCAATCTTTGATCGCAGCAATATTCTAGCGACAAAGCAATCACAGGGAGGTTTTTGCCCACCGGACAGGAAGTGCACATTTTTGTCCTCACCACCAGTGGTTGCCAGATGATCGCGGACCGGTGTCTAGGCCTGCGTGATCGGGGCCTTATGGCAGACAAGTTAACATCAAATAGCTGGTGGTCACATGTCTGCAAAACCTCAATAGCTAGCTTTTTTGGAATGTGTGGTCTCAAAATGCAGTGGGCCTAACTACCGCTGACGTGTTAAGACAGGTGGCTGTACAGATGTGGGGGTCTTGTCGACTAGCAGTTTAAACGTTGCTGCTCTTGTTAGCTGGCACCAGAAATAATAGCTGGTTAAACAAATCTTTCTTATTTTCTAAATGTACAGTGACGCCAAACGCTGCTAACCGCACGGCTGCACCCGTCTGTCTGTCTCTGCGAAGTAAAATTGTAAATAAAATAAGCAGATAACAGCTGTGAAAACCAATTTCACAGTGCTTTGATGCAGAGGCTGAGCAGTTGTATATAGGCAGTGTCAGAATAAATATAACCACATTCTGCACAGGCATGTGGACGCTAGCCTGCAAGGAAGGACTACTGCTGCCATCGCTGCTAATGTTAGCCACACTGTGGCTGACACTGTGTGTGCATTGTTACTGTACCACACATTTCAGTGACATTTAAAACAGGATTTGATTATCAAACAATGCGACTAACAGTTGCATGGAGCTCTGACATAAATACAGAATATTCATATGACCAGTGTTTAACCTCGTCCATGAGACTGTGATTAGTTTTCTGCCTTGAACACCAGCCAACTAACTAACTAGTTTTTTTTGCTCTCATTTAAACAACTCGTAAATAGGTCATCTTTCTATATTCTTAGTTAGATCTTGGTTCACTAGTTGTAGTCTGTATCCTGCATTTGCATCCTAAGGTTTCATACTCCAAAACGTGACATTTATGGGTTTATTAGCTATAGAACAGTTAGTATGAACAGTTACTCTGGCTGTTCATACAAGAACAAAAGCTCATCTTCCCCAAGAGCTTTAGTTAAAGCAAGGCTTACAGGCAATCAGTCCAAACATGGCATCAGTATTTTATTGCCTCTGCACTGTGAAATCAGCATTTATTTCATAATAAGTCAAAGCAAAAAAGAAAATTTTTTTTTGCCTATTGTCTTCTTTGTTGCTTTTAAGTTTATTTTGGCTTTATGGGCTGCTCATGGACTGCTTTAGGTGCATATCCATCCTCTTACATCACTGCACCATAGAGAGCTGCTGAATACACGTAAATCAAGGCCATACAAGTTGAATCCTTCATCCTCTTTAATTTCAAAGACATTTCTTCCCTGTACTGGTACGCTTAAACCTTGTGCTAATGTGCAGAAACAGATGACTATCTGTTCCTGCTGCTGTTGTCCAGATGTGGTCCTATAGTATCTCTGCATTTTCTCAGAACAAGACATAACTCAAAAAAACAACAAAGGCACATCAGTGTTAATAGTTTTGCATTCTCTGTAGAAGAGCTCATGGCAGGTTTTGTACTTGTGCAGATGCTGGTAGCTTTGCTCTGGTGTAATTATTTTCTCAGCTAATTGCCGCGAGCCTGGGTCTCCATGTTAAAGCTCATGTGTTCTCAAAGTGAAGTTCATATTTTGCCGGCTGTGACTTCACAGTAAGCCACACGTCACGGAGTGAGCTGGTGGTGCAACATTCAAGAACAGATGAAACACAGAAACAGGACCATGTAAAAGTCGTGGGGGCAGCACGCCTAAGCAGAGGAGCCCAGACGTCCCTCTCCCCAGCCACCTCCACCAGCTCATCCGGGGGGACCTCATGGCATTCCCAGGCCAGCCGAGAGATATAATCTCCCCAGCATGTTCTGGGTCTTCCCCGGGGACTTGTCCTGGTAGGGCATGCCCGGAACACCTCACCCAAGAGGCGCCCAGGAGGCATCCTAGTCAGATGCCCGAACCACCTCAACTGGCTCCTTTCAGTGTGGAGGAGCAGCATCTCTAGTTTGAGCCCCTCCTGAATGGCTGCACTCCCCCTGTCTCTAAGGGAGAGGCCAGCCGCCAGCTCATTTCTGCTGCTTGTACTCGCGATCTCATTCTTTCGGTCACTACCCAGAGCTCATGACCATAGCTGAGGGTAGGGACGTAGATTGACTGGTAAATTGACAGCTTCGCTTTCACGCTCAGCTCCCTCTTTACCACAACAGACCGGTGCAGCGTCCACAACAACGAGCCATTCAGTCAAACAGATATTTGTATTAAACCTTCAGATCTCTTTTTTTTTTTAACATACAAGTTAAAGCGTGGAAACCTCATGTTCCCAAACCTCCCCGGAGCTGTTTTTAATTGAAATTTTCTACCTCAAAAGAGTTTTAAACGAGCGTCTCCAATAATCAGCGCGAGGGGGGGGGGGGCTGATTGCCTCGATTGCTGTTCGATGCTCATTTGTCTTCCAGACGACTCGCTTTGTGTTTGTGTGCTCTGACCGTAAACACTGAACATCTGATGACACGTGCACGCATTATCGCACAGACTCGAGAACCTTTCGTATAACGTGAGATGATCTCCTTTAAGGTTAAAGGAGGAAACAAAAGGAAAGCAACTCTAACGAGCGCGTTGGTGTGCTTGGCTGGCGACGCTGTATCTATATTTCAGTAACGTATAGATTTATGTTGCAGACATACTGTATCTACATACTCCACAGTTTCAAGCCTTTCAGACCCGAAACACAGAGGGTGGATAAACGGAGACGGAGATCTTAAATAATGGTAACACAAATAGGTCAGGTTAATGAAGACAAAGGCCTGCCTGCTGACAAAGGGTGTCAGTGGATATTTGGCTTAACTTGTTTACATTTAAGTCATACAGTATGTCTCCAACCAGTCTAAAGGATTATAGCTGAGGATTATTGACTGCAGAGTTGAAATACACCCTGTTCTCACATGTATACGTGCTTCTTTTAAAATAGAGGAAGTCTCTTAAAGAAATTCACTGCTCACACTGAGAAAGGCTTCCCGCTCCGGAGTGTCTAGTCAGGAGTTTAACATCTGTAGGCTGGAGGTTAACACCACAGACAGCTGCAGGATCTAATCCACGTCTTTGCATAATTAAAAAGAAAATGAATACGGAGCAATTTAGGGATAATTTCTGCTTAAACGTTCCTTTCATTTATGTTTCTTTTTTTTTTTTTTTTAAGCAGGCCAGTCCGATTAAATGCTGTGACACACAAAGACGATGTTAGCTTACAGAAAGTAAGGTTAATAATTCGCTGAAGGGTTAGAAGTCGTGACATGACAGCAAAAATCAGCGAATGCTCATTTGTCAAATCACTGCAAACAAATCTTCTCGAAATCAAAGACCTATTAAAGTATGGATGACCTCTCCACCCTGCTGACCCCGACACGGCCATCTATAGTTTGAGCCGAGCGGGTCAGACTGGTGTCAAGCCGCGAGGTTTAAAGGTGAATGTAAGACCAGTTCTGTCCAGGAAATTAGACCAAACTAATTGTGCAAAAGTCCACTTTAATTACAGCCGAATCAAAAGAGAGTCTAGGTCCATGACACCAGTCATTGGTGGGGGTTAGTGTGGATGGAAAATTTAATTATGCATGCTGCAGTGCACTGGATACAAAAGCAAATTCCCAGTTTAATTAACAAACAAAGGTCCTCGAACATGAAGCATCCACCATAGTGGGCTTCAGTGTTCTGAAACAGATTCTTCTGTGGCTTTTCCCAAAAAGAAAAAAAAAAGTAGACAATTCTTAAATGGAAGGAAGACTGTAGTTTTAAATGATGATAAACAGGTTTGCTCTTTTCCCCACGGGAGACTGAGAGAAAAATCAATATACCTGAGGGACGCACATGTGAACTCATATGGATGATTTCGCCGTCTGGTAGGTGGACTTTGACCTTGCTATTTCACCGTCTTTCAAGTGTTATGCTATGTGGGCTTCTCGTTTAACTCGACGCAGGAAGCAAATTGCACATTTCCAGAGTCAAAGCAAGAGCACATGGACTGAACTTTGACACGAGGGCACTGGGCTCACCTCAATTTACTGTTTCATTTAAAGTAATAAAAAAAAAAAGGCTGTATTATGTGCACAGTTGTGCTTGCACATGCTACATATGTCCACAAAACCGAGGTTCTAAACTAAGATATACTGGAGGAAATCCATTAAATTCACATTTAAGGCAGTACTTTAACCACTACTACTGCTACTACTAATAATAAATCTACAGCTTCACAACTAATTCAAGGAGAAACCTTCTACTTTAAACTACATTACAGGTGGTGTGCATAATTACAACCGTACATGCACAGTGCACTCATGGAGAAATGTAGGCACGGGTTTCTCTTAGATATCAAAGTGTTGAAAGCAGGAACTAAAGATTTCCATTAGTTTGCAATTTTCAAGTGACATCATTCTTTAAAGTTAGCTGTACAAGCCTCTTTTCTGTTCCACACTGACATGCGGAGTGCTTCCAAAAGTTTTACTTGCATGGACCCATCCGCTCTAACATCACTGAGCAAATATGAATCTCCATCGGCTGCTTAGCCTCGGTGGGGTTTGTGTCACCAGGCATGCTGGTTTACCTCTATCACAGCAGATGCATGGAGGGGGTGGCAACACAGGGTGGCACAGTGACCCTCTAGGCCCCCCTAGGTCCTAAAAAAGGAAGCCAAAACCTGTGCAGTTCCTCTATGTGCCACTTGAGGTTCAGTCCTCTATCAGCCTGGTACAAAAGAGTTACTGCCATAATAACACCACTGTGTGAACTTTTTCTTCCACCTGGATAATTGAGTTAGGGGCGTGGCTGCGTGGATTGACAGGTGTCTCGAAAGGCAGCTGGAGCCGACTGCTGTCTGCTAGGCTTCGTCTACTACCACTATTTGTGCATTTCGGAGCATTTTTAATGGATTACCTGACAAATATTATGGGTTGCTGTGATGTACAGCTAGTCCAGGATGTTTGTGCGACAGTTTTGGTGAGTGAAATTCTAGTTGTCTTTTATTCCACTACTTGGCACTAATTAGCTGATGTGTGTGTCTGTCCATTGCACCTGTACAGCTTATGAATGCAGCTTGCTTTCATCCATATGAGGTAGCTTACGGAGGTGGTGGCCGAAAACGCTGACGTCGTAGCTTTAAATTGCAAAGTCCAAAGGCAAATGGGCGATGTCCATCTGTTATACTGTCTATATTACCCCAGTTTTTTGTTTTTTTTTGGCCTGTTTTGCACCACAACCACTGTAGTGTAAATGTAACTCTACAAAGTATACTGTAACATTTTTTTTTATCAGAATACACCTGATAGTTTGTCAATCGATGTAGGTTTAATTCCTCACTCAGGCCTATCCCAGAGGTGGAGCCTGACCCTTGTTCAGTTGCTCATTACTTAAATCCCTGCGCCAGTGTGGATTATGATTAGCATATCAACACCGCCGTATTAGCATGCTTACAGCTAGTTAGCAGTCCAGTTGATTCCCCCTGTCAGTCCCACTGCAGCCTGTTCAGCTTTGTCAGCAGCCGGGATCTCCATCTGCAGACAGCAAACGCTCCCTTGGTGAAAGGTTTAGCGCTTCTGCTTTGATCAGATAAATCCTCATGCCAATGGATGCGCTGCACCTTCTTTTCTTTCTGCTCCTTATTGAACAAACGCTGGAAGACAAAGCCATTCGTATATACTCTTGTTAACGCAGGCTTTAAATCTAGAAATGCTCTGACATCACAGGATCTCATTTCTGTGCAGAAGAGGCAACAACATGCAAAGCACTTAACCTCAAAGATGTCGTAAGTGCACTACAGACTGGAGTGCACTTTCTCTTCAAAGTGCCATCAGAAGGAGGAGTGTGCAGAAGTGGCTCTGACATACATGGAGTTTGTGCCTGGTTGCTTTTTTTTTTTTTTTTTTTTTACCCAGACCTTTGGATATGCCCAAGTTAGCTCTAAATGTGTTGTGCTTCCGACCACTAGGCCACATTCCTTATCTCTGCTTTGAGTTTGCCTCCCAAGATTTGAGCCACGTGTGGCTCTGGAGACCTGCTATAGAATATCATCCTGAAAGCAATTCCTCACATTGCAGAATGCCTATTTTTGGCCAGACTGGTGCATTTTTGTGCGTGAAAGAAGAAAAAAAAAAAAACTCAAACCCTCCTGACAGCACTTTTGAGCAGTAACAGCCAGCTGTGAAGTGTTGCTTTTAAAGACTCTTACTGTAAAACATCTGTCTGGCTTCCTTAAATCAAGCCATTTGTGGCTATATAATTACAGTCTAGACATGCTGTCTGTTTCTTAACATGAAGTTGGAGTTCCATGTGAATCTACAGATTTCATACACAGACGTGGTGGAATAAAAACATGGAGTCTGGTGCCTTGTCAGTCAGGTTAAGGAAAAACCAAACAAATGTAAATGGAAGTGCTCAGCGAGTAAAATCAGCAGCTGTTTGTTATGACTGGTTTGGGTTGTGTAATAGAACAGGGAGCTTATTGAAGTAATTCACTTTTGAAAATGTTTTCTGTAGTTTTCTTGAAATCTTGGATGCGATGATATAAATAGTATCTTGATTTCTAGATTTAAGCTCGTTATTGTAGCATATTTAAATTTAGACTTGCTGTTTTTTTCACCTTTTTTGGGTAGTTTCTATTTAACTGCTCCATCTTTAGTACTTGAGCTATTTTGTTCTCTTTATATGGTATTTATTTGATTGGGCAAAGATGGTTTTATGTTCGGCTCCTATAACACAGTAATTTCCCAGCCTTACCCAAGGCTTTTGCCTTCCTATTTATTATGAAAGTAGGATATGGTTAGTATAGCTTATCATGAAAGCAAAAAGACTAGTAGTTCCCAGTATTTATAATCTGCTAAGCAAGCTGGTTATTGAGCAGATTAAAAGATTCAGACAGAATCAGAACCATTTCAAGCAAGCAAAAGCTCAAACAAAGGCTGAAATGGTGTCTATAAATAAGACTTAGTGGTGTCAGCCAACCTGGCTTCAGCAGTGAGTGTCAAATACTGCTGTTTTATCTAATCTGACAATGCAACAGAGGTTTGTACACGTGTCTACTGTAATAGTTACTGAAATGCTCCAGTTTTAAAGAGCAACAGGGTCTGTATAAAGAGGCAGTGGGCTGGGGTGGTGGAGAATCACAAGACTGAGAGGGGGCTTTAAGTTTTGCCCTTTTAGTTTTATTTTCACTTTCTGTTTGCTTACTCACTGATTTAAGATGCCAAACTACTTGATTGTTTCGGTTACAGCACGCCTCTACATGACATTAACCCTGCATGTTTAAAAAATTACCCCTAAGGTTACTTAAAAGGTGACACCAAGGGGTCTCAAGAGTTGGGCGTGAAACTGGTGTCACTGTTCCTGCAACCAGTACGTCACTGCGCACCACACAGACGTCAAGCAGACTTCAAAGAAGTGAAGGACCACTTCTCAGAGTATAATCCCAGCCTCAGAGTTCAAATATGCTCTGTGCAAAAGCAGCATGCATTGCACCTTAAGTTTAATATACTGTATATTTCCTATAGTCAAATGTCCTGCTTGTTAATGCTATAAACTGGACTTCTTTAGCATTGATTATTTGGGGGAAGTGTTGAAAGTGTTTCTGTATTTGATAAATGCTCTGCTGGGCCAAAAGAGAAAAAAAAAAGTCACCCGCTCTAATATTTCATCACACCGCCTTTAGCTTTGATGCCACACATTCGCCATGGCAGTGGATTTTTGATGGTTTTTGAAGTGTATGCAATGTCACAAAGTTGCGTTAATTTTTCATCACAATCTTGTGTTGGTGACGGGAGAGTCGGACCGCTGCTGAAGTCTTCTTCGGCACATCCAGAGGCTCTCAGTGGGGTTAAGGTCTGGACTCTGTGGTGGCCAATCCGTTTGTGAAAATGATGTCTCGTGCTCCCCGAACCACTCGTTCACAATTGGACCCTGATGAATCCTGGCACTGTCTTCTTGGAATATGCCTGCAGCATCAGGAAAGAAGAAACTCCATTGATTGGGGGTGGGTGGGTAGGGGGGGCTGGTCATTCAGCATATTCAGCTGGTCAGCTGACCTCATTTTTTTTTGGGACCATAAACTGAACCTAGTCTTGGCCAACAGCCGCAGATCGTAGCACTGCCCGTACAGGCTTGTGCGGTAGGCACCAGGTGCATGGATTCATCACTACAACCATCTCTTCTTACCCTGATGTGCACATCACTCTGGAACACATGACCTTTTCACAATGCCCCATAGTCCAGTCTTTACGCTTTAGGCAAATTGAATGCTTTTTCCCCCAATTAGCCTCATTGATAAATGGGTTTCTTAACGCTAGCCAGTTGTTTAGCCCCAATTTGTGTCTGTACTACTGCACTCCCTCAAATTTCAGGTGCATCCCAAGTTATTTTTAATGTGGAATTTGCCTGCATAAAACCCAGGAAAATATATCACTATTATAGGCCTAAATAACTTGAGCTGCTCTTAGCTGGATTGATATGTAGGCATGGTCAAGACCACCTGTCTAAGTTAAAGATGTTTTTTTTTATTAACCTTTATTT
Organism: Cichlasoma orientale; assembly: GCA_034780415.1. Taxonomy (NCBI): domain Eukaryota; kingdom Metazoa; phylum Chordata; class Actinopteri; order Cichliformes; family Cichlidae; genus Cichlasoma; species Cichlasoma orientale. The sequence continues at coordinate 173,594 of JAVDPK010002415.1, read as the reverse complement.
AACCAGGAAGTCACTTGAAATTAACTTCTCTTTTTCAAGGGAAATCTGGCAAAGAAGGCACACCATTGGTGAATGTGTATATACACTGAATGGACTGATTGGATAATTAAATAAAAGTGATACTAATTGGGATGGAGTAGGTGAAAAAAGGTGAGCAACTTCAAATAATAACAAAATGGCAACGGAAAAACCATGTACAAGACAACCATACATAACCTCAAATTGATATTGAAATTTATAAAAAGATACAAGTTTTTTAAAATTCACTGTGACAAAATCTTAAAATCATTAAAGAGTCTGGATGTGGGGGAAAAAAAAAAAAGATTGGGGGAGGAAAACTTTGTTTTTGGCCTCAAAGCTGCAAGATCAAGGCCCAAGTAAAGGATGTAGTAGGTGTACGGGGAAGTGTTTCAGGGAGAAAATTCGTTTTTAATTCACAGATGAGAAGTGTTAAAAGATCTTTTCCATTGCTTTATGAAAATTGAAACATTCACTCACATTTCCCAGACAAATAAAAGAGCCAGTTATCTCAGAGTCACGCAGAACGTTTCATAAGATGTCATTGCTTGAGCTTACGTGCCAATTTAAGGCTTATACTACGTATACTGCATCTGTTAAAGACATATGGGTACATTTAATGGCACATCAATGGAGAAATAATAAATCTGTTCCTATAAGAAGGATTTAATGTAGACCCCTGAGAGAAGAGTAAGTACACTTAATGCGTAGGATAAACGAGCAACATATGGTGGCCATATAATCTTAATGTGAACACCTAAATAAATCAGATTCATCAGGGATTGGTTTATGGAGGTGTTTTAAATATTGTGAGCAGCATGTTCAGCTGTCTTGTCTTTTACTTTACATGCACTTTTAGGTCCTTTGAAATGAGCGATGGCAGAGCACAATGAATCAATCGTCATTTACATCATAGATCCCTTTTAGCTTTCAGAAAAGTTCGACAACATTGAGCCGCTACCAATCAGGGGCCGATCCATTATCTTGCTCGCTTTGAAGTCATGAACTGCATGACCACATCCTCTCGTACACTTGATGTAAAAGGGAAAGTCCATCAATCAAAGTGTCCTTTGGGGGGGGGGGGATAGCTTTGAAAAGCTTGACATTACGCAAACAGTAATTTGACTCGTCCTGCCTCTAACGGGTGTGGTGTCACGCTGTCCCCCTGCGCTGAGGTTCACAGCGGGGGTCTATACAGCCCCGACCGGGATTCCTGCATCAATCTGGAATTGTCTCTTGTTTCGTAGAAGAGAGGCCTAATGGGAAAAAATGTACCACCTCATCACCACCTCCCAGGGCTGCCATAATGGAGCATCCATGGTCATTAATGGAGCGTACCTCCCACCTCAAGAGTCCCTATTCAGTCTCTGTCATCATTCACGGCCATCACTTCCTCAGAATTTAATGGTTTTGGAGGTTCCTTTTATCCCATTGTCTCTGCACCTCTGTGTCTCTTCCCCATTTAGGAGCCCAAACTAGAAGACGAGCCTGTTAGCTGGGCGTTGGGGCTGACCTCTGAACCCCTCCACTGGAGACTCCTTCAGCTTTGTTTTGGGCCTCTGTCCCCCTTGCCAAGGCAAATCAGACCCCAAACAGGTCACGGAGAGAGGGAGCCACTGGGGGTCTCATTGTCTTCCCATTCACATCATAGACAAGTAGCCCGGAGTGTACATCAGACGCTCCCTATAGCCACACACACTGACAGGACAATGTCCACACAAAGTGACAGCTCCTATTGCGTGAGGAATGCATGTGAATCAAGAAGGTTCAAAGAAGCACGCCAGCGAACCAAAGACATGGGAATATTTGATTGCCAAGCGCTATTCCTCCCTCTTTTATCATCTGATGGCTTTTATGCAACAATGGGGAAGATTACAGTCAAACAATTTATTGTGATGTAAAGTTTAGCATGTGGCATACCTTAATGCATTAGGAAGATATCCATATGAAGCTATACACTGCATTTTTCACCTGCTTCACTCAAACAATTGCCTCAGGAAATCAGTTGGTGATCCACCAGGACGGGCCACTACATGCTTATTCTGCTTTCCATGCTTTAGGGGGCAGGAGAGAACCAGGAGAAAAGACTGGCTGGACCGCACAGGCAGGGCCGTGGGGTCAGAGCAAGCCTGTGGCTGGGGGTATGATTAGGAGGCAGCTGAGAGAGGGCACGTGGCCGTCCTCCAATGCATATTCCCGCCATGGCCTGAAGCGAGGAGATGGGGATTAATGCAGACTAAAGAGGGGACTTAAGTCACTGGCAGGCTATCATTTCCATACATTTTATAGTCATCTTTCTGATGACAATGTGCATTCGAATGCATGCAAATCAGGGTGAAAGGATTAATTTGGAGGACTGTGACTGAACTCCTACTCGTTCATTAACTCACAGATTGATTCAGTTACCACCTTGGGCATTTGGTAGGCTTTGCACATTTTAAAATACGCTGCATGTTCCTAATATGCACACGCTAATTTGACTCAGTCGGCTCTTTTCAGACTCCATCACAGCGGTGTATTCTACTGTCTGATACGTCTTCTTATAACTCATTTTCTCATCTATTCGCCAGTGCTAATGTAGTGAGATTAGATCACCAAAGCCTCCTGTAGATCTACTGACCACCCATTCTTCACCTCATCACAGGACATATTGCTGTTTTGTTAGGCCTGTGAAAAGCAGCTTAAGAGGTTCATCCTCAGTATAAAAAAAAAAAAAAAAAAAAAAAAAACCTGCTGAGAGCTGGAGCTGAACCTGAATAGGACGGTCTCTAATAATCTTTCCAGTGTCTGGAGGAGGATCCTCCAATCTAAGAGTAATCACATCCACAGACCAAGAAACTGACAGGCCATATGTGAGTGCCAGGTAAGTGGGGATTGGTTCTTGTTCAGGCAGCTTTATGTGTATCTGTTAAATGAGATGGCGTCAAGTTATAAAGGACTACATGAGGGATTTAAAGGCTTAAAGAAGTCCTGTGTGAGTCATCCTTTTATGAGAAAAGAAACTTAGTCATATCTTACATTAATGATTTACATTCAGTTCAAGACAGTAACCAGATGTGATGTGACATCCTGATAAGATTTTTTTTTAAGTCACATGCAGGGGAAATTTAGTTCTGTTGACTTTATTATAGCAACAGCTTTAAGCATCTGAACATTTTTGCATCTTAACCTGAATAATTTTGTCCCAATTTTTCAAATTGCTTAGAAGCTGTCAGCTTTGGTCTGAAAATCTGGGAAGACCATTACAAATTTGTGCATGAATTCAGGTAAATCCCAGATAAATCATAGGATGTGACATACAGTACAATCCTGGAGCTGAAGCTTGCATTTCAGTAAAAGTCATCACTGATCATTAATCAGGTAGATTGGGGATTATGACCAAGCAGGCCATCTATTTTATCTCTAATTCTACTTTGTTAGTCAAATGGACAGTTGGCTTTAAACCACACTTATTTTGAGCTGAGGAACAGGTCTTTATTTGATACCTGGTAGTTTTAAAGGTTTATTTTGACTTTGTGTATTTTCCCAGTGGCGACTTCCATGGTGCTAAAGCATAATTGCCCAAAACTGCAGTTCCTCTTATGGCCACTTACAGGTGGCTCCAAAAGCCCATAAATCCCCCATAGACTCCCATGTTGAAATGCCCAAATACACTATAATGTCAAAAAATGAACTTAAGTAACAGCCCATTCTTAATCCATATGGTTTAATATGATGTCGGCCCACCCTTTGCAGCTGTAACGGCTTCAACTCTTCTGGGAAGGCTTTCCACAAGGTTTTTATTGGAGCATTTTTAATGGAATTATCCGCTTTGTAATAACAAACCATCCAATAAGTTTGTTTTCCAGTTTTGATGGGTGAAATTCTGGTATTTTATTAGCACCGATTAGTAGATATCTGTGTTTGTGCTTTGCACCCGCAGTTTATGGGTGCAGCATGCTAGCCAAGCTGCTAGCATTCGCTGATGGCTTAGCACTTCACCATCTCACCCAAATACGGTATCTTCTGACATCAAAAATCCAGCTGTCACTGTGTGCAACACTAACATAAGGCCTCAAAATGTGGAGAAAACCAATATAAATCAACATCCATCATTTGTAAAGTCTGAGGTAATTCCTAATGCCCGCAAAGACAGACATTAGCTGGCTATTTTACTAACGTCAATAGAGATCTTTCCTCGGGACGCTTGCCAGCTCAGCTAATCATCGATATTTTTATCCATGTGTGTTGATCTGTTTTCACTTGTGAGTTCAACTTCTTGGAAACCCAGCAGTGGATTACTCTCTGGACATTTCAGTTGAATAGTTGGCGATATCTAGTGCGCCAGAGAGGAGCTAAATTCAATGGAAGGCAGGGAAACAACAGGATGTCCTGTGCTGGTGTTTCTGCACACACTGCTCAGCTGCTGTCCTGGAGATGGTGTTTCACTTCTCAGAATCAACAGGAAGAAAAGACAGAAACAGTCTGGACCGAACACTCAGCTTCTGTAATAAAGAAGAAGAAATTTTATATGCTGGATTGTTCGTTTGTTGCTGCCTCTGCAGCACAAATGCAATTTCATCCACAGCTGACGAGGTAAGTCAGCAAGTATCCCTGGATAGAGAGGCCTTAGATGCAGTTAGAAAAATGTCAGTTTAGCATGAATGAATGACTGGATGTAACTTTTCTTGTGTGCAGAACCTCGTTTCCCCAAATCTGCAAAGTTAGTATGAGCCACAATCACACACCAGCAGCAGTAATGGAAACTTAACAGGTTGAAATAAGGCCTATTCATCTTTTAGAGGCATTTTCACAACTGAACTCTGGTCAAGTCAGGAGGATCCAGTCTGGTGGGTATCCTGAAGCATCGTTTTTCCTGCACCTATCCCAGAGCTTTGGTGCTTATTAAACCTAACCAAGCAGACTGAAAGTGAATTAAAAATGATCAGCAGGTTAAAATGTAGCTCGGGGTCTTTGGTTTTGGTCCCAGGGGTTTAAGTTTCTTTGAAGTGTTTGCATTTAAGTTTATTATTGTTTTCTGTTCTAGCACTCCAATGCTAAGTTTTTGATTAATGTTGGGTGGAGTTCTCGATTCCTGTTTTGATTTTATTATTATTCCAGTATACTGTGGGTCTTGTGCCATTTCCTATTTCTACAGTCTGGTGATTGTGTGTATTTAAAGTCTTCCTTTTGTTGAAGCATCTGTGTATCTTTCCTTTTCTGCTTTCCCCCCGTCGTCATGAATACTTTTGGACTTTTGTTTGTGTCCCTTTGTGGATTTTTTTTAATTGGACTCCACCATCGTCCTAATAATTTTTTATTTTTTATTTTTTTTAAATTTGCTCAAGTTCTGAATTTGAGAACTTTGTGCATTAATTTTTGAAGATTTAAGTTCCCAAGTGTTTTGGCCATGAACCAATGCCAAGAAGCTCCCGGCCCACGTTTTTATGCTGAAATTAATGCCGGATGAGATTTGGAGTTCTTCAGTTATTGAGTCAGCAGCACATTGGCAACTTTTATGCACCTCAGAACTCAGCAACCCCAGTCTATAACTTTGCCAGGGCTCCTTCCACTTTGGAATAGTACCACTGACAGTTGATCGTGGAATATCTAGGAGCAAAGAAATTGACTTGTTGCAGCGGTGGTGTCCTATTACAGTACCACACTTGAATTAAGTGAGATCTTTAGAGCGACTCATTGTTTTTAAAGGCAAACTGCACAGATAGATGCTTGATTTCAGATACCTGTGGCAACGGGCCTGAAAACACCTGAATTGAGAGATTAAGCAGTGTGGACCAATACCTTTTGTCCATGTAGAGCATCTATGTGATGCCAGGGGCTTCTCATTATGTTCCAGTTTTCAGTGCCCTGATGACATGTCGCCATCCAACACGACGTTCCCTGTGTTAGGCTGTCACAGCTAGAGATAAATTTATGGTGTGTACACCCTAGATTGTTTCCACAGATGCATCATATACACCAAACTGTAGCATATTTAAAAAAAAAAAGGTTCAAATAGGCACACTTTAAAATATATTTTCCAGAAAGTATACTACACTGTAAGTATTTTTAAATGCAACTTTAAGTAGGAATAATTGCATGAGGTATGCTTGCAATATACTATCAACCATGTGAGTATATTTAAAATACTACTGTTTTTATTTTTAGGAGGGTAAATGGAGAGAATCTGCATTAATATAATGGAGCAGCTATGAAAAATGATGCAGTGGTGATTAAATAAGTCATTAAAAACCACTGATAGATATCACGTGGTATTTTCAGACGACAGAGAACCATTAGCTGATATTGGGAACAGCAGGTTTTTCCTTCACAGGATCTTCTGAACCCTGAGGCGTCTCATTTCTTCCTCCCTCATCTCGCTGCCATTCGCTGCTGTCAACGTCATGGAATGTGTGATGTCATCCCCAGAGCACACACACAGCACATGCTCTCACCTGGTTTCCACAGCAACCAAACCACAGCAGTTTCCTCCCCACACATGTCGCAAGACGTGTTCAGTGAAAGGCCCCCTGCGTACCTAGAAAACACAGGAGAATCAAAAAGAGCGCTGCGGAGGTTTGCATGTGTCATCCGGGCTGCGATGGACAACAATAGCTGCTTTTTGGTTTTGTCTTTTTTTGTCTCTAACCAACTAGTCCCGTTTCTGTCTGTGTGACTCACAGCAGCTAAAGTTAAATGTTCTGAGGGTTAAGATTCAGCACCTTTCACCAACAGCTTCTCAACACATCAAAGGCTCATTTTGTCAAATTTTTTTTTGGCTGCGGCTGCAAACTCAAAAACCCAGGACCTGGCAGTAAAAACAAAACAACCTAACTGCTTTTTATTTTACATCCTGATGAGCTTTATCTTTCACTTTCACCCCCTCTTCACAGCATACAGGCAGCATACAGGCAGCATGAGGCTACGTTAATGCACTGTTTACATATTAAACTGAAGTTTCCAACTAAAGTTTCCAACATGTGATCAGGTGCGGTGTGTAAATATTGTGCCACTCAGGTTTATAACAGTGACCGATGATTCATATGGGCTCTACAATCAGGCTATAAATAAAACTCAGACTATGTTTTTGGCCACCCTTTGCCGGAGCTATTGATTTGAGCATCGTTGCATGAGAGGAGCTTATTTTTTTTATTGCCTGTTGGTCAGAGCAGCTGTTGAGCTGTTATCCTGTTAAGTGATGACATAAAGTCCTGATTCTGGGTCCTCATCTTTTTAAATGAGCAAGCAAGCATAGGCAGGAGTTACAAAGTACAAAGAAATATATAAAATATAAAATTTTCAAAGAAAATGAAGGAATGTGAATATAAAAGAACACAAAATAGATACATTGCAAAAGACAAAATGTACACTGCACAAAAACAGAAGTACAAACCGTGTTCCTGAAATGCCAGAGAAACCAGATGTCTGTAGTTTTCACGTGAGCCTACAGAGTTGGTAAACCTCAGGCGAGCAGGCAGAGCGTTCCACAGGTCGGGCGCCACGGCCTTCGAATAGTCACGAGACCCCAAAACTGCTCAGTTGTGTCATTATCTGCCTCTCCAGCTTTTTGTCCCACACACCAAATTATGTGAACACTTCAGAAAAGAATCACTCTCGCGCTGACAAATGGCTCTGTAATGGTGTTGCGTTGGTCCTACGCAGAGCCCACGCGCAGCTTTGCAGACAGTTGTCAACATGTTCTAGATGTTTACTGTCATCAGGGGGAAGTGTCACAAACAACCGGCCTGTGGGCTACCCTTGTTTTGCTGTTGCTGGTCCTTCGAGCCAGCTGCGGAGAAGAGAAGTTCTAACATACAAAGAGCTGAAATTAAACTGAACGTTAAAAACAATGCAGCAGCTGTCTGTGCTTTCAGCAGTCGGCATTTGACCTGCACGCGGCATCATCCAAGTGGAGCTACGCCCTGTTTTCTTTTATTTATTTATTTTTTTGGAGGACTGCACACAAGCACGTTTGCGTAGGTTGCCCGTCCCTCTGTGTAGGCTAATATCTATGCAAACAGATGCAGAATTCCCATGCCATAATCTCCATTCCACCATAGTTTTCCGGTGTGGACACAAAACCTAGAAAAGGAAGTGCCCCAAGTCTCTAAAGGCTTATCTGGCAGGTGCTTAAAGTGGGGCAGATACAAGCTCCTTACCAACAAGAGGGTTGCTGAGACACTTCATCTTTTTGTAAACGAATATAACAAGTTGATTTTAGGAGCAGTTCAACGGGAAAAGAGAGACCATATCGATGGTCACGGCGTGGATGGTCTCATGCCGTATGTTCTCCTGCCTGAAGTTTCCGCTTTGTCGTCTTGTCATTAGTTATTAAGTTTAACCCACAATTTAGCCACCACATCTTTCCCCTGCTAATGTGTTCATAACCTAACCGTAGCTTGTCACTAGTTAGTATTCCCCGACAATGAGTGGTTATTGGAGGTTGATGGCAGTTGCTGGGAAGATGATTGTAGCTGCACAGGTCTACAGGTGACCCCACCCCGGCAACCACGTGTCACTGAGGAAAAATGTGTATTTCCCAACCGGCTGGCAAAAACCTCTTTGTGATTCCTTTCTTAAGTACTGCAGTCATAGTTTTAAATGGAAGTGACGGACTTGTCTAAGAACACTGTGAAAACACAAACCAGAAACGGATGCAGTTTGACTTCAGAGAAAAAGTTTCGCCCTTTGAAACATGTTGGCTGTACTTTGAAGGTGAACCTTCTCCATTTGCAGTTCATGTTGCACTTTATTAAGTTATACCACTGCTCAACTAGCAGTTCACTAATATTTATGGACAAACATGACAAACTACAGGCAACGGTGGCAATCTGCTAGCAGCACGTCCCTTCTTTGCAACCAATTTCTTCCGACGAGAGCCAGCAACCTCCAGGAACCACTGCCAACCAGTCAGGCAATACATGTTTCCATAGCAACCAGTGGTTGTCCCAACCAATCTTGGGCAATGTGCAATGCACAATATCACTTGAGAAACCTCCATACAGTATGTTAACTTGCCCAACCTCACAGATCTCCTCAAAGTCTCTCGTATTTAGGTTTTCATCTGTGTTTATGTCCAGATTCTGCTGGTGCTGTATGCTTTTTTTAAATTCTATAAATAATTCACTCAGAACATGTCATCTTTAGATGTTAACTAGCTCACTAACTTACTGCTAACTTCTAATTCCACTAAACCTCCTAAATCCTCTTTTTCATGGATGCCTGGAGACACCTGAGGGAGCAGCCACACTGATTGTTTTTATTGGATTTGTCCCGGTGCCTCAGGACAATAGCTGACGGCGAGGGGGAACAAGTGGAAAGGCTGACCTGCCAGGCGCGCAGGCAGTTTAGTGAAATTTAAAAAAAAAGCCTACGAGCCACCATGCATGCACGCTGTATGTTACACACATCTCACCAGCTTTCAAACAGCACGTATAAGGGTATCAGTCTTCTCATGTACTCTTTGAAAGACTTTGAATTAGCTGGATTTCCAAAATGTCAAAGTCTTTCTTATTGCTTCCAAGTTTCCCGGCGCAAAATGCGACAGGTGACATTTTACTTCTCGCTGTTTCATTTTCAGAGTTTTTGGCCAAGTCTGCCTCAAATCAGGGCTGCAGACGGGGTGAAGGGGCTGCACGGACCGCACGGACCTTCTACAATTAGACAATCAGACAAAAGCTAATGCTCAGCTGCCTTTGGCCAACTGTCTCGTGCACATTGTGTACAAAATGAAATACAGTATTGTGCTAAACCACTTAACTGGCTCAGACTGACAAACAGCTGGTGATGGCAGTTAATCAAGAACCTTTTCTTTGCTTGGCCGTTGACACGCGGCACGGTTTGACTTCTAATAATACAAACACGCATTATCCAGGCACACTCTGCGTGCACGCGCACGAACACACACGTGCTCACTACACTCGGCCTGCTCGGCGCAACGCCAGGCCTTATGGGTAACTGGCATGGCTGGTTATCTCCATGGCAACGGGAATGCTGGCCCTGGTGGGTGCCAAGAGAGCAGCTGGTAGGTAGTGGCAGATTAGTCTCTGAACAGATTTACAGCCAGTCAAGTACTGGATGCCCTTTGAACAGAGGAAGAAATTATAAAGAAGCCATTAGAGTGAAGGAAAACAAAGGAGGGATTGTGGTGCGACTGAGTGAGTCCGCTGACTGAGAGGAGGAGAAACCTTTTCCTAGCTGATCTGCCAACACTCTGGAGGTGCTGAGTGCAAGTGAAGAACTTGTGGCTCGAAGCGAATGATCAAAAAGAAGCCCTGGCTTTCTGAGAAAATTAGACATGGCTGTGTGCATGGCCTCCTGCTGAGACTCAGTAAGTGAGATCTGATATAGAGGGGAATGAATTTCAAACCAATTTATTACTCTCTGTTGATTTATTTCTAATTTACCCCAGTCTCTCAGGCACTTTTATTTGATTTTCTGGGGTTTTAATTTGGACCTATTTGGTGGTATATTTAATAGCGTTTGCCTTCTGCACGCAGAAGAACAAAGAAAACAATGCAAAGCTGCGTAAAGCACATTTTAGGACTTTAAAAAAAGAAACAGGGAACTGGTTCGCAAAACAGTTTTCATTTATTTACTTCACATAATTACCTATTATCTGCATCTTCTGCACGCTTTCAGAGCATTTATCTGCACATTCGTTGTGGGGTATTTTTTTTTTATGTGAAGGATGAAGGTGATGGATGAAAAAGCCCCAGAAAGGCTTCCAGATCAACCATTTCTCACTTGCTGTTTCAGGATCAAGAACAAAAGCTAAACCGCAGTTTTCGAGCAAACATAGACCAGAAATCCTCAGATGAAACTGTTCTGAGTTCTATGAAAAGTAGGCAACTCTGCGGATTAATATCATATATGACTGAAAGATCCTTAGATTGGACCTATTAGGTTGATTTCTAGCTCCATCTCTTTATACTTGAGCTCTACTAGAGTAGCTTTGAATGGTTTATAATTAAAAATAGTCCTAATTTGTCTTATATCGGGCTTTGGTGCAGCCCCTCTATTCACTCTGTGCAAGAAGCAGTTTTAGCTCTTCCTCCTTTCAGCTAACTTTCTTCTGATTGGCTGCCCCTCGTAAACAAAAGGTAGCTTCTGTGAGGCTGCCTCGTCAGCTTCAATTTTAAACATCGATCCAAAAATGTAAAGTCACACAAAAAAAATCTTGAAATACACACCCACTGGACACTTTATTAGGTACACCTTGCTACTGTTTTGGACCCCCTTTTGCCTTCAGAACTACCTTAATTCTTTGATTCAACAAGGTGCTCAGTGATTCTGGTCCATATTGACGAGATACTGTCACACATTTGCTGCAGATTTGTCGGCTTGATGTGAGTCTCCCGTTCCACCACAACCCAAAGATGCTCCACTGGATTGAGATCTGGTGACTGTGGAGGCGGTGGAGAAACAAGCTTGAGATGATCTGAGCTTTGTGACATGGCACGCTATCCTGCTGGAAGCAGCCATCAGAAGAAGAAGATGGGTACACTCTGGTCATAAAGAGATGGACATCAGTAATGCTTAGGTAAGGTGTGCTCAGTTGGTACTAAAATATCACCCACACCATTACACAACCACCACCAGCCTGAACTGGTGATGCAAGGCAGGATGGATCCATGCTTTCACGTTATCTTCCACTACTGTAGCCCATCCGCTTCAAGGTTCAATATGTTGTGTGTTCAGAGTTATTCTTCTGCATACCTTTGTTGTAACGAGGGGTTATTTGAGTTACTTTTGCCTTCTTATGAAGCACTCTGGCCGTTCTCCTCTGCCGTCTGGCATCAACAGGGCATTTTCACCCAGACAGCTGACGCTCACTGGATAGTTTCTCTTTTTCAGACCGTTCTCTGTAAACTCTAGAGATGGTTGTGTGGGTAAATCCCAGCAGATCAGCAGTTTCTGATGCTCAGCTTGAACTTCAGTAGTTCGTCTTCACCATATCTAAATAGTGTGGGTGAATTACACACCTCCACTGTCATATTTTCCCTCTCCTATGTTGTGAAACAAGTGTGTCTTTTAGATTTTATTGCTGAGTTCAGACATTAAAATTAACATACCTTTAAAATCAGCTGGTTCATAAAACACATTTCTGTCCACATTAAAAAAAAAAAAGTGAACGAATGTAAAAAGCGCAGAAAGGAAACTGAAGACTGAAGTCTGTGCCGCATATTTTCAGGTCAAATGTGAACTTTCTGTGACAGACAGACGCTTCGCTCACCGTCTCGTCACCTTTGTGATGAGTTCAACCTCTGCAGCTGCATCCTCGTGTAACGAAACCCGTTTTATTTGCTGACTTTATTAACGCCTCATTCAAAATGCAAGCCAACGCTGCAACGTGTAATAATGTGGCAGCCGGCTATCCACGCCCTTCTGGCTTCATATCCTTTTTGCATATATGCGCTTGTTTTTATGACTTTTAAGAAAATGCCAAAACCCATTCCTCACTCTGGCACCGAGTGATTTAAATTCAAAGTGAGCCCGTTTCACGAGAGTCGCTGTCCATTAGAGTGTTTTATGCCTGTTGTTGTCGTCTCAATTTACTGACTTTTATTGCACCCTGACAAAGAAATGATAGCGCATGAGCAGCAGTGACACCGTTTTGAGTGCTGCTGTTGAACAGAGCTGGTTTTCAAATGAAGACGTGACCAGGAGCGAGGCAGACGGCTGCAGATGTTGCTGGTTTTATTTGATCTAAGTTGTCCATGTTACACCATGCAACACTTTTCTAGGCATACTGAGTGCACGTCAATCATATAAGTTACATCCAGTCCTGTTACCTTGAAAAATACACGCATCACAGCTATTTTACAGACTGAATTATGTTGAATTTGGTTTGTATTCATTTTAAAGCCCTGCAACATAAAGAATCCATTACCACCCAGCGTGTAAGTGGTGATTGCACTTATTTAGTTTGACTTGCGGCACTATTCCCCATCCAGTCTGACTGAGGAATATGAGTCTTCACTAACAAGCCTCCCCCTTTTGCAGAGCTCATCATGTTAACACATCGCTGAACAGATAAAAGTAAACAGATAAAATAAAACTTAAGCAGGCAACAATTTTTAAGGCTTATGAGAAAATAAGGGTTGTTAATATGTCTTGTTTGGTTGGCAGCTGGTCAAAAACTGCTTGCTTTTGTTATTACTCCCAATATCTCGGTGTCAACATGGCAACATGACCTTGTGTCAGCTTATCAAAGATAATGACCTTTTTCCTGAGTAGCTACACACACACACACACACACACACACACACACACACACACACACACACACACACACACACAGAGGAGGAAAAACACATTATGCAGGATTTCAGCCTCCAAATGAACAATCAGGGACAAGTCCTGGCATGTCTTGCTGAGTGCCCCACTGCCATCCCATCAGTGGGTGAGCAACAAGTGCAGCATGAATCCGCAGCTTGTTGGGAGATTGCAGTCTTTCTGCAGAGCAGCAGCTGCACAGCGCAGCTGTCCAGGGATGCAGCTCGTGAAAGATGCGGTAGAACTGGTCAAAACTCACCACGAAATCAGAACAGGTGAAAAAAAACCTGCTGCATTTATTCCGAATTTGTTAAAAACTCAGTGGCTGGTAACATAGTGCGCCACACGCTTTTTAATAACTTTCCAACAAGAAATGATGGAAAGTTATGAAAAAAATGAGACGCAAAAAGAGTACAAAGACCCAGCAAAAACCACACTGTTACAGTCCCTGTAGTAGCCATTAGTTTTTAGTACTTCCTTCCTGTATCTTCTGTGCTTTCCTTGTGTACATCCATCCATCCATCCATCCATCCATCCATCCATCCATCCATCCATCCATCCATAGGGCGAGAGGCAGGGTACACCCTGGACAGGTCACCAGTCTGTTGCAGGGCTAATACATAGAGATAGACGACCATTCACACTCAGATTCATGCCTACGGTCAATTAAGAATGACCAATTAACATAACCGCACTACTGTAACAGCATGTCTTTGGACTGTGGGAGGAAGCCGGAGTATCCGGAGAGAACCCACGCAGACACATGCAAACTCCACAGAGAAAGGCCCCAGACTGGATTTGAACCCACGACCTTCTTGCTGTTAGGCAACAGTGCTAATGTGTTCTTAGTTATTTCCTGTATTATTTTTGAAAAGTTACCCTGTGCGTTACTAGTGTTTTGTTTGTTTGTTTGTTTTTTGTTTTTTTTGTTTTTTGTCATTTGTTATTGTCTGCCCTGCCATCATTAGTTTCACCTGTGCTCACCTGTGTCTGTCTGCCTTTTCTTGGACCCATCCCGGCTGACCTGTAGTGAAGTTAATTAATGATAATCCTAAAGGCTAATCCTAAACTTTAAACTCACTTTGATCATATTATTAGCACATAATCTGGATTTTTGAGAGCGTTTCAATCTGTGAACCTGTGTTCTTCACACAAGGAAACAACTGCACAAGAAGCAGGTTTTAATACAGAAGCACTGCATTTAGAGGTTTACCACAGATGGTTCAAATGTACCAGCAGTTATGGCACAAAATGGAAAACACACTGTTAAATAACATTTATATGATCGGCATCACTTGCCAGCCATGCTGTTTGTTTTGGTGAAGGGTCTGATGGTCCGTCACTAAGAATTCTGGAATGGCATCTTCTTTCCTTCCATAAAGGATGGTCCAGAATCATCTTCTTCTCCCCTCATCTGATCTGAGTTTGTTCTCTGTCTTCTCCTCTTGTTCTCTCATGCTCTGGCGCCCCTTTTCTGATTCCTGCATTGTTCTTCGTATATTAAAGTCTCTCCTTTTTATTGTTCAGCCTGTCTCTGTCTCCCCTGTGTGCTGTGTCACATTAAGAGACACCGAAAACATTTTGCATCTCCTCGAATCTGCTGAGTGTCCGTCTCCTGCGTCAGAGTTTTGTCAGTTCCCCCGGGGCGCAAACATGACACGGGGGCCTGTGCCTATTATCTCGTAATCCACCCATGACAGGATGGACAATGAAGATATTCATGTCATAAGCTTCAACACTGCGCTGTACAGCACTCTTCATGTATCAAACACAACTGTAAAAAAAACTTTTACAACATGGAAACAAACTGGAAAATGGAGCTAGCGTCTCTTAAAAACTCTCTGCTGTGTAATCCTGTAGCTTTAAATTGGCCGGGTGCCTCGAAACCTTACAGAGAAGTTTTGTCCTGATATAAAAATATGCTAATTCTGCACATTAGGGCCTTTAACTTGTCCTGAAACTGTGAGGAGCAGGAACAATGGTGATTTTAAATGCAAAGGGAGAATATTAGTGAGTGATAAGAAGATCAAGAGAGATAAGATAAATATATATATATATATATATATAAAAAAGACCTGAACTCTGTCAAATATTTGCTGAAAAAGGGAACGCGCAGCTCGGCACTCTCGTAGAGTTTACCAGAATCTGTGTGGCTGTCTTAAATCATAAAGAACCCGTAGCGCTGGTGCGGTTTTTGTTTTATCTGAAAGTCAGATTTCATCATTTAACACCACATGTTGAAGCCCACTGACACTTGGGTGGGAAAAAAAAAATGGGGATTATCACTTTCTGTTCAAAACTAAAATGTTGTTCGAGAGGAGGAAATCAAAGCCGCGTTCCTGTGAGCTGGTTCTCTGCACACGTGTTGCTGAAGATGGGAAAAGCGAATCAAACTGGATAAACTGGTAATTTATCCCAGCTACCTGCACTGTTAGAGGCAGATTTTTCCGTATAGCTTGGATGAAACCGTGCATGTCAGAGAAGAGTGAAGAAGTGCAGGCACCAGCAGTTGATGGATAAACAATAGGCTGCATTCTCCGCTCTCTTTTCCTTCTTCCTTTTCTTTTTATAGACGCCTTTCTTTCTTTTTAGCGTCTCCCTGCCTTCCCCTCTGACATGGGTTTAAACCAAGACATATCATTAGGGAGTCAAGAGCATCTCTGTTGTGCCTGTGAGGTTTCCCCTCTCTGTTATATAATGATCTTCCCGTAGGCCTCTTCTGGTGTTGGCGGCGCTCCCTGCCTGCTAGCCTGGCCCAGCTCTGGCACGACTCCAGTCTAAACAGAACCCACTTTGTCCTCAGCTCTGTTTTTGGCACCAGCTGTTCATGCACGACTCCAGCAGCTGACTCCTTTGTTTTAGTTACAGCCGGCTTTTTCTTCTTACATCACCTTCCTTTCTCCCCACCCCACCCCATCCTCCACCCCAAGTTTGATCTGTTTTTCAGGCCTCGCTGTTCCCTCGCTTTCTGTTTTTCTCTCTTTCTTTCTTTTTGTCTCATTTCTATTGACATTTTTTCCAGCTCTTGCCTCGAGCCCTTTCTCCCCCCGCTGTCTGCAGAAGAGGCTGTTAGTACTGTGATGTATGAGGGCAGCTGACGCCCACCTGCTTCCCAGCAGTCAGTCCGGAGGGTGTTTCTGAGCTCCAACATCGGCTATTGCTATTCATTCAGCTCTGTGGATGAATCAATACAAACCGTCACACCTGTCGCAGCTCCTGGTAAACACTGACTGCAGACATGGAAATAAACTATTAGCAAAAATGACTAATGAAGACATAATTATGTTTCTTTGCACTACCAATTGTATCGTGATTGGTTACCCCTTTACACCGTCATAATAGCCCTCTAAAGCTGGATTAAGTTGTATTGCATGGAGGAAGGACAGCAGGGTTGTTAGTAATGATTTATAGCCTCACTAGGAGCTTTAATCATGGTTAATTGGAAGCAGGAAAAATTCATAACAGGAGGAAATTGGCTTAATAATTGAGAGGCACTAAGTAGGGATTCTCCAATAATTGCTCCACTGTCTTCAGTTCAGTAACTGAGAATCAGTCACAGGTGGAATGGTGGCTGGCGACCACCTTGTGATTGTGAGTAAAGGATAAGCATATGAGTGGTACCAAGAGGGGATCCTGCAATAATGCCGAGAAAACCCCAACAATCAGACCACCCCCTATGAGCAAGCACTTGGCGACTGCGGGAAGGAAAAACTCCCTTTTAACAGGAAGGAACCATCTGCTGCAACCAGTTGGGGTTGTGGGGAGGGAGACAGGACAAAAGACATGCTGTGGAAGAGAGCCAGAGATTAATGAAAGAAATCTGCTCTCGCTTTCTAGTCCCTGTCAGTACTCTCACTGCAGCATTGTGGATCATCTTTTAGGACAACCTGACAGTAATGAATTACAATAGTCCAGCCTAGAAGTAATAAATACACAAACTAATTTCTTCAGCATCACTCTGAGACAGGATGTTTCTAATTTTAGAGAGATTGCAAAAATGCAAGAAAGCACGTATTGTTTAATATGTGCATTGACGGACATCCTGGTCAAAAATAACTCCAAGATTCGTCACAGTGTTACGATCACTGAGTCTTTGATTCCTGTTTTTAGTCCTGTGTTTTTTCCTTGTATTCCCGTCTGTTACTCCCTCTCCCTCGTTTCAATATTAATGGTTGGTTTCGCTGTGTTCCCTAATCTGAGCTCTCGTTATGTGTTTGTATCAGTTTTCTTTTAGTTATTTCCTATTTTGTTTTGTAACAAGTTTCCTTTGGCACCCTCTTCCCCTCCATCCCCATTTAGTCCTGGGTGTATAAATAGTCCTGTCTTCTGCCTTTATAGCCTCGTCTCTTTTGTTCCTGCTTTGTTCCTTGTGTGTAACCCCTTTGCGAGCTTCACTTTTCCTTCTGATTTTTTTGGCTATTTATTAAGGCTCACTTTCTACTGAATCCTCTGCCTTCTGTTTGCTGCACATTTTTCCCACCACTCCAAACACCACACATCATTGTGTCATAAGATCTGTGAGACTTTCTTTACTTATACCTTCCAATAGAAGAAGAAGAAGAGAAGAAGGAGAAGCAGCTACTTTCAGCTGCTCCCTTGTTCACCAGGGGTCATCGTGGCAGCTAGCTGTCCCTTCTGCAACTCCATCTCTTCCTGGGATTGGACTGAGGATCTTTTGCTTCTTAACAAATCTGTAACCGTCTACACAATGGAGCCCCTAATGCCATAGAATAAGGCATATTTAGAGCTGTAACCATAGATGATGTAAAACATGGATGTGGCTACCTTGACGTCACCCAGTGGCTTTTATCGTCACTATATTGATATTTTAAAAACAAATGTGGCGCGAAAGGCGCTGGCCCAACCGTGACACCTCAATCTCATTGGCTAATGATTTGTCAATCACAAGTCATTAGCCAATCTGCATATTCTGGATAATCCTCCTTTCTGAAACATAGTATGAGCAAAATTTACACAAAATGAGCCCATAAACTCATCAGGACATCAAGAATGCATGTTTAATCTCTTGTGTGTTAGCTTCACTTTTCAGATCTTGATGTCCTCCTTTTCTACTGCCTGTGGTTGTGACCACACTGCATTTTGTTAGCTCTTTTACCTCATGGTTTAATCTTCTTCTTCAGTGTGGCCACCGCGTCAACTAATGCATGTTTTATGGAGGCAGGAGGTATGTGCACACATGCGATTATTTCACTCGCAGGAACCGCACCTCAAATATGATTAGATGGTGTTTATTGAAAAAGAGCGGTGCACGGGGTGAGTGAGCAGAGATGTAGGTTTGAGGCTGCGGTTTGGGGAAGAACTCGGTGAGGAAGAGCGACGGTTCCGGAGCCAGGCAGATTTCCCCGATACCCACAAGAGGAGGCGAGAATCAAGGGAGGGCGGGAACCTCACAGAAACAGCAACAAACATGTAGGACAGGAAGGCGTTTACAGATGACTCGCATAAAACTTGCATAGTCTTCTTGTTTTACTGGCGTAAACGGTCATCATGTGCACACGTGGTCTTCATACGGCACAGTTTTAAAATTTAGAGAAAACATAGCGGACTCTGGCTGTGTGTCGCGGACCTCTGAGGCTCCCTGAAGGCACTAATTTAGAGGAGACACATCCCGAGACTTGCGACTGCTAAAATAGTGAGAGACATGACACAAGAAATAATTAAAAGAGCAGCATGGTGTTTTCAGCTCATTTAAATCTAGCAGGATTGAACTTCAACAGTTCTTTGCATGTTTATAGGGGAAGATAAACATTTTGCATGTTTTCAGTAGCTTAAAGTTTTGCTCTCAATAAATTTGATTGCTTGTAATTATATCTGAGGACAGAGCTACAGAGATGCACATCCACTTTTCTCTGATAAAAAGAGGCTCATACAAAGACAGTCAATATTTCAGATGTTACACGCTAAAATTTATTATCTACCCTTATAAATTTAGCCTTTAATAACATGATGTCATGGAATTTAGGGAAAATAAGATATTGCTTCCAACACATTTCCTTTTTCAGCTTAGTCTTAAATAATGCGTGAAATTCTTTCGAAATTCGACACTATGTGACTAAAATGATATGTAAACAAAAGAATAACCCTGACAGCTCACTCTTGAACCCTTTACTTTGACTTCAAGTTAACCGAAGTCCGAAATTGAAAAATTCAAACTATAAAATTAAGTGAAATTCCTTTTTTTTTGCAGTGTGATGAAGGCATTGAAAGAAAAGCCTTTAGTCTTGGTGGGTTAAATAGGCAAGAAAGTCGCCCGTTATCTGCCAAAGGCACACAGAAAAGAATCAATTAAGCTGCTAAGGCTCGCCATGGGAGAGAACAATGTCAAATTAGAGTCGGATCTTCAGAAGCTGTCAGCGCTCATCTTCATTTTATCACGGACAGAAGAAGCAGCAGCCTGGCATCAAAGAAAGACGAAAACGAGACGGCATCACCTCTGAGGTCAGATGTCGCTACCAACATGACTTTATTATTTCCTCCATACATGTGTGAGCATTAGTCACGGGGTAATTGAGCAGAGAGATATCGATTTGATGTCCAGGCTAATTGTGTGCTGGAGCTGAATGGCGGTGTAACTGGCTGCTGTGACAGGTTTAAGGGCTGGGGGTGGGGTGGGGTGGGGGGGTCTAAACTTTGAATTATATGTAGTACATCTGTCAGATCAGGGTATGAGAAGACTGCTACAGTACCCTCTTGCTGTTAACAGTTCAGTGTGTTCGATTGATTTGTGCTGCGGGCGTCTCTCTGCAGCATGTGTGCTGTCAGCCTTTATTGATGTGTTATTTACTGTTGCAACACGTTACAGATGGCTTTGGTTTAAAATGGCACCCCATCAACTGCTAACTGAAAAAAATGCACGCTTCTGATTGGCTGGCAGGTTGTCATATAGGCATGTAATGTAGCTCCGTTACCTGCTAAATTTTCTAGCTTTGAATATCAGATTGCTTCGGTTGGCGGGGTGCTGTGTCTTGTTATTGACTTGCCGAGCAGGTTTCTGCGTCATATACCTAATGCAGCGTATTCATGCTGTTTTTTTTCCTCTGCATTAGAAGATCTTTATTATGAAAGCGAATATGTTCGTTTAGCATCAGACCCCTATCCAAGAAACTGAAGAACTGCTTTTGGCTGCATTGGGTACCTCCAAATGCAGAATAACACTCGTCTTGGTTCAGGATAATCCACGTCTGGGAAAACGTCTGGCTGGCGGTGTTGCAGGCAGGATGGGACCCAAATGCAGGACTGGGTATCCTTCCTGATGCAACCCTTGCCATATTGTATGTATAATATGTGATGCAAGAGGGTCAGCCATAGGTCAGACAGGTGCTCAACAGTAGGAATAAGATCCAAGCTATCAATACATACGCCCTACAGATACCCAGCTGGAATAATAAGCTGCCCACAGGAGGACATAGATGCCAAGACATGGAAACTCCTCACAATGCACAGAGGTTTCCATCCAAAGTTCAGCACCCTGAGGCTCTATGAGCAACAGAAAGAGGGAGGATCCTCTATTAGGTCTCTAGTAGAGGACCTGAGCTTGAGGAACACACACATATCACTCCTCTAGGGGGTGAGGGGGGAAATAAAAAAAAAATCTAAAAGAAACAATGCAAACATTGACCCTCAAAAAGACAAACCTAGTGACCTCAAAGTCCAATAATTAACATTAGGGGGTGCATTTGTTGTAGATGGTACCTCTATTTCTGTAACGCCCCTGAAAACCATCCAGAAATGAAACGTCTCAGATTTACAGTGTGGTTCTTCAGCTGAATTTCTAGTCAAGTCATTTCCTGTCTTAATCCGTGATGCTTCATCTCGTCACACTGCTGCCAGTTTTACATCCTGTCTCTGTCAGTTTCCTTTCCTTTGTAATTTTCTGCTCTGCCCTCTTTAGTAACAGCCATGTTTAATCTGCCTCACCTGTCATTTATATCTATATATCACTAGTGGTCCACTTCCCACTTGCTAGATTGCTTTGTCTTTGTTCAGCTTAGTTCTCAAGCTTTCAAACCATTTTCTTGTGTTTTCCTACCTCCTTTACTCATTTTCCAGTCTGCACATCCTCAGCACCTCTCCCCTTGTTTTAGCCCCTCCCACCAAAGATGCAAGCAGAGGAGGATACGCCTGAGCATCCTTGATTATACAGTAGCTCCTCTGGCAAGCCTCCTCTCTCCTCTGCTCTCCAGATGCAACTTAGGAATTGAGATATCGCACAACATGAGATTGATTTCCAGGTCTGAGGACGGAGGACGGAGGAGACGAGGAGATACAAATTAGAGAAAAGCCTCGAATGAATCCTTTGTGTAAGTTTTTTTTTTTTTTCCCTGTTTGTTCCCTGTGCACTTTATCATGCATCGTGGAATAAAGATCTGGATTTCAGATTTCAGTCTGCATCTTGTGTCATGCTTTTGGGTCCTCTGAATCATCGCGCTGTCCTCCCTCAGGGAAACAACTATTATCTGTGCAAAAGAAGTAATTAAATAATAAAGCAAAACAGCCCTCCACAGGCTGTGTCCTACCAGGAGATGGTCCAAGCATATATTCAGGTGTAGCCACTTTTATAACCACCAGTATTTTTGATTTTCTCAGTAACTGTAACAGCTTAAAATACACTATATAATCATATAACTCCATGACAAGTAGCTAATTGCTCTGCTCCTTCCATTATAGATTAACTCCACGCTTCTTATTAACAGCTGAGCCACAAGTTTTCATCACTCTGCAACCGCAAAATGTACCCGCTTCTGTTCCAGCAGTTGCTCTGTTTGTGCAGGATAAACTGTGAAATGACCAAAGCACAAATAACAATTTCATCTGTGCAGGAGGGATGGATGCCACTTATCAGCCGGCGCTCGCTCAAACCGCAAAGAGAGATTAAAGTGAAATGGAAACTCAAACACCACCACCCTCTGCTTTGTGGAGACACTCTTATTCCCGAGATGTTTCACTAATGGCAACCTCTGCCCCTTCCTTTTGTCTGCTTGAACGTCTCCGCCTCGGCTGCCTTCTCGTCTCACTCAGCAGCGCTACTTAGAGAGTGATGAGGAAATGGCCTCTTCCTGATGTACCTTGACAGGATGAGGGAAAGTGCATAAACGTGTGGTTAGTGTGCATGCGTGTGGGAGTGTGCGCTCGGCGAACATCCACAACTCGACTGCCTGTGGGGAGAATTTGCTGTGTAATTACAGAGGAGAGAAAACGAGAGAGACGGCGCGAGATAGGGACAAAATAGAAAGCTGAGAGGAATGTGCTGATTAATGGGCGATCGAAGGCAGCGTCCCTAAGCAGCCCGCCTCATTAAAGTTTAGTCTGACTCACCATTCCCTTCATTAGGCCTTAAAACAGGCTGTTAAAATGCTGCCCGTGTGTGGTATCCTCATTAAAGCTACAGATGATAACCAAACAAAGGCCAGATTCCTTTTTGCCAGTTCAGACCGCTGTGTTTCAGCCAACAACAAAAAAAAAAAAAAAAAAAAGAGGGAGAGAGAGAGAGAGAGAGAGAAAAGGACCACCTTGTTTTGGGCTGTGTAAAGGGGTTATCTTCATAGGAAGAAACTATAATTAGAGCTTGGGAAATTACAGCTGGCTCATCAAAATTAACACTTTAAACTCCACTAATCAGTGTTTTTACATATAGACTATTGATGAACTCAGAAAATTTCCACCTCCTGCGTTCTCGTCTACCTGCTGCAGCTGTCTGCTGTGTGTGGAGCAGCTTGGCACGTGAGCTACTCTCGATTGTGTTTGTGTTGCTGTTGTTCCTTTTCATTTGACCCTGGCACACTGTTTTTTTTCTCCACTTCTTTGTTCTCGCTTCTTTCTCTTCAACCAATCAGCATTTGATCTACAGATAGCATCATCGCCCAGCTCTGCTGCTGGCTCCTCGGAGGACAAGTAGGAGTCTGTATCTTACATCGCAAAGCCCTTTGTGACTTTTGTTGTTGAAAAACATGACATAAATAAGCTTTACTTACTTAATTAATTACTTACTGTAGCCTTCGCAGGAGTTGATTCCCATAATCCATTTCTGAGAGTAATTGATAGCTAGGCAAAGACCCCCTCCAACGATGAACCGGCCTCAGCTCTGCGGTTCCCCTCAGATCTGTCAAAGTGCTTTTAGTCAAGCAGCATCCTCAACAGGTGAGACATGAAATAATCATGGAAATGCCAAAAACAGATCTTCAGCTGTGTGTGAGCAGGTTGGGGTCTACAGTCAGTTATACATCAATGCAGGAGCACAGAAATTCCCATATTATACAGATGGCTTTGCAGTATTAGGGATGTGGCTGTACACTTAGAGTGATGGGGCTGTCACTTTGCCGTGTTCAGTGTTTGGTTGTATTAAAAAAAAAAACACTAATGCATTGTTTATGGTCATTGCATTGGTTGAGTCACACACCAACTGTGATGTTATCACAGCCCTGTCACCATTTATACGGGTGCTGAAGGTGCCAGACTTGCTGCAGGACTCTCCTGAACTCCTGAACTCTCCTGAGGTGTCACCATTCAGACAAAGCCTCGGCATCAGCGCTGGGTAGGAGCAGAAGAAGTCAAAATCAAAAACAAAGAAATCACAGAGCTTTTTTATTATTATTATTATTTTTTTTAAGTTTTTTAAAACCTGTTTTTTTCAAGCTGTTGCAGCATCTCGTTAAGTGTAATCTGGGAATCTCTGAGCCCCTCTACTGATGTGTCATTGAAATGGTGGTAAAGGCTGACACACTCTTACACTGGTGTCTTCAACCTGGCTGTGCCAGCCGCACCACCTGCACCCAAATTGCACGACAGGCCAAAATGACACCAAAACGCAGCTCGTGCCAGCAGTTACGACGACGACGACAATAGAAGGTATAAACGGACCTTGAGAAGACAGCTGTTCGGTTTGTCCCGTATATTTAGCCTGGCATTGATTTACAAAGTCAAGCTTAGCCACAATCCTGGCAGACTGCCTGATCTCAGTGCCAGCCCACATCAACTGATGGCTTAGCTGATACCCTTTTACATATCCAGTTGGAAAATCTCATATAATGATTGGTATTTAAGCTGCTTCACCTCTTTCCCCCCCCACAGTTTCTGCAAGCTGCTTTGCAACCCATCTTCACCACAGCTCCTCTTCTCACGCTGTGTAAGACTTACTCAGTGTCATGTGTGTTGTGACTGATACCTGGTTTGTTGTGTACAGCAGGCCTTGCCGATGCCTTCCCTGCCATATGCTTTAAAGTTATGTGTATGGAAGGGTGGGGAGGTCTCAGAATAGAGCCACACCACCATATAAAAATAACCACAGATGGAAATAACAATGTTCTTTTGACTATAGTCTTCATGACATTTTATTTTAAACCTGTTTTTCATGACCCATAGATCTCCCAGCTCTACCCTCTTGTGCAAATATGCTCAATTTTGGTTCAAAAGCCAAAATTCCAATGCGTGGCTACAAAACCGAAGTCCATAACTCAGTAGGAGATGGATCGTGGTGGCCATGTCTATCCTATGCACACTGTGGTTCTTTTGATGTCACATCCTGTAGCTTTACTGTTTAATTCAAAGTAATGCCTGCACCAGGCAGTTGTTTCCAGCTGAAAAGCTCTGAAAAAAAGAAAAAAACAGCTGTACACTATAGGCTCTGCAGCAATTTCCAGACAGACACAGTAAACGGTGAACCAAACGGAGCATTTAGCAGCCAAAAAGCCAAATATTTCCCCCTGCATGTGGTACAAACCGAGAGCAGTGATAAAAGATAAACGAATCCAAATGGAAACCAGCGCTGCTCCATATCTACTGGACGTCAACTTTGTAAAGTAGCGGCAAAGTAAAGTGTTATGTTCGCAGCAGACTCGCTGCCAAAGTGGCCAAAAACTCAGGTTTAAAGCGAAGTGTTGCCTGCTGCCACAATCATGTCTGCCAAACTCTGTCACTGCCTTCCAAAATGAAAAATTACCACTTCCTCTTGCACCCCTATTGGCAGCACAACGGCAAGTTTTTTTGGGTTTTTTTTTTTTTTTGTAAATTTTGCAACAGCGATGCCTTTCAAAACTGTTGCAAAATGAGATGTAAAGGTTAAGGTTTGCTTGGTAAACCTCAGATTAGCTAATGAATCACATTCTGGAAGAAAAGAGCATGAACATTGTCAGCTGGAAAAAGATGTTCTTGGTAGCCATGAAGCATTGTTTCACTGCTTTAAAATATCAGCGATGTCATAAGAGACACATGAGCAGAAGCACAGCTTTTTCTTCTTATCGATCGTCTCCTGACCCCTTAGACTTATTTTGTGACTTTCTGCACGGCTCCGACCGCTGTGTGAGTTCAGCACGACACCTCACATTTGAAATGATTTATTTCATTAGCAGACTACAGTTAGACTTTGGCAGGTGGGCTCTGAGCTCATCACTCCCCACAGATATGTTGCCTAAAGAAATTCAGGGGTGAGTATATACCTGCAGCGTGCAGGTGGAAGCTGCTAGAAGGCTGGTGGAGGGGTTGAGCCAGCAGAGGCGGCATTAACAGGGAGGGAGGGCTGGGAAATTTGTTAACTGAGGAGACTAAACTGGGAGAGTATGGTATGTTATGTGGTATATGATGTGAGGAGAGTCAGGCGTGTTAGTGTGTAAGACGCTGCGCTGCATCTTACACACTAACGCTGATAGTTAACGTGAGAAAATGAGCTTCTTTTGCAACTGCGTACATTTCACAGCAGCTCTGATGTAAAAGCCAAACTGACAGATTTATGAGATGATCTGCTCTTTCGAAAGTAACCGAGAACAAATCAAAATGACCTCACTGGTGTCTCACGTGCTTTAACACCAGCGCCGCAGCTCCTACGTGCTTCGATTAGTCATGACTTCTCATCAACTGTGACACTTACTGGATTTCTGATCAGAATTCAAGTTGCTGAAATTTTCCGCAGTGATGCGCGTTTGAGAAAATTACAGTAAAGGTTTGATTAGGTGCAAAAAAAAAGACAGAAGTGGAGGTCAGTATAGGTTAAGTGTAATTTTTTCTGCTGAATTTTAAAAGGTCAGGTGAAGAGGAAGTCACTTAACTTTGCTGTGGTCTAAAGTAGGAAAAGGTCACACGCTCTTTAGCCACCATGATCTTTGTAAAGACGTCTGTGTAAGATGAAGACTTTGCTAAACGTGACAAAGGCGATGTGCTGCCATCAAAAGCAGTGTTAACGTTTGTCTCTGCACATCTCGTTCACTCTGAGCCTTTCTGCTGCAGAGCCTCATCCAGATCTGCAGAATGTTAAAAAAAAAAAAAAAAAAAAAGGTGAAATCTGTGCTGTTCTCTGTGCCACCATCAGGTCACATCGACCACTTGATCAATCGTGCTGCGGCTGCTGTCTGGAGGATAAATCGCCGTGGTAACAGAGTCTGCCATGCTGGACAGTAGAAGGGAAAGACTGACTCATCACGCTCAATAAAACAAAGAGCAAACAAGTGCGTCAGGGACGGATGTGCCACAGCTATAAATGTCAAAAGCATCATTTCCCCAGGAGAGCGGAGTCGGAGCGCGGCAGATCTCTCCAGGCGGGATGTTATGACAGAGAATATGTTACAGCCGGATGACCTCATGGTCATTTCCCCTACGTTAAAAAACACACACGTAGGTTTCAGTTTGTATGCGTACAGCCCGCAAACAGAAAGGTTTATGGGGTGAGAGTTACAGTTAATGGGAAACATCAGCAGAAGGTCCATTCAGTAGCTGATCCAGAGCTTTCATTCAGAACAGCGTCTACCTCAGCAGGTGAAGTTTGACCAGCGGTTGTGAAAATGTGTTTTCTGAGCAATTTAAAGGGGACCTATTCCCCTCGTTTCCAGCTCCATAATTTATTCTTGGACTCTACTTTTGCAGATTTGCAGGACTCACAGTTCAGAATACTCCTTATTTAGCATATATTGGACCGCTGCGCAGCCCCTCAGTTCAGCCAGGCTGTTTGAACCCCTTTCAGTTCTGATCAGCTGCTCTTCACAAACAGAGGACTGGAACAGCAGGTGGGTGGGGCTTCTGAGCTCACAGTCAGAGCTGTGTGCCTGATGCTTAATTTATGGTACAGCAATTGTGTCCATTTGCGGCTCTGTTTACCTACAGAGAGCCCACGGAGAGGAGCTTTTAACTCTCGTGCAGTCCTCCACAATCCTAATTGCACATTGGCCAGCGCCGTGTGTCAGTCAGATACTGACTGGTTGAGAAGTGGGCTGGAACAGGAATGGGAGCAACAGTTGAGTTCACCAGGAATGGGACAAGCACAAAAAAAAGTACAAAATGAGAATTGCAGTCGGTCGCTGCAGTCATTGTCATTGCACTTCAGCTCTTTGTATGTTGTATGTATGCACAAGAGCAGCCCACAGACTGGCTGTACCACATGTTTTTGACACTGCCCCCATCTAACACCAGACGCTCTCTCCAGGTAGGCGGGCAGTCCGCTGCCCACAGACTGCCAATGCGCTACCACCACTGAGCCATAATTTCCTCTTGAGTGGACCATCTCTGACATCATATACACCCATGAGCAGGAAAAAAACTGTAAGAAACTGAGTATTTAGAGCAGTCTGAAGCCTGAAGCTCACAGGGATTTCTTGCACATCTCAAAACCTGAAGTGTTCATTCATGTCGTTTTATTTCCCCACAGCAGCCCACAGTCACACTTACTGTAAGTTTCTGCAGCAGAGAAATCTCCTGAAAACAGCGAAGGAGCATCAGCCAGTAGGAGGATGGTGTCAGTGGGTGGAAAAAAACAAAAAAAACAACAACAACAAAAATCCCCAAGATGATAGACGGAGATTTATTTATGTGGGAAATTTCAAGAATGAAGTGTGTAAAAAGCAACATAAGAAAAACATAAGCTGCGTCTTTGTTGTTTAAATCAAAGGAAACACGTCAGAAGAGGAAGAAGGTCTTTTCTTGCTTCCTTTGGATGTGCTGCCTGCTTGATTCACTGCTAACTATAGAAGAGAGAAAGTACTCCAGCTTGCTATAACTACTATACTACTATGAACTACAGAAAATAACTTGGTGCCCACTCACCATTTAGTCCCATCCATCTGTCAGGAGCAGCTAACATCATAAAACCACATAACACACTCCCAATTGTACCGCTTCTGCATCATTTATGTAAAGGGACATAAAACAGAGCAGGGCGCAGTGAGGAATTCTCAACTTCTTTCAAATAATTATTAACTTGCCTTCATTTATTTTGATCCCTGTTGAGTCAGCACACATATAGACATGATTTACCCTCCTGTCCTCTCATGTTTGCGCGGCTCCAGATGAGAGAGTCAGAGTGAAACGAGCGGGGAAGTAACCGGTTTAAATGCGCGTCTGGCGCCCGCTCAGCTGTTTTAGGATCAAATATTTTAATTTCTCAACTGCCTGATACGCTCAAAAGTTTCCTCAACCTCAGAAGATGTCACATATTATATACCCGTGTTTTGGAGATGATTTTCAGGAATCGTGTGGAAAACAATAGTTAGTGAAGTAGCAACGCTCACTGGCCGCTAAACCTGAAAAAGGTGCTGTATAATTTGCTTAATTTTTCAGAGTTTTTTGAGAAGATGTCCTAATGTGCGAGCCTCATCCTCCAATTTATTAGGTATAGCTAGCTGTTTGTAAAAAAATGAACATCTGTAAAAGAGTACAGAGCTGCCCTAATTCTTCATGGCACAGATTCAACAAGGTGCTGGAAACATTCCCCAGAGGTTTTGGTCCGTAATGACATGACAGCACCTTGTCACATCCCAAAGGTGCTCTCCTAGATTGAGATCTGATGATTGTGGAGGCTATTTGAGCAGACGGGCCATCAAAAGATGGGTACACTGTGGCCATAAAGGGATGGGCATGGCCAGCAACAATACTCAGGTAGGCTGTGGTGTTTAAATGATGCTCAGTGGGTACTAAGGGGCCCAAAGTGTGCCAAGAAAAATATCCTCAACACTATTACACCACCAGCAGCAACCTGAACTGCTGACTGGATAGTTTCACTAGTAAACGGTTGAACAGATGTACCTAATAAAGTGGCCAGTGAGTATATACTCTTTGTTTTTATTTTACACTCACTCTGAAGGGGCTGCAATATAGAAGGTGTTACTTGCCAGCTGAGTAAGCTACATTCCTGTATTACGTGTAAACTGAGTTATTTTTGCACCTCTGCAGCACCACCTCAGATGGACTGTCGTGCAGCTGAAAGCTAACGGTAAGCTGAAGTTAGATCCCCGTTGCATGATTGCCCTTTTTGTGCTACGACTTCAAAGGATAATTTGCACCCCATCTCAACCCCACAAAAGTTGCTGCTCTATTTTTATATCCTGTGTGAAGTAAGATCCGGTGATTGTTGTGAAAGCATGCCTGAAAATGTTTGCTTGATGTTCTCTGTGAAACATGGAGGTTTAACTTGTAGAACTTGTGTAATGCGAGTGACATAATTATTTTCTGAGCGAGCCGGGAACTCTGCGTCTAGTCTGCTGACTTAACCTGTGGGGACAACTGCCAGTATTTTGGGTCTCTGATGTAGCCGGCAGATATCGGCCGATGGTTTTGAGATCGTGTTTCAACAAGTGTGTTCCCTCTTTTACTCAGAGTGTTTACCCGCATGTCATCAAAGCCTGCTCAGACACGACTGGTCACCAGAGCTCAGACTGCAGGTGGACTTCAAACGTAAGGCAGAACGCTTTCCTTGTCTACTCGTCGACATATTCAAATATTTGTTTAGAGGTCATTTGGAACCTTAAAGTACCCCAAACCACTGTTGTTAGGTCTTCCTCCTCATTTCTTTTTATAAAAATGTTTACAGGCAGTTTGGGTAACTGCTGCTGCATCAGAGAACGCACCTAAACGGGGGGAAAAATGACTAAAATTCTCCTTTGGTTTTGGTAGATAGAGGGAGCTACTCTCCTGTAGTTAACGTGACTGATTGAGTGACTGAGGGTCAGTCACACTCACACTTCTACTCATCACGGCATTTGAGTAATATGCAGCTTTGCTAGTGGAAAGCTATCTTGTAAACACATTCATTTCTCACTGCATTGGTTTGAAGATGAATCTTCTTTTTTCTGACCTTCCTCTTGGTCAATTTTTAATGAGAGGAGATTGAACGGTTGACCTCAGCCCTTCCTCTCTTCTTTTACAGGTAGTGCTGTCGGCTTTATTTGACTTGCGTATAGTTCAAATGAAGGCTCCGTGCACCGAATGACCATCTGCTCCAACCTTGTTTCATCAACCATGAACAGGCCGGCTCCATCAGTGAAAAAAAAAAAAGAAAAAAGAAAAAGAGTCTTGGCCAAATATTTGCTGCTCTTCGAACCCATTTGATTTACTGTGTTCTCTGTTTGCATTTCAATGACCCACGGTCAGTGTCAGAACGATGGCACGTGTGTCCCTGACGAGCTGTCCCCTGATAAGACGGCAGCACAAGGGAAAGGCGCCGAGGCCTTGTGGGATAGGAGCAGGGTGAAGGATGGAGCAAATACAGACAGGCTGCTGGTTCACACACACATATAACAGTCGAGCTCTGGTATCAGCCTCCTCGCACACATCACAAACTGCGCTGCAATGCCGACCAGCTCCCCGATTACTGCCGAAGTCTCGCTTCCTCTTGTCTCGTGGTTCCCACCTTTATCGGCTTGTAAAATATCCTCACTGTAGTGTCGGGAAAATGCATCTCGGAGCAATTGTTATTCATTGCTTTATTATCTGAATGGCACTTGTCGACTAAATAACACCTCCCACTGTGCGCCTCCTCAATCAAGCATAATGTAGTGCCTTTAATCCCAAACCTCCTAATTACTGCTCATGCAAATCAGAGATCAGGGCTCACCAGATATTCTGTGAAAGAGAGGGTGAGAGGATAAGGGAATGCAGGAGAGCGTCTGTGCGCGCACGGGTGTGTAGCACCCCCCCCCCCTTTCTTTTTTGGATTGCTGCAGATATGGAATTAGCTGAGGAGGACGGGATTGTGCGGATTAGAGATTTCGCCCAGCGTGGTCTCCCTATGTGTAATTCATTTTGGCGTCCTTGAAATTGCTACTGTGAGAAATTCAGCAGCTGCAACAGCAGCACTCAGAGTGCTCAAAGAGGCAGAATCTAGCCCTCCTCCTACACCCACCCACAACACCCACACCACCAGCACCACTCCCACATTTCTCTGAAGCACAACTGAAGCCGTTGGGGGCGGGGGGGGGGGGGGGGTGTGTGAATGCAATGGTTTGGGTTTTTGTGAAATTTGCAGCTCCTAAAAATATTTGAGTCTTTGTGGCAAACGCATGACATATTTCACAGACTCATGCCTCTCAATGTGAAACTGTTAAGTTGGTTTGCCCAAAACACCAAATATTTATTCACCCTTAGTTATATCGTGCCATGGAGCTCGCTTTGCTTTCATCTCTAGATGATTTTTTTTCTTTTCGCTATCAAGACACCCTGCTGTTAGATTTTCTTCTCCGGTTCTCCTAACATTAAGAAATGACATCTGAAGAGCGCCCTGGTTGCTTTGGTGTGGCCAGCCATGAATGCAAACGGCTGGTATCCTGCCAGGAATCTCTGCTGCAACTCGTACCCCGTCTTATTCCTTTGATTTTCATGTCATCTTTGCACTGCCCATTAAAAGCATAAAATGTAAAATAAAATAAACCTGTGAAGCTCGACAGCGGCTTGAAGGTCTGAGCGTTACGAGCAACCTGTTTCTGGAACATTTGGTACATATGCCGTAAAATGAAATTAAATCAGTTCTTAATTACACTGCTTTATTTTGTAATGTTTTTGTGAAGTTACATCCAGGTGATCTCAATGTGGCGTTTTACCTTCACCCGGAGGGCAAGCTTTTAAAATCTTTGCTTCCAGACCAACATTCGATGGCAAGACAGTGACACGGTTTGCCAGGTGGGGGCAACCTGTCTCTGAACAACCACAATCCAGCTCAGTCTGCAATCACTCTCTGGGAGGTTGGTGAAGATTTGGAAATAGCTGCTTGACAAAAAGCCGGCTCTCTGAGCAGCCGCGTCACTTCGTGGAGGAATTTCTGAATTTGCTTGAAATTCATGAAATTCTGTCTGGCCTCAGAATGCAAATAATGTGAACCTCTTTGTAAGTAGCTGTGATTTTTGACAGTTTATAACAATGACATTACAGATTGCATGTAATTGCCAGCTTGACCCCATTCAGTCACAAACTGATAGCAGACTGACTCCGTCTTATTGCCGCCTTGACGCGCTAACGTCGCTTTGAAGATGGCAACTGCAAGCAAGCGGTCACAGACCTCGTCATGAACTGCTAAATGAGGACTCAAATGCAGATGCAACAAAATACTAACCTTTATTTAGGCTGTAGTACTATATCCAGTATAAGGCAATAAACTGATGAGCTAAGTCCAATATGAAAAGGCCATTAAATGAAGCAGCAAACTGAAGGATAATTAGGGGAAGTGGATACAGCTGGGAAAAATGCACAAGTGCGCAGAATCAGCCGGGGAAGGGAAGTAGAACCCAACAGAAGACACAGGAGACAGCTGTGAGGGAACCAGTTTAAAAGCAACAAGATCACAAGTTCGTTACACACAACTGCAGTAATTTTGTTTGCGCCACGATCGCTAACCACTGTTTTCTCTAGCGTGACTGTAGCATTAGGGGTCACCACAGTGGATCATCACCCTATTCCTAGCACCATCGTCGGTCACACCAACCCTCCGCATGCCCTGTGGACTTCCTCTTCTCCTGCTGCCTGGCAGCTCCATAGTCAACATCCTTTATCCTCTCAGCCTTGCCTCTCTAAGTTTGTCTCCAAACTGCTCAATCTGAGCTGTCCTTCTGATTTGCTCATTTCTAATCCTGCCCATCCGGGTCACTATAAGCATTTCTGCCACCTCCAGCTCAGCCTCCTGTCTCTTTAAAAGACTGGAAATTGTTTTGTGCGACTTCTTGTATCTTTACAGTGGTAAATGTTGAGCCACAACGGCCACATATCCTATAATATGCAGCAATAATTGAAATCATTGAAATATACTCGTTTGCAATTATTGCTAACAGGCAGATGAGAAGAACATAGATTTATATACCTGAAGATTAGGAGCTACATTAACTGATGAGTGATAAGTGTGTTTCAGGTTCTGTATAATCAGTGTGATCCACTAACAATGCTCTATATTTATTTATAAAGATGCAGCCAGTTCACTTCAGTAATAAGCAGCATTCAGCAATAATAACCAGAAAAACACAAAACGTTATTTGCCGTCAGATCACGAGCCGCCACAGTTACTATATTACTGTGCGTAAATGTATCTTTTTTTTTTCTTTTTTTTTTTAAATAGCACATGGCAACATTCAGACATGAATCTAACACACTAACATGGATTCATTAATAGTTGCATTTTCAGTTTTACATTTATTCATTACACTGCTGAGAAATGGAGGGACAATAAGCGGGGTCTCTAAATACTCAGTTTTGGCACCGCACTCACGACTTTGAGCCACCCGTTCCACTCCTAGTGGCGACTATCATTAGACATGGGTTGGGTTTTTTTTTTGCGTTAGATTTCGTGCAATTTGCAGTAAATTGTGCGCCACAGACTTTGTAATTCACATTTGCATGACTCATTTAAAGTTTCTCCCCCTGAAAGGGAAACACTTACAAATACACATGCCAAAAGGCCGGCCGCAAACATATTCCACTTTCAGTCACAAAACTGACTGCGAGCCTCTTCAGCAAATCCAGCAGCTTTTAAGTGTCAGAAGAACACTTTGTGCTGCTGCAGATGTTAGTAAATCTTTCAAACCTTAATTTGAATTAATCACATGCTGTTTTTGATTTAGTGACCTGCATAAGACAAGAGGACTGCTACACGTTGTGGTGAAGCTAGATGCGCATTTTGTAGTCCATCTTCTGCATATTGTAGTTTCAAAAAGGTGGACATCAGGCATCACACTGTTAAGAAGACTCATGCAAGTTCTGCTACCCACCTTTCCTTGACCTCCATGACGTTTTCATCGAGATCAAGCAATAGAGGTTAGGAAAAGGAGATAGGAGGGACTTTTGGAATGCACACACATTCTTTTTGTACTAGAGGAGTTGCCCCCTGGTAGCCACTTAAAAGAATGCAGGCTCGGGGCACTTCTGCACTGGCTTTACTTTTTAGACTGAGAGGCTACGCTCGTCTTTTCTAGTTGAGCGTTTGCCAAAAGACATCAGGAGATGCTCAGCTGCTTCGCTGCTAACCGTAGCTTCAGAACTTTTGCAATTTCCACTTCTGCACTGAGAATTTAGCCTTTGCAAGCGGCTAACGCTGTTGCCAGTATTTTCACTTGCATGCCTGTGTGCTTCCTTTGAGTTGATCCACCGTCTTCAAGTCAGAGAAGGACAACAGAATGTAGCTGCATGTAGTCGGAAACAACAGGACCAAATGGGACAATCACAGTCACTGCAGACTACTTTAAGACGACTTGCAGTTACATTTGGGTGGAGGTGCACGTCAGGTTATGATGTAGTGTTTCAGAGGGGTTTGCGGTTGCAACATCCCTCTGGCGTAGGTTTAACACAGACACATAAATCTCACCGTACTCTTGGCACTTATCAAATCAGCTTATTTGATTAATTAGAAAATTAGGTGACCTAATCCATTAAAAGCCAATTGGACTTTATT
This sequence comes from Cichlasoma orientale, assembly GCA_034780415.1. Classification (NCBI taxonomy): domain Eukaryota; kingdom Metazoa; phylum Chordata; class Actinopteri; order Cichliformes; family Cichlidae; genus Cichlasoma; species Cichlasoma orientale. The sequence goes on along the minus strand of JAVDPK010002415.1, from coordinate 138,679 downwards.
TCTTTCAAGGTGTCCTGACAGAAGCAGGAAACCTCCTCAGGTACTGCCTGAAATGTAGAAGACGCTGTCAAACACAAATGTTAGAAACACAGGCGGCACTAACACTCAGCTCAGGGAGTCAGGTGTTCATAAAACTGTAACATGCACTCATAAAACATCATTGCACCGCAGTTGCAGGATAAAGTCTGTTATACCTCCTCCCAAGGCCACTGAAGGGAAAAAATACTGCATTTTTTAAAAATCTGAACCTGTGCCCAATGTTGTCACAAGTTCCACCTTTTTAAAAATACATGGGCATATGATGGGAAGCCACATTTTGCAGAGTGTAACTCACCCCGAACGCTACACCAGTGCATGGGGGACAATAACGTTCCCAGCTGCTACCATACATTCAATAAAAATAAAGAACAAACTGTCTCAGCCTGTCTGATGTGTAAATTTGAAGCTGCTTGTCCTGTTTCTCTCTATATTCTCTGCAGGCCCGCCGAGCTCAGACAGGTCTGTTTAAAGCAGACAGTAAGATGATTATATCACCAATCACCTGATGTTGTGTAAAGCCACAGGGGCCTGAGTCGCAGTAAAAACTCCTCAGAGCCTTCCACACCCCCTCTCCTGTCAGCCTGAATGGTGCGGAGGATCATAATCGGGCAATTGGTTCTCAGGTTGAAAACGTTTCGCCCTCAGGAGACGGGACGCACATGCTCAGATGCTCGTTTCATTCTCCGAGTGTTTGAGTGGCAGAACAACTGATGACGCGCCCACGGGAACGAGAAGGCCATATGGTGGTGCAGCATAAAGCCATAAAGCCATTTGTTCCTTGACACGGAGATGCTCCTGTTAATAGGATGTCCTTACACCTTAAAAACAGTAAAGCTTTTCCATCATCATGGGGTCACGTCTGGGGCTGGTTGGCCAATTCTTCCATCCCCCTAAAAAAAAAAGGAGCAAAAAAACTATTTCAGCTTGTTAAAACATGTTTTTTACAACCTGGGGTTTATTCCCCCAAAAGGTCAGAGGATTATTCGGCAGTGAGGAGATGAAGTCGGGATAAGCAGGTCAAGACATCATCCAAAGTTGTCCTCTCCTTACATGCAGCACACAACAGGAGTTTAGGTGAAAAGCTGCCTGGGTAGAGTTTGCATGCTGGATTCACTTTGTTACCTGCACCGCCGTCCGGTAATTTTCTAGAAAGGCTCAGGGCTGCAGTGCGTGTATGAAAATGTCCTAAGAGGTCATGAGATGATTTATAAGGCAGGAAAAAAAAAAAGGAGGAACTAAAGGAGAGGACGCATCTACTCTAGTGAGCTCCTAGCTCCCAGGCAGAGATCAAAGACTGAAAGTGAAATCTGCACACTCAGAACTCAGCACGCCTGCTTTCAGCTTCTGAAGGTAGATGCAAGAACTTTCCTGCCACCGCGCAGACAAACAGCTGCATCAGAGTTGTGAGTGGGAGATTTACCACTTTTAAATTTCATAGAGAAAAACGTGGAAGTCTTTTTCAATAATCTCTTTTTTTCTAGAGCATTACTGGCAGTGTTTACCCAGTTATCCCTCTGAAAGTCATTCAAATAAAATGAAGGAAGAATCACTTTGTATTTAAACCATTTGAAAACCAACACTAGCTGAGTGCTGCAAGTTTATTTTTTAGCAAGTGGCAGCCTTCGAGGATGAAAACTGAAGCAACCCGAGAAGTACCAAAAAACTTTCTGTCCATTAACTTCCACTTATCTAAAGTCACATTAAGTAGGGTTTTCCAGACGTCCCTCTTCCCAGTAACACTTTCCAGTTCCTCCTGGAGAAACCTGGCATGTTCCCAAACCTGATATAATCTCTCCCAACAGTTGGCCACATGCAGAAAACCTCCAAAGGGAGGCGCCTAGGAGGCATCATCAACCCGATACCTGAGTCAACTCAGCTGGCTCCTTCTGACACAGGGGAGCAGCGGCTCTACTCTGAGCTCCTCCTGGATGTCTGAGCTCCTTACCTGAGCTCTAAGGCTGAGCCTGCGCCACAGAGGAAAATCATTTTGGCTGCTTGTATTTGCGATCTTACTCTTTCGGTCATTATCCAGACCTCACGATATACAGCAACCTACAGCAACCACGTGGAACCCGTCAGGGAACACGGACCGGTCTCTAAGCCTGTGTGACAGCAGCCTTATTCACTTGATCCTAGACTGTCACCAGCAGTGTTGAGGCCATTAGTCAAAAAAAGTCATGTATTACACATCACTCATTAACAATATAAACCTGAGGTTACTTGTTAAACCAAAGTGGTTGATATATCACCACCTGTGTTCACCCTGAGGTGGCACTAGCAAACATAATTCCCATATGAAGCTGACTGAGGAGGATTTTCTGTATTTGTCATTGTTAAGGGTTAATAAAACAACAATCTCCCAGTTTACTGCTGGAAACAAAGGAAGGGCAAACCGCATGCAGCTCCCTGCTGCCATCAGTGTCAAGGACAACGGGGCTCTCTATATTCATTTGCACGGGCCCGTCTTGGCCTGCGAGCAGTTTCCTGTCCAGTTCAGTTCTTTGAAGCACAGATGGCCCTCAACAATGACATCTGCCAGGTGACTGAGGCCCCAGGTTTGCAATCTCAGCATTTCGGTTGAGGTTAAATGAAGGCTGTTCATTGTGCTTCGGGCCCCAGTGTGTGACTCTTACCTGGGATTAAATCCCTCCATTAGTTAATCACCTTCGCACTAAACCTCCTAAGCCCAGCGCCCGAACAATAGAAAACATCTCGCGCAATCAATCAGCATTTTACGGCAGAGCTCAGAGAGATTCTGTGCCGTATTATTCATACGGGCAATAAATTGCTCGGTTCTGAGGTGACATCTGCTGAGTTTTATCTCTTAAAATGAAGTCTGGCATCCACGTGTTAGACATTTTAAGTAAATTACTAAACACATTCCCCCCTAACCGGCTCGATCACTTTATTGTCATTAAAGAGGTTTTGCTGCTTTGATGTGCGCGGCTGTAACTCTCAGTGGGTGGTAAATGTCCAGACCTGGTGCGCACACTGTTGTGTATTTCTGGATGAAAGTTCTTAGATAAACAGTCCTGTTCCATCTATTGCATAATTTACCCAGAACCCAGTGCACTGGGTCACTCTGACCACATCTGGTGAACACCCAAATTAGGGGTAAGTGAATTCCTAAAAAGAGAGAAACAACATGAGCTCACCGACTTGGCAACGATTAAGCAAAGCTCCCCTGATGTTCCAGCCATCGTGCAGGTTTATTTCATCGTTTGCTCATTTTTGTCACAGTCGGTACGTCTGCAGTAAATGTTAAAAATAGATGATGGCAGCAATTTCTGAATAAATACAGTAAAGATAAAGCAGAAGCTGACGGTGAGCTCCAAAGTTTAACAACCTGTGAGCTTTGCTTTATTCCTGCTTCCCAAAGTGAGGCATGGGTGAGTGCTGAGCGTCTTCAGTAGAGCCATTCATAGTCCCTACCGCTGGAAACGCTGGCGAGGAATTCGGGGAATGCAACTTCTCGGCAGAGATCAAAAGAGCTGAACATTAACTGGAGGGCTGAACTCTTCAGCCCTCCAGTGCTGCTCCCAGGGACTGCCCCTCAAGTTCAAGAGTCCCTCAGGAGCCCTGTTGAATGTTCAGCGTCAATAACAAGTACGTCACATGGAGTGATTACACGTGAAGCCGCGGGTCATCCCTTTCTTCTGGCCCCCGGCGTCCTTCCGAGCGCCTCTGGCCACACACAGACGCACACACTGGGAAATTTCCAGGTGATTAGGCGCACTCACACCTGGAACAGCGCAGAGGCGATAAACAAGAACATAGAAATGAGTTCAAGAATAATCAGCGGCATGAGGATAAAGCATGCACCGCCATCATTCCCAGGAAGACATTATCTAAGCTTTTCAGTTTTGCAACAAGTATTTTGCAAGACCTCTGCAGACAGCTACTCCCCAGGTGATATTTCAACACCTGCCTGCAGAGGTTTGTCCTCATCAGACATGTTAAATAACCCGAAATAGTTGCCTCACATATCTAGGAACTGTGTCAGCAGCCTGCAAATGAGCGGGGCTAAAGATAAATGAACCAGATTAGCGACCATAAATAAGTGATCTTTGCACTGAGATGCCTCTGGTCCCTGCAGTCCACCTGCTGATGGCTATTAAGAGCAGTCTTTCAGATCTTTCTAGTTAATGAGCAAATTGGAAATTCAATTCGGTTCTGTTAAATTCACGTTTTATTTCAGGCCACAAAAGGAGAAAAAATAAGCCACACACACACACACCTACAGCATGCACACGCACTCATAATGCAGCCGAGAAGGGATTAGTGTCATATGCTACAACTATCATACATAGAGTATCTTTTTGCGGATCTTGGCAGTATTCCCAGGTAGTAAGCAGCTACTACTGAACAGGACTTTGGGAGGGTGCCATGTTTTGACAGTGAAGGACTGCAATGTTCATGCAACAGCTGTGGGTCTCTGTCACAGGGCAGGAATAGGAGGTAAAAGAGTTCACTGGGTGACGCTCTGCTCCTCATGTAAGAAGCTCAACCAGCTTCCCGCTGGGCGCCTGCACAGATTTATGACCTGGCAAATGATACGTTAGAGCAGGATGCGCCGAGGAGCTGGAAGCTCGTGTGTGGATGAATCTGAATGTCTGATATGCTTAAACTTATTAAAACAGTTTCCATACAAATACTCTGATTTAAAAATCTGCATAAATGTGGAGCCGCAAACTTTATAGTAATTCATCGCTATAGAGGGGGCGTCCGCAGCGGTGCTGCCTCCTGCATGCTCTACATTACATGGAGTGTTTCCAGTGGTCTGAACCTGTGTGAAGCTGACTGTTTCCTGCTGTGAGAAAGGAAAACTATGGAAAAAATCCACACATGATTCTCTCCAAAAGGCCTGGGTTTGGGGGGGGGGGGGGGGGGCCGGGAAACTGTTTATCGTTAAGTTTTGATTTCTGTTAGTTTTTACTGTTATTCTAGTTCTTTAAGTTTAAGATATTTGTTAGGTTTAGTTTTGGTTCCAGTTTTGGTTTCATTTTCATTCCAGTATGTTGAACTTTAGCTCTTGTTGTGTTGTGTTGTGTTGTATGAGGTCTGATTTTTGTTTTAAATGAATGAGTGCTTGTTGATGTCGTGGTGTCGCTGAAGTTTGGATTTGACCCCCGTTTTGAGTTTATTTTTCTCATGGTATCTTTAGTTCCTTCTGTTTTTTCCTATGTTTTGTTGACCATTAATCTAACCTTATCAGGCCACCTGCTGCACGTTTGCATGAGGCTTTTCCACCTGGGATCTATCTTGTTTAACAGATCTTTAAAAAAAAAGCAACCCCTGGCTCATATCATGAATGTGTGAAGAGATTTGTTCCATTTCTTCAGGCACTCATCTTTATATGTTGTGTATGTTTCACTGGAAAGGCACCAAACAAAAGTTGCAGCATCTTCTCGATGGCCAGAGCAGATTGTGATCCTGTGGTTGCAAATCAAGCCCAAATCATCACCCCTCCACCGCTGTGCTTCACAGTTGGTGTGAGGTGTTTGTGCTGGGATGCTGTGTTTGTGTTTGCTGGGCATTATGGCCAAAAAGCTCCACTTTGGGCTCGTCTGTCCAAAGGCGATTGTTCCAGAAGTCTTGTAATTTGTCCAGATGCACCTTTGCAAACCTAATCTGTGCTGCCATGTTCTTTTTAGAGAGAAGAAGCTTTCTCCTGGCAACCCTTCCAAACAAGCCATACTTGTTCAGTCTTTTTGCGCTGTCGTGAACTTTAACATTTAACACGCTAACTGAGGCCTGTTGAGTCTGACATGTAGCTCTTGGGTTTTTTGCAGTTTCTCTGAGCATTGCGCGGTCTGAGCTCGCGGGGAATTTGTTGGGACGTCCGCTCTTGGGAAGATTGGCAACTTTCTTGCCACTTGTGAAGAATCTTTCTCGCTGTAGAGCGACGGACTTCAAATGGTTTGGAAATGGAATTATAACTCTTTGTGTTAAATAAATAATGACACGGTGTCATCTGAGGTTGTATCTTCCTGCTTTTAATACCTGGTAAGGAGCAGGTGATTTTTATGATGTCCTGGTGTGTAAAACCTTAGAATTTAAAGATGGCGTGCTTTCTTTTTCACACGGCTGTCGTTTATTATTGTAGTTTATTTGTTATAAAGTAAAAAAAAAGAAAAAGGAAAAAGTTGAATGACATGCTCCGATTGTGGTGATTTCACAGTTTTTTTTGCCAGGGGTTGTAGCAGTGACGTTTAGCAGGCAGGGTGCCCAAAAATCTGGAGTTTAGACTTGTTGGCTGAACAAACACAATATTAAGGATTTAGGGGGGGGGGTTGTTATTGCATAATTTTGGTAATGATTGCCCATTTTTCTTTAGAATTTGGTGTGAATGTTGTGCAATATGGCAGCAAAGACCACATGTGGCGGTTTTGTGTCTCTGTTGTAGTTTTGCAACTTATTGCAGTTGTTTTTTTTTTTGTTTTTTTTTCATTGGTGTAGTTCTTTCTCTTAATAATTTTCTCCCTATTGTCTGTGTGTTTTACATTATAGTTCACTCTGGGTCTCGATTCACCTTTCGATTTTTGTTCCGCTAACAAATATTTACGGTCACTTCATAAAAGGCTCTGGAGGAGCGGCCTGTACTCGCAGAAGAGCTCCACGAGTAACGTGGAGGGTCGCGTTTGTTGAGAGCACGGGTCGAGGCTCAGCTGAGGTGGCCTTACGCCCAAAACCCTGCACGATGGAGTTATTTTGGTCTAAAGTTAGTAATGACATGCATACTTGTGTGCACGGCACAGATACAGAGGGCCCTTCATGTACGCGCCATCCACGAGTCTCCTCCTCTGAGCTAACACAGCAACCCATTCACTGTCCGTCACACTGCAGCACATGATCCTCACGCCCTCGGCCGTCCTAATCAGCCTATTTATGAACGTGGTGGCATATAAAAGAGACATTTCGTCTCGCGGCTACGACTCCGCACAAAGACGATAACTGATTTATTCAGTTTCAATAATAAAAGCTTTTTTATGAGGTCAAGGGCGTTATTCCCCCAGAGTCATCGCTGCGTGTGGAATCATCAAGCGCCCCTCCTCGTTGACCTTTCCCTTTGCATCCGATCACTTGATAGTAAACGCAGAAACGGTGGATTAATTTCAGCCGCTGTGGAGTCGCACTCAGTGATCTCAGCTTTTTCTGGACCTGGACTGTCATTTGTGGACGCACATGATTCTATGCTGCTTCCCCAGAGCTATACTCACCCCAAACAGCAGGCGCTATATTAGATGGGAGATGCTGAAAATTACAAGGTTTGATCCACTTGTGGTTTCTGTGTGTGTCAGAGAGAGAGAGAGCAGGAACTGCTGTAACATCACAAGGCCTCTGCTCATCAGATCGCCAACCGGCAGAGTGTGGAGAGATCTCCGCGTTCCCTTTGCATGTATGAGTCAAGCGAGCGTGCCTAATTCAATAAAAGTTCACGTGTTATTAAATCAGGAAGTCCTGTGACGTCATTCTTAATATGAAATCGGTAAATCTCATCTGTTATCAACTGCATCTCTCAATACTACTTCCTGTCTGAACTAAAGCAGCCTGCTCAGTGCTGGGGGCAATTTGCATATGTGACCTGAAATACCCACATGATCTCATGCCCCAGAATTTTTTTTTTCCACTATAGTTCTCTGTAATTTCAATCGGAACAGTAAGATTTTACTTTAAGAACTTTCATTTAGCAGTCATCAACAGGATATAGTTATCTGTATTTCTTGTACGGTATGTGATCTTAGATTGGAGTTTACATAAACATTTAATAACCTCTTTTTAACACATTATAATGCAGCTATAACCTGTGACCATAAGTTGAGGTTCAAACACAGTTGTTAAGAGTCATATGCTAAAATCATAATAAATATAAACCACTCAGAATACTGTCACTTTCTGTGATTGGCATTATTACAGCAAGAACTATAGCTGGATATTTATGACCATAGATGTTTCTGACTAATATTCTACTCGACTCAATAACACGTTAGCCTTTATATGTTATATACCACGAAAATAACACTGAAATCTGAGTTACTGAGTAGATGCACCGATGATATCAATTTGAAAATCCTGCGTTACCTCGTTCTCAAGTCATCATGTTAACACTGCCTGACGCCCACCCGGCTGCCCAGCTGCCTGAGCAGCGAGGTGATGACAATACCTCAAGCCTTTCAGGCTGAGGGGTAAAAACCAATGAGATATCCTCGTAACTCCTAAGTGCTGTATATAGTACTGCACTGAAACACTGCTGTAGTGGGTAACCTTGTTGTTTGCACTTACACCTTCAGTTCAAGCTCGCCACCGTCGCCCTCACGAATGGCAGAGGTGCCAAAAGTCCTGGCGTGCGTCACGTTTTGCCGCTTTGGCCCCTCGACTTCTTGACACTTTGTAACTTTGTACAAGAGGCGTGGCCAGGCTGAAGACAAAAGTGCACATTCACTGATACGTCAGCGATGGAGCTCACAGATTCCCAGATGGTACGGAGAGGAAGATGCTGCAAAAGCCTGAAAAATGAGACCTTGTGGAGAAATTTTTGAAAAATCTGCTGCCTTGCTTTTTGTTCTGACTTCTCCTCCTATGCAAGTGCTGATGTAGAGGGGGTTTTTACTGAATGGTGACCTTGCTCGTTCAGGAGAAGACTACGGGGAGGTGCCCCAGTATGTTGTTATGGAGCTGTGGTTACATCAGAGCTAATGGCTGCAACATTTACTTCAAATTAAGCTTTACACTTTGCACTGCTCGGCCATCACGAGTGCGCTCTTAGCTGTTCATGCTGGACTTGGAGCTAAGAATACCAGCTGTTTTATTAGCATAACGGGCAATACTGTTAACAGCTGCCGCGTCACTGTGGCACATCCACGCTGTACCAGAGGCATCAATTACACGGCCGTGCTAGCCAGAACCGGCCCGCTGAAGGATCCAATCTGGCCCACTGGATGGGTCAAAAGGGTCAAAACTGCAGAGAAGGTGGGTGTCGATTTTCTTCTCACCGTATTTTGCACCAGGAAGGGTTGTGTTGTGAGTCGCCCAGAATAGATGACATCATGAAAGCAGTCTAATTTAAGCCAGAGATCTGAATCGCTGTCACTTTTACAGCCTTCTTACTGACAAAGGCAGTAACTATAACAGTGAACCATGATGGTGAAACCAGGGAGCAGTGCCTACACGTTTCTTTAATTTATGATAGTAGAGGTTCTGTAATGAGGCTAACGGAATGTGGAAAAACTGAGACATATTTGCACTTATCTTTCATAAGACACCTCAGTCTGATCATCAGCTGCTTTTCTTTCAGTGCTTAAGAAACAACTTTACACTAAAAGGCTGAGAAAGTTCTGCATTATGCTTTTGTGCTGCTGGACAGACTCACTTGCGATGAAGTTGGGCTGTATGTGGCCCATGGACTAAAATCCACTTCAGAGAAAGAGCTGCATGCGCAGAAGTAAGTCATGTTTTACTGAAAGTCACACATGAGAATAAGGAGGCCATGGTGGCGGGAACTGGTGTTTGTGAGTCATCGCGTATTAGAGCAATACCATCAGCAGACGTAAGTCATTGCAGTGGGCAAGGAGTGCCCACATGATGATGGATGCACAAAAGGTATGTGAGGGGAGATGTATGGTTTTCTTTTTTCTTTCTTTTTGTTCTTTGAGTGATTAACTTAGTCAGGAACAGCAGCACACACCAGGAGCAGGAGCAGCACACTCCTGGTGTGTTAGTAATAAAGTCTGAGCCAATAATAATAACTACAAAGAAGATCAATTTAACGCCGAACTCGTAGCACAGTAAAGTTCGCGGAGTCGCCCTATAGCCCTCCTTCTTCGTTTCTTATGGCTGCTTCACAACAAAGGCCCTCCACCCCTCCGTGTTTCAGCACTTCAACCCATTTGATGTGAATCAGAGGTGGCGAATGTTCAGTTTAGCTTATCAGTAACTCGAGGGCACAGTCACTGGGCCCCTTATCTGTGACATAAAACAGAAATATACTACTACTCACCACTGCAGCACTAAAGATTAAATCTACTATAAAGAGAGGTAGTGAGTGAATGAATAATCATACCGAATCCACATACTACATCTGCTTTATATGGTGAAATTCATCATCCATTCACACTCTTGATATTGATGGCTCATATCTGTGGATGGTGCATAACTGGCACCGGCTCCTCGGCGTTTTATTGGTCTGTAATTTGCTTTTAGATTACAGTTGTAGCAGGTCAGAAACATGCAGCCCAACCTGCCCACAGAGCTAAATACTTCGGTGCTCGTCTGTGAAGTGAATCCTCCCCGCGTAAACTTCAAACAGCTTAGTCATTAATAATTCTGATTAAGGAGGTAGTCTGCCCGATATTTGCAATTCTGATAACTGATACTTGGCGAGGATGGGAGATGGAAGTAGGAAGACGCCCTTGGGGGATATAACTTGGGAAGGTGAGCGGTTTCTAGTGCTGCAAGTTTTTTGTAAATTATACCTCAGAAAGCTGACGACATTCATGGAGAGCTGCGGCCGCGGGGGAGTTTAAAAAATAGCCTAAATTATTCTTACACAAATTGGTCTGTGTGTTTTGCTGATGAATATTTCATGCACCATTTTCCATTCATTACGGTTAATACTGTAAATTAACCTCTCACCCGTCGCGTCGGCCTCTGCAGAGCCGTATATTGAATATCCGAGACATGAACGTGCAAAGGGGAAGCTGCTGTTTTATTTTAGGCCGACGCTACAAAGAAAAAGGCCTGCGTTCTGTGAAGACCATCATTCCTAGAAGTGTCAGAACTGATGAACGTGCGAGGCCTTCATTCAAGTTGTGATATTTGTGACAGAGTAAAGCGGTTTACCACATTACATTTAAAAAAAAAAAAAGGCTCGCTGACTTCCTTCTGAAAAATGTTGATGCAATCTCTCAGTCTTGTGCAATTTAAATGTTGAACCTCGAGTCTTTTAGTGGCGAACGGAGCAATAAAGATTAGCAGCAGGTTATCTGTTCAACCCCCCCCCCCCTCAAAAAAAAAGCAAAAAAAAAAAAGCTTAAAAAAGTGAAAGGG
>JAVDPK010002415.1:115475-127584 GCA_034780415.1 Cichlasoma orientale | reverse complement strand
CCCCCCCCCCCCCCCCCCCCCCCCCCCCCCCCCCCCCCCCCCCCCCCCCCCCCCCCCCCCCCGTGAGTCTGCTTTCACATCCCGTCAGCTGGTGCCAGAAGCAGCTCTGCCTGATGTTAGTTTGCTTTACCAACATTCGCACACCTTTACCAACTGACCCTTTCCCAGGGAGACACCCGGGTGGGTGGGCAAAGAGCGGCGGTGACACCCCCTAACGTAAACCCGGCAAGTGTGCACACGAGCGAGCTGTCTCATCCTCGACCGACCCTCGCCGACAAAGACAACTCTCTTGAATTTCACGAAGACTGCTCACTGCCTGCAACCCGATCACCGCCTTTCTCCTTTCTCATGCCCCGTCTAAATGCCGACATCTGTGTAAACGTTAAGGTAATTCACATGTGGCCTCCCTGCTGCGAGCGTGGAAAGAGTAGAGGATGAGTCACTGCGCATATCCTCTTATAGATCAGCTGCCTCAGTGTTAATTAATATTATTATCAGATAATAGGGCTTCTCATACTTGTAGTTTTTAGGGAGGGACCAGGTGACATATGAATGTACATTTCTGGTATGCGTCATTCAGGAGAAGTCTTGACTCAGATGTGATTTGGTGCAAAACACACAAATGTGTTTGAGGTTAGGGGCACAAAATATTCAGTGGATACTTCAAGAACTGAAAGATTGCTGGGGAAACCCAAGTGCCATTTAGAAATCATTAAGTGTAAGAGCAGCACTAGCTTTCACAGCCGGTACATATGCATAAAAAGTGCAGCAACTTCCCCTAACCATGACTCAGAGTGAAGATGCTGAACAAAACAGATTAAGCTAAGCTGAATTTTTCAATACCTATATGGCTGTGCACTTTCCACAGCCATCAACGGCGTCTTTCTGGGGAATCAAAAAAATACCTTGTTGTGTTTTATTGTGTGAGAATGTGAGTGACATTTTTTTAATGCTGAGGTGTGAAATGAGTGTAATGCAGACAGATGTTGAGTTGCCAAAAGTTTGTGTAACAGTTTCATTTAGTCTGCTCAGACGTGAGCTTAAGAGCAAATGCGTGTCAGGAATCACTGGAAGCGCTTGTCATCAACTGTTTTCGCACACGAACTCCAGCGTCGGGAGAATCGGCTCAGGACCCGCCGTCCGGAGCCGTCGTGTCACGCACGCCGCAGGAGAGTCTCCGTATCAAGAGGCAGGTTCACCGCTGGAAACACTGATTGGTTTAGGTGAAGGCGCTTCCTGGGTAGAACGTGCAGGAAGAGAGACCCATGACGCCCACTCGCTCACCAGGAGCTCTGTTACCTGTGCTTTTCTGATGTCTGTGTGCGATCAGACGTCACACAAACTCTACACCAGGAAGCTGGTGAGGTTTAACATTTGCGATCCCACATGCACCTCAGTCAGGTAATGTTTAAAAAAATAAAAAAAACCTTGGGGCTGAAGTGTATGAGTGAAAACAGCTGTAACTTGTAACACTGCAGCTGCAGTGTTACAAGTAGGTATTCTTTACTTTGTTATATAAAAATAAAATGAACAGTACACCTTTAAAAGATTATACACTGACTGTCCACTTCATTGGGTTCAACTGCTCGTTAATGCAAACATCTAATCACCCAATCACATGGCAGAAGCTCAGTGGACTAAGGCATGTAGATATGGTCAAGACGACCTGCTGAAGTTCAAACTGGGCCTCAGAATGGGGAAGACAGGCGACTTTGAAAGTGGCATGGCCGCGTTGATATCAGGTGGTCCGGTCTGACTGATGGCTGCTTCCAGCAGGATAACGTGCCATGTCACAAAGCTCAAATCATCTCAAACTGCTTTCTTGTACACGACCATGAGTTCACTGTACTCAAATGGCCTCCACAGTCACCAGATCTCAATCCAGCAGAGCGCCTTTGGGGTGTGGTGGGATGTGCAGCCAACAAATTTGCAGCAGCTGTGCGATGCCATGATGTCAAATTCACCTTGTTGAATCTGTGCCACGAAGAATTAAGGCAGCTCTGAAGGCAAAAGGCAAAAGGGGGCCCAACTCGAAAAAGTGTAAAGTCTGGTTGTACTCTTGCATTGAAATGGAGATTTCAATAAAAAAAAAAGGGGCCCAACTCACTACTAGCGAGGTGTACCTAATGAAGTGGCTGGTGACTTCTCTGAGCTTTAGAAGTGCTGGTAGGTATTTTTGAACTGTGTTGAGCCGGTCTTGCAGTTTCCTCCTGTTTTCAGTGTTTATGCTAGCTAAGCTAATTACTGCTTGGATCCAGCTCCATACTTTTGTATACACATACAAGTCGGACTGATCTTATCACTTTAATCTTGGCAAGAAATGAAACAGCGTTTCCAGAAGTCAGCTGTTTACCTTTAGCCTACTTACAGCTTTATGTGGACCTAGAATTGAAGCTACCTGCCAGAGTGTGCATATATCATCGCTGCTAACGCTTCAAATAAGAAATATGAAAATCAGGACAAAATCTTCTATTAAAGATCGACTGGAAAGTGTTAAACTGAACATGGATACCGTTCTTAACTTTCATCAACATTATTACATCTTTCTTTCAATAACTTCAGAAAGCTAGAACTTATGACTTTCTGCTAGCATTAAGTGTTGCTGATCAGCTAGATGCAAAAAAAAAAAAAAAAGTGGACCTGGACTGTTGACCTTTCCAGGCTATACCCAACTTCTCACCTAATACAGCTTCGATAATCTCCAACCGTGCTGTGACTCTGAATTTGATAAGTGGTTAAGAAAATGCATATCTGCAAATCATACACATCAACCATCAAAGCAAATTACACCTCAGTCACAAAAACCTAGAGAGCAGCCCTGTGTTTGCTTGGGAAACAAGAAGCTGTGGCTCTTGCTGGTTGAAATTAGGCACAAAGAGGGCGATGCGCCAAAAACCTCCTTGTGGTTGCTTTGGCTGCTGCCACGGTCACCCGCAGTTTGCATGTAAGATGCCAATTTGCAAATGTTCACCAAATAACCGCCAAGCCGTTGTAAACCTTGAAAGTGGAACATAAACTAGAAATGGAGAATGCTTGATGTCTGGAGCCTGTCCCAGCTGTCACAGGGTGAGAGGCAGGGTGTGTTTTGTCACAGGGCTGACACACAGAGACAGACAACCATTCACACCTACGGTTAATTTTGAATTAAGCTAACCCCAGGCACGTCTCTGGACCATAGAGAACCCCACAGACACGGGGAGAAGATGCAAAGAAGATGCAAACACCATACAGCAAGGCCCCAGGCTGGATTCAAACCCAGGACCTTCTTGCTGTTGCATGCCACCCAGTTTGAGATCCTTTTGTAAGCTCTGTGGACTCCTTCAATGAGCATGATGCAAGCTTAAGATTGGAATTTCAAGTAGCCCTTAGATCATAAAGCACATTAATCCTCTGATTTCATTCTCAAGAGGAACTCGGTCTGTTTCTTTTCTCCTAAAATGATGAAAGAACACAGAGAGCCGCGTTAAAAATATCAGAATTTGTCTGTAACAGCAGCGTACAGCTCTGACGGATCGCTTTTGGGGATAAATTTCCATAACTACTCCAAGCTTGCATGTTGGAATACAACCCTAAGTGAAAGACTCAGCAGTTGTGGCTGTGACAGAGTCTATATTTCAGTCTCAGGAATGAGCGGGGCTCACTAACTGGGCCTTTTGATATCTCGCTCTTTAAGTCTATACAAAAAGACAGATCTGTATGCCACGGCTTGTTCAGCGGTGCAGTGAGCGCTCCCAGCGCTACAACCACTTTTGGTTGTATCATCATTATTTGTGACTTTGAGCCAGGCCTTTGATTAAAGGCCGCTGTTTAAATTTAAGCTGGAACTTTATAGCCTTTTACTGTGCCTTACAGGGCGCAGTGTTAGTTTAAGAAATCTTTTTAACCCAAACAAAGTGATGGCTTTAAATGAAATAAAAGTGCCTGGCTGGGCATGGAGACCGATGGAGCATGATTCCTGGATAATGCTTTCCCATGTGTGGGCGGGCAGATCCGTTGGACAGGAGCAAGTATCAGCCTGTGCCGGTGTTTGACTCCTGAGAGGGCATACTTTCAAACACACTCCTGCTAAGCTGCAGAACTCCCACAGCAGCTGTCTCACTATATTTTATTTACATCCAGCCTGGGAACGCGGGGTAAACCACTCACCTGCAGCAAGTCTGGACACTTTTTAACCTACAAATTCTCCACTTTGGGGAGTTATGCGAAGTATCACACCTCTATGATCCCTTCAGAGTGAGGGGGAAAAAAAATAGATGAGATAATATGCAGTGAGGGTGGCTGTATAATGTTACTTGATGGGGAGATACCCGATGCAGTCATATACGAATGTACATGTACGTGGACACACACGCACACACACACACGCAGGCATGGGTGGAGTGGACCATACCCTATAGATAAAGGGATTAAATGACTGCCAGTCCGAGGAGTTACTTTAATTGAAGATTTGCTGATGAGGACATACTAATGCTTAAATGGCCTTTTCTATTTTTATCCCCTCACACCCTCGCTGACCTTTAGTAGTAAAAATACAGAGCTTTAAAGTCACAGCAAGCTATATTACTGATATTAATGCCATTAAATACGTCTTTTTAAACTCTGAAATCTGATGCACTGAGCAACATGGAGCAGAAAATCCTGGTGCGTGCTGGTTTATTTACTCGGTTACACAACGGATCGCAGCTGAGCAGCATTTTTGCATGCAAAAATTCTAAAAATCCAAGACGTCACTGTGCTAACGCAAGATCCATATTTGCACTTTTACAACAATCCTGCAACCAGACGATTAGATTGCACGTGATGCTTATTTTCGCTGCGGCGCGTCGGCGCATTTTGCTGTCTCAGTGTCACAAGCGCCACTGGGTGCTGTCTTGGGTTCGCCGAGTGCAAATCTGTGAATGAAACTCCTTCCATTTTTAACGGCGGTGGAGCCGTTGGTGTTCGACAGTTTCCTCTTTACTTTCAGCTGCAGCGTTTTCTTTTCATAGGGCTGTAAAGTCACAACAGTGTGAGTTCACTACGGTCCACCTTGTTCCTGTTTGTCGCTCATTCAGTTAAGATGCTGCCCCGCAGTCTGAAATACACGTCAATGTACTCTTACTTTTGGTTCCACAAATACCAGGAAGATGATATTAAAACTAAGCAACCATCAAAACTGTGGTCACGACCGTTGTCAACCATTTCCTGAGCAATTTAAAAACTGGTAGGATGTGAGTGAATCATGGTTTCTGGTAGTTTCTGCTTCCCTTATAATCGCAGTTTCAGAAAGTGGCATTCCTCCGGCGTTCATACTAAACTGAAAAACTGCGGCTTTTTTGACGACCCTTGGAGGAATTTCCAGATCCTCTAAAAAGTATTCATCAGAAAGTGCGTGTGCACTGCAGTAAAATAGATTTTCACCCATTTCTCCAGCTTGTTTAACCAAACAATGATACATTTATACATCAATCTGTATTTAATCATTAGTTATTATTAATCTCTGGCTCTCTTCCACAGGGTGTCTTTTGTCTTGTCTCTCTCCCCTCACCTGCAACCGTTCGAGGCAGATGACTGCCCCTCCATGAGCCTGGTTCTGCTGCAGGTTTCATCCTGTCAAAAGGGAGTTTTTCCTTCCCACTGTCACCAAGTGCTTGCTCATAGGGGGCCTTTTTGATTGTTGGGGGTTTCTCTGTTTTATTGTAGGGTCTTTACCTTACAATATAAAGCACCTTGAGGCGACTGTTTGTTGTGATTTGGAGCTTTTTAAATAAAATTGAACTGAATAGAATACAAAAATGCTTCTACGAGCTCTACAATAACTTGTAGAAGCTCTACAGGAGTTCGCAGAAGCACCTGTAGCAGCAATAACGTGAATGATTGCTTTCTCTTCAACGTTATCAGTCTCTCGCATCATTGTGGAGAAATGTTGGCCCACTTTTCTGTGCAGTGTTGCTTTAGATCATTGAAGTTTGCCGGCAGTCATTCATGCACAGCTCACTTAAGGTCCCACCACAGCATTTCAGTCAGGTTGAGGTCTCATCTTTGACTGGGCCGTTGCAACACCATATTTTTCTTTTTCCACCGTTCTGTTGTAGATTTGCTGCTGGGCTTGAGATCATTGTCCTGCTGCACGACCAAATTTGGGCCAAGTTTTAGCATTCGGAAAGATGACCTCACATTCGACGCTGCAAAACCAGCCCAAATCATCACCCCTCCACCACCGTGCTTCACAGTTAGTATGAGGAGTTTGCGCTAATGTGCTGTTTTTGGTTTCCTCCAACTGTAAAACTGTGCATTAAAGCCAAACAGCTCCACTTTGGCCTCAATGATGCGGCTTTGCAAACCTAATCTGTGCTGCCACGTTCTTTTTAGAGAAAAGAGGCGTTCTCTTGGCAACCCTTCCAAACCAGCCACACTTGTTCAGTCTTTTTCTGATTGTACTTTCATGAACTTTAACATTTAACATACTAACTGAGGCCTGTAGAGTCTGAGATCCTGGGTTCTTGGGTTCTCTTGGATTATTTTTTATTTTTTTGCTGTTTCTCTGAACATTACAGTCTAAGCTTGTTGCACAGCCAGCAAACTCATGTACAGTTTAACAACTTGCACATACATATAAAACATATTCACCCAGTAGAGACTCTGTTGCACTATATTTGTTTTCCTCCCCCCTGTCAGCAAATGCTTGCTTGTTGGGCTTGTATCTTGTCAATTGAAATTGAACTTAAAAACTCCCATGAACGTGTTCTTTTCACATGACTGTACATTGTTTGAATGCACAGAGCCTCGAGATTCAAATGTTATAAACCATTAAATGATTTTTGTCACAGCGCTTGTTGGGTGTTGATTTCTCAGATTTTATGACCACGTGGACTAACGTTATGGCAGCTAAGGCCCTGACCTGTTGGGAAAACCCCGTTTTCATGACATCACGACTACCCAGAATAGGCAAGTTGGTCATCATACCAACAAAAGGTTAAAGTTAAATTTGCACCTTTTACATGTTGAAGCCAGTTTAATAGCTCGAGTAAAAATAGCGTCAAACGTAACACTTGATGAGTGTTAGAAAGCTGTTTGGGTACAGAAAGACTCATGACTACAAGATGAGCCTGGTATCAAAATGTTGGTAAATATGAGACCTTTCTTATATTGTTTTGATCAGAAACGTCAGTGAATTATCAGAAAACAGATAAAACATCCAAGGTGCTTGTAACAACCAGATCTTCAGTGACTTACTAACCTCATCTAGCTCACAATCCATCACAACTCACAGGCTAGTGCACGTAACTCAGACACTTCTCATATAAAGGTATAAAGGGGCTCAGGTGGGAGGAGCTCAGTGTTTTGGATACAATTTAAAAGAAGAAAACAATCTTAAAATGCCATCCTGTGATCCCTGATATCGCAGCTCCCGAGGTGTGAATGAGACCAAAATTTCCTGGTGTAAAACTTAAACAATGTCGCCTCCGCTGCCCGATCAGAGTGAGGGAATTAGCAATAGGCGGTTTGCTGAATGGGAGAGAGCAGACCGCTGGCGCTGGTGAACAAACAGAGCAGCCACATCAAAAGACAGAGGGCGTGAACATACAGATAAGGTCAGACTGTCAGACATTCTCCTGACCTGAAACACTGGATGAGGACAATAAAGAAACGTATCATGTGGAATGACATTTGCGCAGCTTTAAACAAAAATATCTCTAAGAAGATAAGGATATCCTGATAAATACAAAGGTGATTTTATTTCATTCATTCACTGGTTTCCTTGTTGTAGCTCTACAGCAGTGGTGAACGTGTGGCTCCTGATGGGCTGCAACATGAATGTGAGCGGCTGCAAGATGTTAACAAGGAATACCTGATAATTTGCTCCATTTTATCATTAATTTCTAAATCAATATAATTTCATCAAGACTCACAAATGTATTCAGATCAAGGACGGGAAGCGTTTTTGAAGACACATTCAACATATGACAGGATCACAAGGACGCTTTCAAACCCCAGGAAAAATGCAATGGTTGTTGATGCTGGTTTAAATATTCAGAAACTGCTGATCTACTGGGATTTTCCCACACAAGCATCTCTAGAGTAACTCAAATAACCGCTAATTACAACCAAGGTATACAGAAGAGCATCCCTGAATGCACAGCGCATCAAACCTTGAAGCGGATGGGCTACAGCAGCAGAAGACCACACCAGGTGCCACTCTTGTCAGCTAAGAACAGGAAACTGAGGAGATAGCACAGTGGGTGGAGTTGCAGATTACAGTAGAGTGTCAGTCTGTACCTGTTCATTACCTCTAGAACTGGGATAGATCTGATGAGCTATGGTAGGAACATATAACAAATCTGAGATGTTTACACATGTTGCTGACCTACAGCAAGCTACACACACCTCACGCATCTGCTTGGATGGAAACCTGTTTCCGAGACAGAGTTTGCCCCCACCGCTCCCGATACATGCTCATACATATGTTGAATACATCGTTCAGTTCAGGCATGTGATGTTGACTTTTCCTTCATTTTGCCTCCCCGCGTCTGCAGGGCGCCTGTTTCTATTGGCTGCTGGGTGGCAAGGCTCGCTCCAAGAAGGACCTTTGGCTTAAACAGACACATTATAACATGCTAATGAGCTTTAGAGGGAACGGTATGGCTGATTCCCCTCACTATATGCCAAACTATTCCTTTAAAAGATTAATGCTTCACATTTCCTTTCCTCTCTGCACCAGACTGCTGCTGCCTTTCACTTCACCTTGCTCCATTTTGTGACCTAGTTAAGAAATAAGGAATCACATGTCAAGCAGGTTTCCATTAAGGTTTAGTGGACTGTGAAACATAGCGGCGTACTGTAAGGGCATAAAATGCTAGTACTCATCGCTTTGACGCACAACAAAGAGTTTAGATTTTATATTAAAGTCCCCGAACCATTCCTATGCTATTATTATTAGAGATTCTGTACTGTATATGTACTGTAATATGACTGTAGTAGTATTTGGTCAGAAAACACTTTTCTCTCCAAGTTTTAGGAATAAACTTCGCAAATTAAGGATTAAATCAGACAAAAAAACCAAACAAAAACAATCAGTATTCATCTCCACACTAAAGATGAATAACGAGAACGCCGACTGTGTGTAAACATGCTGACAAATGACACGATCGGGTTACATGATGGTGGGAAACTCAGTCATCCTTCAGCAGTCTGGGAGTGAGTGTGCCCAGTTTTCTTTGTTTTGTGGTTGCTGGGTGGGCATCCCCTGTTCATTTATTACCTGAAGTCCTGCAGCAATTCTGCGTGGGATGTGAAGCGCAACAGCGCATTCCTGTACTCGGAAACAGGGAGTGGGAGTTGACAGAGGTTTATTTTAATGAGCTTTGGGTTTGTTTAACCTCCTCGCTTTTCTTTTAGATCCAACCCAGGCTTCAAAACAAAAGAGAGAATCAGACAGCTTGACCTGGTATAGTTTACGCCTGCGATCGCTCATAAGTCGTCTTAGAACAACGAAAACGTCTCCAGAGTGGTTCAAGCGCGAGTTGAAGCAGAGAGGTCTAAATGCAAAACAGGGGTTAGGTTACAAGATAGTAAAAAAGTGATGGTGGCAGAAGGATATGCACTCTAGTGAGCATGACTCACTGCTCGCAACTCAGCTGACCACAACCAGAGATTTCTGCGGAGCAGACAGAAGAGAAAAGGGTGTTTTGTTAAGCTGACGTGAACCAGCAGCACCTGCTCTGTAGGCAAACCTGGAGGAAGAGCTGGAAGTGTCAGCCATTCAAATGAACGTGGCAGTTCACCTCCAGCTGCGCGGCATAAAGGAATAGTTCAACACGTACCGGAAATAAAAACCTGCGTGCTTTCATTCTGACGGTGTGAGAAGATCAAAGCCAGCCCTCAAGTCTGTACAGTAATTATGAAGCAACAGCCATCAGACCGTTAGCTTAGCTTAGCATGAAAACCAAAAGCAGGAGGAAATAAATAGCAGTAGGAATCCCCCCCCCCTTTTTAACAGATTTAAAATAACGTAACACGGTGGTTTTCCAAATATGGATCCGTTTGTTCTGGACTCCTGAAAGGGGAATTCCTTCTGAGTTTCTCCCATTTTTTTTCCTACTAAAAGATTTTTTGAGGGTTTTTCCCTTATTCGGGAAAGTTGGTATGCTATAAAAATTGTAAAGCACTTTGAAACAAATTTCTAATTTTAGACTAAAAGTATATAGAAATGTACAAAAGCATCAAACAATCCATAATTTCATTATATTTTAGTTTCCAACGAGCCAGACTTTCATATCATTGTTTTAAAGCAGACTTTCTGAAGGTCTTTCAAAGTGTTTCTTTGGACATTGGCTGCTTTAATACTCGTTTTCTGTCCAATCCTTGTACCTGATCATTTTCAGAAGAACAGTTTTAATATGTTTTTTTAAGCTACTTAACACTGACCTATGAATCATTCAATCATTATAAAAGGCACAGGAAACAGGAAATAATTAAGCTAAGACCTGACACAGGACCTGAGAGATGCATCTGACCCTTCAGCCCATCCATCTGTTTGCTCAATGAAAGGGCGGCTGTCAAGAAGCCATTCTTAAGGAAGGGAAACAGGAAGAAAAGGCTGAGGGAATCCAAATTACACAAGAACTGGACTGAAAATCAGCAAGTCTGATGGAGTGATGAATCCAAATTTACCACCATGCAATACCATCTGGAAAGCATCTGATTGTCAAAGTTTCATTTTCAGCATGACAATGATCCCAAACACTCTGCCAATGCAGTAAAAGCATACCTGGACAGAAAAATACACATTGGAACACTTTTAGTCATGGATTGACTTCCTCGGAGCCCGGAGACCTCAACATTACTGAAACAGTGTGAGATCATCTCGACAGAGAACAGAACAGATGGCAGCCAACATCCAAAGAAGAGCTTTGAATGTTCTTCAAGAAGCCCGGAGAACTATTCTTAAAGATTATTTAAGGACATTACAAGAAACCCTCCTGAGACAGTTCAGGCTGTGTTGAAGAATAAAGGCAGTCATACCAAATATTGACTTTCATTAGAATTGAACAAACTCTGTATATTTGCACATTTCAGTAAGTTGCTGCACCAGTTTCTCATTTTCCTAGCAAAATATAAAGAATGAGAGAGGGCTTAAGACTTTTGCGCAGTACTGATATATATATGTATATATATAAATACATGTGTGTGTGTGTGGGTGTGTGCATGTGTGTGTGAGAGTGTGTATGTGTGTGTGAGAGAGAGGGAGAGAGAGAGAGAGAGAGATAAACTTACTTAACTCTTTTGCTTACCAATGTCTAAGTGGTTCCCATTCAGATGCATTTAGTCTGTTCTAACTCATTTAAGCATGTTATTGATACATTATATTGCCAAAAGTATTCACTCTCCCATCCAAATCACTGAATTCAGGTGTTCCAGTCGCTTCCATGGCCACAGGTGCATAAAACCTAGCACCTAGGCATGCAGACTGCTTCTACAAACATTTGTGAAAGAATGTCACCACCACATGACTGCAGAGCAGTGGAGACGACTTCTCTGGAGTGACGAATCATGCTTCTCCATCAACTTTCTGCAGACCTCCAAACTTCATGTGGCCTTCAGCTCAGCTCAAGAACAGTGTGTAGAGAGCTTCATGGAATGGGTTTGCATGGCTGAGCAGATGCATCCAAGCCTTACATCACCAAGTGCAATTCAAAGCATCGGATGAAGTGATGTGAAGCACGCTGCCACTGGACTCTAGAGCAGTGGAGATGTGTTCCCCAGAGTAATGAACCACGCTTCTCCATCTGGCAATCTGATGGATGAGTCTGGGTTTCGCAGTTGCCAGGAGAATAGTACTTGTGTGTATATTGTGCCAAGTGTAAAGTTTGGTGGGGAGGGGATTATGATGTGGGGTTGTTTTTCAGGAGTTGGGCTCGGCCCCTTAGTTCCAATGAAAGGAACTCTTAATGCTTCAGCATACCAAGACATTTTGGACAATTTCATGCTCAATTTTTTGGTAACAGTTTGAGAATGGTTCAGTTCAATTCAATTCAACTTTATTTGTATATCGCCAATTCACAACAAACAGTCGCCTCAAGGCGCTTTGTATTGTAAGGTAAAGACCCTACAATACTGCAAAGAAAAC
>JAVDPK010002415.1:78616-115375 GCA_034780415.1 Cichlasoma orientale | reverse complement strand
AAAAGAAGCAGTGCATTATGGGAACCCCCTCAGCAGCCTAGGCCTATAGCAGCATAACTAAGGGATGGTTCAGGGTCTGGTGCCTTCCTGTTCCAACATGACTGCACACCAGTGCACAAAGCAGGTCCATAAAGACATGGATGAGGGAGTTTGGTGCAGAAGAACTTGACTGGCCTCCACAGAGTTCTGACCTCAGAGCAGTTAGAACATCTTTGGAATGACTTCGAGCGGAGACTGTGAGCCAGACCTTCTCATCCAACATCAGTGTCTGACCTCACAAATGCGTTTCTGGAAGAACGGTCAAAAATTTCCATAAACACTCCTAAACTTTGTGGAAAGACTTCCCAGAAGAGCTGAAGCTGTTATAGCTCCAAAGGATGGGGTGACATCATATTAAACCCTATGGATTAAGAATGGGATGTCACTCAAGTTTGTATGCGTGTGAACAAGCGAATGCTTTTGGCACTATAGTGTATTATCATCTTAAGTTTATTGCACCTTTTTGCAGCTTTCAAAATTATTGTTTTGTGGTGAGATCAAGAAAACAGCAGCAGTTACACAATCACACAGGCTGACAACACATTTAGATGGATAATTATCGCTCTACTTAGAGGCTGAAACTGAAAGTGAGAGTGGTTGTAATGTTTAATAATTGTCTGCTGTGTGAAAACTGAATGCACGGCTTCAACAAATGTGGTAGGGCAATTCTACGATCTTAAAACCGGAATGAATGTTAAAACAGACAGTTTGAGTCACAGTTTTATTACCGCTATCATACCAGTTTTAGCCAGTCTGCCGGCGAAAACTACGGAATTTCACAAATGTGGCGTCGCGTGGATTTGACAGACAAACCTATCATCGACGATCTGTGGTGTCCCGAGTCAGACACGTCCTCTGCCGCCACCTTGTAAAACACAGACCAAGAACAACTGGCATCAGTTATTGCTGAAGCACCATTCACGCTTCTTGCTTTTAACACAAGTGGTTTCCCCTCACTTCTGTGAGCATGAATGCCTTAAAGCAGCTGCAGAGTAAAAGCAGCACCGT
The DNA here is from genome assembly GCA_034780415.1 of Cichlasoma orientale. Classification (NCBI taxonomy): domain Eukaryota; kingdom Metazoa; phylum Chordata; class Actinopteri; order Cichliformes; family Cichlidae; genus Cichlasoma; species Cichlasoma orientale. The sequence continues at coordinate 114,328 of JAVDPK010002415.1, read as the reverse complement.
TTGGTGTGAATTTTTGGTTTCCTTCCATCAGAGATGATGAGTATTTGCTATTTTTTTCCACTGTCATCAGGATATCTATTATGCTAAGACTTTAACAGAGGAGTTTAAAACATATCTGACTGTTTCTCCTCCCCCAATCAGCCCGATTTTCACCAATGTCGCTGCCTTCCCAGGCTAATCTTTCACTGGTCGTGACCTCAATCAGCTGTGGCTGACATTTAAAAAAAACAGCAACTTCTGGGAATTCTGCAGGACAACATCTAATTCCTGAAGTACTACCCCGTGTGCCACGGTTAGGATTTCGTAGTAAGCGCAGTTACAGTGTCCGGTATCCAATGTGTGTAAATGACCCTCTTGAAGGAGTTCAAGGAGTTCATGTACAGATTAAGCGCTTTCACTCTCTGCAGCTGTAAACAGGGGGCAGTGATGCAGAACACCCAGGATGGGCTTCGGTGTAATGAGCACACTTAACTCACTTTGGTGGACGCAAAGACAAACACACACACACACACTTCATAAACACGCTGCCAGGCTGAGAAATTTATTCAGACGAGTGCGCAGCTTTTTCCAAACATTCAACAGTGTGAAGTGCCAGAAAACACTTACAAAACACACGTGGACTTAAAAATTTGCGGTTTCAGAAATGATTGCGAGGCGCATTCTTTTCCCCTTTCACCTCACAGTGGTTGGATTTCATTAACAGCCCGAGACAAATTTACCACGCATTCAGACCAACAAAACCTGTCAAGTTGTGAGAGTTCGAGCATACTTCTCTCTTTAGTTTTTCAAAAGCGGGAAACCTTTACACCGCATTCAGTTCTTGTTTTTATTAAAGACATTTTTAACAAATATCAATCAGCATCTTCGGCAGTCTGCTCATCTGACTGCTGAACTCTGCACATTCCTCACATTTCAGATGATGAATCAAGCGTCCATGTGACCCCTTGTTAAGGTGACTGAAAAGTCCCTGACAAATTGCTTGAATTGATCAGCACTGTCCCTTTAAGCAGACCAGCATGACAGTTGTAAAACTAGGTACTTCCCAACCACAATGTAGAGCACTACAGGGGCCCATTCAGGGTGTATCCGTGTCCTCTCAAAAAGAAAAAAACGAAGAAAAGGGGGAAGTAGATAGTACTGAAATCTTTGTAGTATGTGTGTGCGTTCCATTAAGATGCTGTGAAATTGAATCCAGCGCTGTCCGCTTCCACCTTTGCATCGTTCCAAGTCACATCAAGCTGCAGCAAGATCTGGCCTGCATGGGGGTCTGCAGCAGCAGCAGCAGCCTGCAAAACAGAGCAGAGCAGTCCTGATGTGACTCTTTGTGGACAAACTTTAGTTTCACAATGCAAGTTATGAAGAAAAACTTTCAACTTTGCAAATGAGTTGTCCTTTCATTATGACTCGGGTGTCAGTGCTATATTTGCTATGAAATTCAGATGAGAGCGGGGAAAGCTTAACACTCATACGTTTACACTAAGCTCAGTATATCTGCCCAACATTATACAAGAGTAAGATCAGGGTTCAAGGCTTTCAGTTAGTACAAATAAAGTTACGCACACATTTTTTTTAGGAACTAGTAAAGCTGCAGCAAGCTTAAATCTAGGGACAAAAACTGCCAGCCTCCCTCTGCAGGTGCCTCCCAGGCAGGTTCTTCACACAGGCTAAAAATACATCAATGCTGACTTCTAGGGAACCCAAATCACCCTGATATGCTTCCTGTGATTAACCTGTTGCACCACCACACCTTACATCTTACGTGCACCTGATCTAATCTAAACCGAGTCCAGAGCATCCCCTCACACGCTAGGTTCTCTAAAGCTCGGATCTAGTTTCCTCTCTGACCGCTTCAATTACAACGTACTGAAAGAGTACTGATGTTTCTGTCCAGCTGAGCCAAAAGCGTACTAATCAAGTCGTTGTCTGCAGAACATATTTCGCCAAGGAATAAGTGAGCTTTTCCCAAAGCACTTTATAATTAAGATCGTATTAAAAGTAATACAAATCTATGACGCGTATGACTTGAACTTCGGTCTCTAATGTGAACCCTGCTGCACCACCCGCTCCTCCAGCCCCCAGATGTGGACATTTGCACCTGTTAAAAGTGGAAAATTTTACTTTTGTCTACATGGACATGAATCAGTACATATGACACCTAAGTGATCAAAAATTGCCTTCAAGGACATGAAAATAGTGGTGGGAAATTCATATCCAGGAACATGGAGAAAAAAAGGAGAAGATTCGTGTCCAGAAACAGGAATCAGGACATTAGAGGTTGTGACTGTTTCACAAACTACCGTGAGACTGCATCGAAATGATTGTATAATGCTGCAGCTGGTGATTTAAACTACACGATGACTGTCGGACTGTGCGCGGTGTTACAGTTTGTAGGCTTCTGATTGGCCAGCATCTCTATCTGGTTGGGGTTGACATGTTCCTCATAGAACCTGACATCAATTTTTTTGATTTATTTAATTTTTTTTTTACAAAATGAAAGCGGAAAATCCCTGTTCTAAAAAAAAATACCCGTGTGTGTGTAGACGAAGCCTTGTTGATTAAACTGTGGACTCATTTGGAGGCTGTCAACTTTGGTACTACTGGATTGTGGGTAAGGTGTTTCTATTTTTTGCATCCATTGTAACTGCATTAGGTCCAACTACATGTCCCTAATAAACCATCAGCTCTCAGACTTCTCATTACATGCTCACTTAACGCCAGGTTTCATCAAATGTGGGTATTTTTTAAAGGGCATTTGCATCATTTTAAACACATTCCTTCAAAATTCAAAACATCTTTGTGATGTGAAGTTTCCAATAAAGTTTATTAAGCTGTAACTAAATAAACTAATGAAACTGGTGAACAAGCACTCAGGCTTGCAGTTAAGTGCAGCTTTTGGATGTAAAGCTAAGGGCAGCGTTATAAAAGAAGCAGGACAGCATCTCTGGGACTGACACAGTCCTCCTCCACTTCCTGTCTCTGCCCCTGATGCTGTGAAAACACCTGTTGTGGAAAGTCACTTTGGGAATTCATATCTGCCAATCACAGGATGAAGGTGTTGAGTCACCTTAAGCTTGAGTAGGTTGCTAAAAAAAACAAAAAAACCTCCACTAACAGCAGGCTGGGACATCACCTTTTTTGGTTATGAGTGGAAAAACTGTAAAAAAAAAAAAAAAATACTGTAACTTGTCCATTGAGGGTGTTTCATGAAAACAAGCAGTTGAAATGTGTCTCGCACATCACGACGCTTAAAATAATAAAACTTGGTGCCACCACAGGACGGTTGCTGGTGTTGGGCATAAACACACCGCATCGCAGGTGTAATTGCCAAAGCTCTGCCTCTAACCTGCCTAACCACCATCACCACTTCAGCCAGCATACACCTGCCAGCCTCTTAGTTATTTATTTAGTTTTCACCTTAAATTATATTAAGTACCTGCCTGCCGGCTCCATTTAAGTAAATGAATGCATATTATGTTGCCACATACTGAGTACACTCTGTGGACATTCCTACTAGCTACAGTAAAAATCAGCTTAAACTTATAACTATGCCCAAAAAGCACTTAAATAACAGAGGATCTTGTCACGCTGACATATTTGGTGCTTCCATCATTGCCCTGTTATAGAAGCGTTCAGACAGTGGTTGGTTTCTCGGGCAGCTGCGCGGCTGTTAAAGCAGGGGAGCCACGTGTCAGAGAAAGTGTATTTCCAGCGGGTGACTGAGTGTTAAAAGGAATGTGGGCGAGGTTGTAACCAACACGACCCGGCTGGCACTGTGCCCCACTGCCTTTTCACGTGATCTCACCCTATTTGTGGTTCGGTCTCCGAGTGCAGATGAGCGATCCCACCAGCAGAGTGTCACACGCGCCTTTATAGTATGCATTATGGACAGGCCGGCGCTGCATGCTCATATCTGGCCCCGACGTTGTACAACACTTTAATTTATGCTCTAATGCTATTTATACCTCATAAGCAGCAAACTAACCACAGCTATAAGACTCAAGCATACACCCTGAATGACATTTCCCACAGTGACTTTGTTGCACTGTGGGAAATCCCATTCATCTGATGTTGAATAAACCAGGTCAGTCATTTGATAACAGTGGCGCTGGAAGGGATAGTCTCGCCTACAATAGGTCACAGAGAGAACTAGCTGGCTGGCTGCCCTCGAAGCTCTAATTCAGCACTACGAATTCTCACTGTTACATGCTGCACATTAGCAGGCAACATCAACTCAAATTAAACTGATTTTTAAAAAGGAGAATATTAATTTGGAAAGAGGTGCAAAAAAAAAGAAAAGACAGTCCATAAAATTGCAAACACAAGCTCCACATCCAAAGAAGAGCTTTAAATGTCCTGGAGAACTATTAAGTTCAGGCTGTGTGAGAACAGAACAAGCTGTTTTTGCCTTATATCCTGTATTTCCATATATGCAGATGTTTCAATAAATTGTTGCACCTATTTCCCATTTCCTAGCATCATATCAAGAAATGTTGGGTGTCTTCTTCCTCTTCTGCACAGTACCGCATGCCTGCATATACCAAACGCGCATGAAACGGCATGAAAATTGTTTCTTCTTTGTTTCTGCTTTGAGATGGTAAACAACAAAACTGCATCACAGTCAACATGAGGTGATGAACAGCCCAGTATGGGATGATTTTGGAAAAAGTCCAGTCAGAACCAGAAGCTCTGCTTTAATCCCAATTGTTTCCATAATTAAGGGTTATGAATTTGCCTCTGTTTTGAACAGTCTCAATGGCAACAGCGACTCATTTTTATCCGCCCACACAGCTGCCTGGATCTCTTCCTCAGTGTAACTCATTGGTTGTCAGTAAATTGGATTGATGTTGATTTACAGATCATTAAAATGAAAAATCACTGACAAATCGGAGGAAACTGACAGCTTCTTTCTGATTTTTGCCGCCACACGTCCAAAGTTCACAGAGGTAATGTATATCAGCTGATTTTGCCACGCTGAAACACCGACCCAGCTTTTTAAATGTCATCTTAACCTGGATGAGGGCTCAAACTGAGAGAAAAAGACACATTTATAAGTCTGCATGGCTTAGTGTGGAAGTCTCAAAAGCCACTCCTTCACCCAGATAAATCCAGACAAATTTAGTAATGGTTTACGGAGGATCTGCATGTTATTAGATCTGCTTCTTACTATCCGAATGAAACGGCTGCCCCTTAAAATTCAACCAACTCCAGCTGCTTCATATCTCTGTTGTAACTTGAACCAGCAGGAATGCGAAGGAGTGCCAATGCTAGCGTGATCTGCGACCCATCCATCACCGACAACAAGCTCATTACCCCAAAAACCTCTTGAGCGGAGCTGTGAAACAGGAGGGCATCGGGGAGGTGAAAGGTTTGACCTGGACTCTTCTGGGTTTGTAGGACCACCCCGAACACAGCGATCAGCGCAGCGAGATCTCAAAGCGAGATCTCAAAGCGAGACAGCTCAAGCCGCAGATGAGAGCACTCGTTTCCTGATTTGACGTGCCATATATAATATTCACAATATTTCAGATACTCCCCCCCAAGTGCAGCAGGGGATCCTCATCACTTAGCACTGTGTGATGCTGAGTTCAGGGCCAGGCAGTCCTCGAGAGCTCCAGCCTCATTAGCTGTCTTTATTTCCGAGATACACCAACTGACACCCTGACCGACAGCTGCTCCAGAGGAAAGCCAGCAGGCTGAGGGAGCACTTCCTAAAAATCACCCATTCACAAAGCAGAGGCTTCATCTCACACTGTGACGCTGTAATTTAGTGGAAGTGTGCTACACGTTTCTTTCACTGCCAAACCAGAAATAAATTGGCTCAGACTTTTCAGCTGCTCTTTGTAATGAGTCAGCATTGCTAATGTTTCTCTTCACACAGAAGAAAAAAGGACCACACGTGAAAAACTGGGGGCATTTCACTGGTTTCTTCCTGCCTCTCTTTGACTCATATGAATGGGTACAAATGAGACCACAGGGAGAAATGAATGCACCTTTTTCATAGCTTTGAAATCAGTTCAATCAGATAGATACTAACAGCTGATGGAGGCGGTGCGTCGCATCGGGCTGCTATCAAGTTCAAGGTGTGAAGAGAGAGAGAGAGAAACCCCCCGCCTTCAACATCTTTTTTACACGGGGAGCCAGTGAAGTCACCACAGCTGCTGCCTCTCTGCCGCGGAGGCCGAGGGAAAGGTCGTCCCCCCCAGCTGAAGGTTGTAAATTCAAGACGTAAAACGGGAAAGACGCTCCGCTCAACAGGTGCAGATCCAATGAATGGTCGCTCGGGGTTTTTTTTTTCCCTCCCCCTCTCAGAAGGAGCAAGGACAAAGAGGGGTGAAGCAGGCGTGTTCAGACTCAAGAACCTGCATTAATTAAAGCAGTGATAGTCCTTCATGAAACCTTGTCCAGGTTCATTTTGGAGCAGTACATTTTTAGAAAACAGCAACAAAAGACGACCCCCGTCTGACATACAGTACACAGGAAGCGTGAGGTGTTTGGTGAAATCTTGGCTGAGGGATTTAAACTAAAGGAAAAAACCTGCTCAACTTCTTATAAGTGAACGATATGACACCAGAGCTGCGTGTAATGACACTGAAATAGTGATTATAGTTGTATATTCTAGTGTTGACTGGAGCACATGAATAATGTATGAATTCTTATTTTGTTGTTGGGGATTTTTGATCATTAATCTGCCCGCTGATCCACATTTATTTCCATGTTACTCGACAGCTCAGCATCGTTAATCAGAATCAGCCGGTGCAGTCGGAGATATTAGGTTGGGCTGTCCTCTGAAAACAACTTTGCACTGATAGAGATTTGTGTGGATAAACTTATCGACTCTCCTTTAGGTGACACCCCGGACTACATCCGTCTTGCGGGAATTTCACAGCGTTTTTTCGTGCAGGATCAGAAGAAGTTCTGACAGGAAGCAACAGGATTGCAGCGGTTTTCTCCAGAAAGTCTCATCTTTCCCTCAACATTCAAATGGCAGTAAAGACAGACAGGATCGTACAGTCATGTCCATAACCCAGCGCTGTGACGGGTTAAAAAAAAATACAAAGAAAAATAAATCAATAGGTGCGTGATTAGCTGAAGCAACACTGAAACGTCACTGTTGGCGCGAAAACGCAGAGTGTAAATTAGGCATTGCCTGGCTTCACCCCGGTTGAGGTTGCTTGCACAATACTGTCTACTCACTTTTTTCCTCTTTTCTTTAGGTGGTGGGCCATCTTTCATGTGCCAAGATGCAACTGCCCAAATACTAAAAAAAAAAGCATTGTCATCAGGGAGTGTCACGTAACGCTGCTGTCATGCAGTTCCTGTCTCATCATTACGAAGAATCTGTCTGCGAGATAACGACTATGTCTTAGAGAATTACGAAGTCCTTTTTATCCACATGCCAGTGTGTTCTTTTATATAATTCTTTTATAAAACATTATATTTTATATAACTATAACTATATTGCAGTAATAATGTGTGGCTGTCGCAAAGCCCTAAACACACCTGGACTTGCCTGATGTGATGTAGGAGTTAATGAGCTGCACGTTTTCCATACTTTAGGGACAAATCAGACATATCAAGGGTTCTGAATTTCGTTTCAAAGTTGCAATCACGACTAGAAAATTTACATGAAGTTTGCAGCTTCTCTTCCCCATCTTCATCACCCGATCCGGGCTGGCCACCTAAAGCCTCCATCAGTCATCCCACATCCGAGTGGTTTGCTCACCATCTCGTGCTTTCATCTAGTGTTCGGTTCTTCCATCTCTGCCAAAAACACTTCAAGTTTGCACGACGATAACGATCACCAACAGCAGAATAGTGGCAAAGGCTGCTTTAACCAGCATAAACCAGATACCAGCATACTAAAGAGCACGCCGTGGCTGTCTATACAAAATGCTGATTCTATTGATTCCTGTGAGAGCTTCACACAATGCCTCGGACTGATGCAGGATAAAACACGGAGACTTTCATGCTTTAAAAAATGTTTTATTGGCTGATTTTTACTGTGAATGTTAACTGAAGATACATTCGGACAGCAGCGGAGTGGATTACCCGGCAAACATCTGAGAATCTTTAAAGCCAAACTACAGATTTGGGGTCACTTAGAGGACGTCGGGTCATACTCTAACTCGACAGAGCGCTGGCTGTGTCCACATTGTTCTCTGTTTTACTGACTTCCTCTGCTAATGAGTGCATTTGTGTGAAATTGTTCTATGACACAGTAGAAATAGTTGGAAGAGGCATATGATTCATATGGACGGCCATCGCGTTTGACCATGAGGATACTGTTCTCGGTGACATTCGTGGAATTTCTTCCCGTTTATTCCTCTTTCATCTCCACATCCACTCATTAAGAATCATCCTACACAAATCCAATAAAGGAACAACCAGCCCTCACATTAGCATTCTGATGCAGCAGTGCTTATTTCCTGCTTTAAGAATGACACTATTATCGTCCTCAGAGAATCGGCAGTAAAATTAAATTTGGGTCGTTTCCATTGCTTTTTGGCCCCTAATTTCCCCTAATGGCCTAATGTAAGAAGATACACGAAGTTACAGAGCTCAAACTTTAGCAAACATTTCCATGAAAACCTGCCTTTGAAGTTAATCTCTTTCTAACTGTCAGCTCTGACATTTTCCATGACGTCAGTTCATCTGATTGACCCAACTGTGAACCATGTGATGCTGCAGATAATGAAGCTCCACCGTGTCTGATTTATCCAAATGTCATGAGAAAATTTGTGTATTTTTGTGCCTAGAGGGCAGCAGCAGCTTCAGCCGGGCATGTTCAGGAAAAAAAACGGGAATAAAGCGAAAACTGTCAAGGCATAAATTTCATACCAATGTGACGCATGACAAATGAACTTCCAAGAGATGAAAGATCTTATTACTCACATATTAATAACGAGGGATATCTACAGCTCTGCTTGCTTGTATTAAGTAGCCGAAGGGGGGAAAGCATGTAAAGAATCCACATATGTTCTATCTAAACGTGGAATTTATACGTTAATAAGGGAGTAAAAATAGAAAGGCTAGTTGCATAACTCTCTCTAATACAGTTCCGGTGCTTTTAAAGGGTCATGACCTTCCGACCGCACCGTTCGATCAGTCAGTGCGCTGAAGATAAAATGTGGAACACGCAAACCATAAACACGCAAATTAACATACAAATTATTATTCATTCGCTAATTTTATTGCCACATATAATGTGTAATATATGTTTGCGTATAAATTTACCGCTAAAATGTCCTGAAAGCAGCGGCATTATGGCAACCTATTTTTTTTTTTTTTTTAAGTTCTTATCGTATCACTGAATTAAAAGGAATTTTTAAGGATTCAGTTGTGTTTTCCTTTCAAGTGTGGAAAAGATCGCGTGACTGAGAGAGCCACATTTAAACAAAGGTAATTTCTTAAAAATAAACACGTTTACGTCATGAAGCCCTCAGCACACCTGGACCTGCCCTGCTGTGGGTACCACTGGTGTAGGGGTTAACGAGCTGTGCGTTCTCCATACTTTAGGGACATATCGACATATCGAGGTTTCTGAATTTTGTTTCAAAGTTGCAATCACGACTAGAAAATTAAGATGACGTTTACTTAACTCACTTCATTTTTTCATAGAAGTGAGTTACGTCACAGGCATCAACAGTTTGTAACCGCGGGCCCCGCCCCCTCCCCTCAATCATTCATTGGCTACGTTTCAATTAATGATCGCTAATCAGCCCTTTGAGCCTTTCTCTTTCTATGTGGGTGTAGGATCCACCAGCTCTGACTGGTCTCTGCTTTACTCTTTGCTGCATCTCTTTCATTTATTGTATCTAAACCTTTGTGGTAACCAGTGGGTTCAAACCCCTGCTCAGGACTGGAGCCTCCATCTACCCTTCCTGCAGTCTCCCCCTCCTCCGTCCTGCCCCCTCACTGCCGCTGTACATAACAGGACTTGGTGCCAAATGCTTAAAAAGAAGCAGCTCAGCAGTCAGAGTGAATTTGATTCAGCGTGCGCAGCCTGCTGCTGCCATCCCTCTTGGTGCTGTGAACATTGTCAGTGTTCACTGTACATCGTTTGTCTTGCTGTGATGTTACTTTGACTCTGTGTGCAGCTAACTGTGCACACTTGTAATTAGTTTTGAGACAATCGATGTACTAATTAGTCCACTGGTTTCCATCATTGTACCTGGAGACTGAGTCAGGGATCCGCTCCTTTCACGAGCACTAATTGTTTGTTTAGCAACATTTAGGTTTACGGGTGCTACTCACAAATGTTTCTGGATAGGTTTCTAAGCAGGTGAAGGTCTGTTTTTTATTGTTTTGATACAGCAGTTAGTGAACATAGCTGAGTTCACAGCCTCTTTTGGTTATTTCTGGTTTGTTGCTTTGTTCTGAATATCGCTTTGCTGCGGGTCATAACAGCGGCGGTGCTACTCAAAGGATGCTGCTGGGTTTTTTTTTTTTAAATGCAGGCAACACAAGCATTTTTATTTATTTTTTTTGTTTGGGTGGATTACTTTACTCATGAATATATAAATGTATGTTTCCCATACATTTGTTCATTTGTTTGCAGCGGTCTGTCGCAGATACACCCGAGCTCTCTTTTATCTTTCAGTTGCGTCACGCCATCCATACTTGAGAGGTGCGGTCCTGTTATCTCCTAACACTTAAAAACTCTTCTACGTCACTCTGTATAAGCCCTTTAGTTGATTGTAAAAACGAGGAAAATCCTGTTGCACAGGTTCACCTTGTAAACTTAGAAATCTATACTGCAACGCCACTTTTCTTCTCATTCTTTCCGTTTTTTCACTGCAGCATTTTTTTAATGATCACATTGCAAAGCAAAACCATAAATTCCTCAAAACTTCAAAAAAAAAAAAGCAGACGAGCAGGATTGTTATCTTTGTTATTAACACACCTCAGCACATTTTTGTGTGAGTCACTATGTATCTCTGAACATTTTCCATGTTGGGTTAGTCCACTTGCATTTGTGCATCGATGCAGCATCCAGAGTACCAGTGCTTGATTCTGTCACTTTGTGACACAGACATTAAATTGGTGCACGTTTGCTATATGGAAACTATGATATAATCCTATGACAATAATGCTCAAAGTCGCTTTTTAGGAAACTGATGATAAAATCAGAACAGCTTATTCAAATCATCACACTGTCATCAACAAATTGATCCAGACATTTATACAGTTATATCAAGTATCCGCTGGCAGTCACTCTGAGACACTGATTCTGCTGCAAGCCTGCCGCTTTAAGCAACAACCAATAACTAACCCAGCTTCACATGATGCTGGAGGCGCTGCATTAATCAACAACTCAAGGGACATGTGAAACAGGAAGCTGTGTGTCCTCTGTGGAACAATAAGGACACAGAGCTGTGATTAATTGCCGCCTCCTGACAACCAAACTGCAGGTTTAACAGACATTTTAATTCAGCTTCTTTTATCCAGCTTGCAGAAGTCGACGCGTGTCCCCTCACTCGCGTCTCCGGCCGCTTTTGAACTCTCTCAAACAAGCAAGGCTAAATATTTACACGTCAGCCTTTGCTTGTTTAATGTTAAAAGGCACACTCACACTGCAGAGTAAATGAATGAAAAAGCTGTAGGCAAAACACCTCCAGCAGCTGATGAGTACCAGGCCACTTTACAGTACCCACAGGTTCAACCTCCTTTTCAGGACATGGGAGACAGCGACCCGGGGGTGGGAGGCACAGCCCTGCTGACGCTGCTGTCTCTGTGAAAAGAGGCAATCTGTGCATTTAGAGTTGGCACAGGGCCAAAGAGATTAAACCGAGGTGGGCTGGAACACCATGTGAGGGCATTACAGACAAAGACGACGAGCCATCTGATGAGCTGTGAGCACACCATTCATCGGGACAAAAGAATGATGTGCACAAAGGCACGCGGGACAGAAGTTTCTGCATTTTCTTTCTTAATTGGCTCTTTCCTAAACCCCTCCCAGAAACTATCCAATCCCAGCTTAACAATATATACAGTAACTGCACACAGCAAGCCCGTCAAGCATTTTATTAGCAGCCATACTCAGCATTCAGAGGTTCAAGGATGATGTGTGTTTTTGTACATTTTTTTTTTAAACCCAAAAGAAAAAGTGTAAAAAAAGTGATTAAAACTTTTTTTTTTCACTCTGCTCTGTTAACATAATCTGCTCAGCTAAGTAGCTTACTGTCCACAAAGCAAGTGTTACTTTTAAGTCCTCAGGAACAGAGCTGGTATGTGCTGAGTTTGGAAAAGTGGCTAAACTGGTTTACTACAATGTCCAAATTTCTCCTGTAATGCACACTGACCCACCCACACCCCCCAAAAACTGTGAGATCTTTTTTTATGGGGGTTACAAATTGCATTAAATGACACTTTTTCTGATTGGATGTTGGTCCATTTGGTCCACTAACATTTGGAAAGTCTAGAAGATTTATACTGTTTTATTCCATTTCAGTGTTAGAATCGGACAGTGTTCGTGGCATTAACAACAGAGCAATAAAAAGGCTACTTCCCCTGGACGAACTCCACTGACCTGAACTGCAGGAAATGGCAGCAGCCCTTGTTCTGCTCTGCAGCCTCAGTGAGTTTGGCATAGCGGCAGATGAACCAGTTCCCACTTCCGGCAGGTTGTGGTTAGAGTGGCCTTCCAGCCTGCAGAGGATTTCCAAAACAGAACAAGGACTTCTCTAGATAGGAGAGGAGACACTCTCTGCAGTGACTTACGGGACCACCGTAACAGTGACCTGGTCAGCATAGCAGTAGTGAAGCATGATGCCAAAATACAGCCCATCCAGGTGAAGTCTATGTGTGGGAAACACTGCATTCACATTAGCCAGGACCCAACAGAAAAAATGTAAAATTTAAAAACTAAGCATGTCCTCAAATGGTGACAGTGGGTTTGTTTTACAGCAAACGCAATAAAATCACCACTGACCACAAAGTAAAGAACACTTTATTGAGCACAACGAAGTATAAGATGCAGAAAAGCCAAAATGTAATGGGAGGATGCAGGGTCTCTAAAACTCGTAGTTAGAGCTGGATCGGGTGACCCTCAACAATCCCTTAGTTATGCCCGCCGCATTGGTCGCTTCACATGCCGCCAGTAATGTCACTTTCACACTGGTGGAAGATCTCGCCCTTCTACACTGATTTATCATTAAAATGGTAAAAACCGAAACAATCGTACGCTTGTGTCTTCAACCCAGCTGTCGTGGCAGTAGCACAACGTTACAAAAGGTTACAAAAATTGAGAGGTGCAAAAATGGCTGCTAACGACAGTCGATGTGATGTCAATTTGATGTTACCTTCGCCATCTGGCGCCATTCACGAGGCACCACGCAGCAGGTATCAAATGTCCCTTGTGCTGCTATAGTCTCAGGCTGCTGGGGGACTTCCCATGATGCACTGAGAACTTCTCTTTTCACTCCCCATGTGTTTGCAGTATGCCCCTACTGCATATCATTAACTTTTTTACATTCTCTCCTGTACTTTGTACTTTGTCTTTGCTCTCGATGCTCTCCTTTTTCCTCTTTTCTAGCGCCTGGTTCTGCTGGAGGTCGCTTCCTGTCAAAATGCTGTTCTTCCTTCTCACTGTCACCAAGTTCTTGATCAGTGGATCATTTCCTCTCTAATACTGCAGGGTCTTTATCTTACAATATAAAGCCCCTTAAGACTACAGTTGTTTGTCAATATGCAAATAAAATTGAACAGCTTTGCCACTTTTTTTGCCAATGTGTGAGACAAGTGAGGAAGACAGCATCTTTATAATCATACTGTAAAACTGGCTGATACTAACATCTGAGGTCAAGAGCCTTTTTTTCCTCCCACTTAAGAAATTACTGGCAGGAGGCCAATTTAATTGCTCATTGGTATTGTTCAAACTCATCACCTTTGTTTGTAGGCACTGTTGCAAAGAGGAATGAATTTCCATTTTCATGAGTGCGCACTACAACAAAAGGACAGCGCTGTTTGTTTTCTATATGAGACAAACTGATAAGGATGATAAGTTATAATAATTGTAGCTGTTAAGGTCTTGTTTAGTACAGTAGAAAATGTTTTTTTTGGGGGGGGGTTCAATGTTCAGCTGAAAACATTAGAAATAACAGCAGGGACATCCATTTCAGTCTAAAAAGATGGCGATGGCTAAAAATGACGAGGTTTTTGTTTAATTCACGTTTTTTTCCATATAGAAACACAAAGAATTTGGTGTTAAATGTGCAGCAGAAATAATAACTGCAAAGCAAGGCACAGCTAAATAGCAAAGCGGTGCAGGACTTCGACACTTCTATGAAAATCTGACTGCATTTGAAGCATTTAAGCTGCTTCTTTCTGCAATAAAGCAACAAAACTGCCTCTCTGACAGTTTTTTTTTTTATCCCAATCACTTGGCAGCTTAAAGAGTTGCTAAAATGGGTGAGAATTTGAGAGTTTTGGTGATATTTAGGATGCATGCTGCAGAAAAAAAAAGGGGGGGGGGCTGAAGACTGAAAGGACAAAAGCAGCTAAGCAGTGAAGGGACACTACTCGCTTGTTTTTAATCCTTAATCAGTTTACGTTTGAAGATCCTGCTAATTCTCCGTAAATGAAGCATCTGTTTTACGCACCAGTAAGTCAAAAAAAGTGCCCAGATCAGTCAGAGAGGAGCAAGAGTTTAACCTCAAGGGAAAATGATCAAGGGAAGGAAGTTACTAAACGCGATCAGCTGTTGGGGTTTCACCAAATCTGTAACAAATGCTTTGGACACAGCTTATCAAAGTAAACCAACACATCAAACGGCCTTTTCTTTATGTGCTGCTGTTAAAACAGCTATGAAAAAAAAAGCTTCCTCTACACGCCAGGGCTTCATGTAATGTTACAGTGCAACCGAGTAATCTCACACATGAGAACAGCCATCTAATCATGGTGAATCAGCAGCAACTGTAAAAGTCCCAGCCTGCTTCTCTCCGATAGTGAAAAGAACAACAGCCATCAGCAGGAAGAGGAAACAATGTCCAATGTCACCACGGGAGGATAAGGCACACTCAATTCTCCAAATCCGAGTGTGAAACAAAAGATTTGATTTGTACATTTACAACAATTAACGGGGAGTTTTTAACTGTCTTCTTGATCCGAGGATGTGCACAATTTCTGGTGAATCTTAGACAAGCAAAGACAATCTGCTGTGTGAATGAAAGGCTCGCGGGACGCGGCGGGGCGCAGACGCTCCGGGGACGAGGCATTTTCCAGTCTGCTGCTGCATTTGTCTCTTTTGGCAGAACCTAATGATTAGATTCACAAGTCCATAAATGTAATCCGACAAAATAAATAAATAAATAAATAAATCTGGCACACACAAGACACTAAATGCATTAAAAACTGTGAGAGCTGAATGGCTGATGGCAGCAACTTACTACTTGCAGTGCAACTGCAGCACAGCCAAATTCTATTGATTAATTAATCCTTTGGGATATAAAGTGTTTGCCTTTACCAAGGAAACTGCAAGCATGTTTAGATTACATACATTTTAACCTGTTTACTTGTCAGTGCAACGAGCTATTATCTCACTGTAATTTAATTTTTATCAGCTTTTGTTTTTTCTTTGTTCTGCATTTGCAAATGATGAGCAGAGAGCATAAATGGAAATCTTGGCCTGAATTCTGGTGGCTGCTTCAGGAAACCCTCCCAAAACTCTCCACGAGCAGACGAGAGGACGGGTTCCTTTAATTACACAAACCCTTTTTAACCTTCAATTAATAATTTAAGACAAAAAACAAACAAACAAAAACTCTTGTTTCTCTGGTTCTCACACGTGAATATTTGCCATTCCCTTGAGTTCTGAGCTTCATTTTAAAGATTTTATTTATTACCCGACAGCCACTATTGAAAATTAGTTTGCGGCCTTCATTTTCATAACTCATTAACAACTCCAACTCAGGCTATGTGATATCATTAGATGGCTTATTGTATTCCAAACATAATCAGTTTACTAGCATATGTGATGGAAATGGCAGTAAATCCTATTTAATGAGCAGGAGTCAGTGATTTTCATACTCATATTCAGGGTGAGTTCTTGACTATTCAGTGCCCAAGGCAAAACTAGGATTTATCCATCCATCCAGTGTCTTCCACTTATCCAGTTCAGGGTTGCAAGGGTGGGGGCGGGGGCTGGGGGTTGGAGCCTTTCCCAGCTGTCATAGAGCAAAAGGCGGGGGACACTCTGGACATGCTGCCAGTCTATCACAGTGCTAAAATTGGATTTAATACATCTTTAATTAAAGTGTTTGCCATTAAGAGTGATGTTTATTGTTTGACTATATTGTGCCCATTTCAGAGCCTGTGCAGTGGCTGCTATTACAGTGTTAACTGATTCTTCAGTTTTCACCAAAATATGCTCATTACTTACTCTGTGTGCACATCTTTTGACTCATTGAGTTTAACATGAACCAACATTAATAAACATTTCACATATAGATGTATCAGTAATGAGTTGTCTGTAATGTCCGTAAGGCAGACTGCGTGGCTAGGTGGGCAAGAAGAGATATCAGAAACACTGGAGCGAAGAGACAACCACTTGAAGAATTTGCATTAGAAATAAATGGGATGTGGGAAAATTCCTTAACACTAAACGTTGCAGGTGCATGACACAAATCATGCCTGCCCGCACCTCCATTAAGAAAAACGTCTTTATAACAGTTTGCAGTGTTACCTCAATGTTTTTCAGAGTGTAACCTGTGGGTAAAAATAAGCTTTTTAAACCTTATTCTGAGGCAAAGTCAAAAAGCTTTTAAAACGTTTTTATTTTTATTTGACTAATGTAATTCTATACATGCAGTTTTTATGTCTCGGTGAGCATTGCAACTGACTCTCTCCCCATTCATTTAGACAGGCGCCTGGTCTTGTTAGTTCCCCAAAAAACTGCGTATAAGAACTTTAAGAATATGGACTTATATATTTCTCCTATGTTACGCTCTCTAAATGAGAGCAGCACCCAAAATATAACCTCAGCATAAACAACCTGCATTCGAGTGTCTGTTTAACAGCAGCACACCAGCAGAGATGTCATTCTGCCGGTGCATCACGTTCCAGCAGAGTGAAGACTGAAAAGGAGAGAGGAAAACCCGCTGCAGTCAGACCCGAGGATGCCAGAGTAATGAGCCGTTGTTTTTAAGAGTATCTAGTAGCTTCGCCAAGGTGGACAGGTTACAGAGGTCACCTGTAAGTTAGGTGGCTCTGCGCAGGAACCTGTTCACTGATTAAGATGAAGGATGCTGAGGACATAATACAGGAGAGGTGTAAACGAGCCAGGGGCCCCGGGGGGCCCATCTGTTGTGGGCAAATAAACGGGGAATGGGAAAACAGCGCTGCTCTCCCCCCCTCTTCGAGGCTCAGCAGACAGCTCCATTAATCAGGAGCAGGATGAGCCTGCTGTGCTCTCCAGTGACAAGTCGGCAGTAGCACAAAATCCCCTCCTGCTCCTCACACTGTATCTCCATTAGAGACGGGAGGTGTCAGCTGGCTGCCACTCCTGTTTCTCTGTAGTCACTATCAGTGTTTTCACAACTGTCCTCCAAGAATAACAGAAAAAAAAGCAAAGCAGGAGCGCAACAATTTACGGGCTGCCATTAATCCCACCTAAAAATAAACATTTGTTTTGAGGACCCTTTTTTTAAACCAAGCAGACAAATGACTTCAAACCCTACATTTATATAAGGTTTGACCATGCTAAGAGTGAGCGTTATTCAGTGGTCTCAGCATTGTATCGAAGCCACACAAGAAATCATTTGTCTGTGATCTGATGCCGCAATTTTTTGAATAATTACCGCAATAAGATGAGTGTTAGTTCAGCTGGTTTCTACCACTTCAGGCCTGCTAGAGACAATTATCGTCATGTTAATTACCGTTGGCAAATAAATTAAATCACTTTCCCTATAAAATGCAATAATATTGTCTCCCAGAAACCCGCAGCAGCGTCTTTAAATGGCCAACCAATGATCAACAGACCAAAACCCAATTATATGCTACATGTGACGAGAAACAGGAGCAAACGATAGAGACGTGACAGAATTTGGCATTTCTGCTTTAAAAAAAAAAGACAAAAAAGAATATTTAATAATAAAGTTCACTGAATTTGATACTATAGTAGCACGCCACCATCGCAACAAGGCAGTTTGTGAAATTTCTTCCATCCTGGATATTCCACGATCAACTTTAAGTGGTTTTATTGCATTTAGGATTCATAGCAACTCAATCCTAGAGACTACGTAGAGGTACAGAGCACTGATGCTCTTCTGACTTAATAACTGCAGATTCCAAATCTCCTCTGGCATTAACATCAGCACAACAAGCTGTGCACCAGGAGATTCATGGCATGGGTTTCCATGGCCAAGCAGCTCCTGTAGGTGTAATGTGTAGGTGGGCCAGTGCTTTTGTCCATATATAACTTATATTTGGAGAGAAAATTAAAATGCATTTCCTCACAGGCCAGTATAACATAGGAGATTCATTAAAGGAGCATTAGTGTAAAATAAGAAATAGCTGCATCTTATAAATTATTATATTACTACTGCGGTAAATGTCTCTTTAAATATGGACGTATCTATATTGACTGGCAAATTAACCACATAACATACAAAATCTGCAACAGGCCTCTGTCCAGGTCAGCAGAAATGTCTACAAGTTAGTAGCCTATGTATAAAAGGATGGCAGGCCATCAAAACATGCCAGCTCCTCATTATTTTCAGTGAGACCACTGTGTTGGCACTGCAGGGTCAGGCAGAGAGGACGGGGAAAAAAAAAACAAAAAACAGTTGGATGGCCGAGTTCTTGCCACAGTGTTGTCTGGAAATGCACCAATCAAATGCATAAGAACATAAGTAAAATCCTTGTTTTGTTTTCTCTTTGGCTTTGCAGTCATTAAAGTAGAGACAGCAAGGATTCCCCCTTTTCTGTGTCGCATTCTGGCATCCGAGAGGCCTTTAAATGATTATTCAAATCGGACTCGTTAGTATTTCATCTTCTCACCATCACCACTAATGCTCACACTTTTGTAACGCCGTGCTATTTTCAGCCTGAACGCGGCCTTGGCCCCAGTTGGCAAACGCGTCTTCTCTAGAAGTAAGATAAGACGTGTTCCCTCGACCCAGCTTCAGAGCGAGAGAGGGGGTGGGGAGGTGAGGGGTGAGGGGTGAGAGGGTGCAGGCAGAGATAGTGGAAAGATGGAGGTGCACTTTAATAGTATGATTCAGCAGAGGTATCAATTCCCACAGATGGTAGGCCGGCTCCTATTGACTTACATAGGAGGGGAGTAAAGAGGCAATCAAAACCACCCCAGGGACGGACAGTGAGCACATCAAAAGGGAGCCGGATCAGTGTGCCTGAGGCTCCACATCAGACCCAAGTGGGAAATAAGGTGAATGTACTTGAAAATACCACAAAATTCAGTAAGTGAGTTTAGAGGTTTCATGTGAAGACCATGCTTATAGCAAAAACCTTTAAATGCCACCGAAAACACTAACTTCAATGGAGGATAAGCCTTGAATTAACTACTGCCTTCCCTCACATCTTCAACACCTCCTTGTGATCATCCAGACTGACAGCTGGAGATCCTGAGTGACAACCCGGCATTGTCTAAGTAGGCAGTGAAGCTGAGGTGTCTCAGAGTCCTGTCGCACCTAAACACACCATACGAGCCGCAGACGTGCTCGCGCTCGTTACTGGAGGCTGGTAGCTTTCACCCAGGTTTATAACAACAACGTGTGAGAAAGACAGTTCCACGTAAAGCTACAGCAGCATTGCGCTCCTCTCACCTTTCTGCTGAAATGGGTTCTCATTTGGCAAATCCCACTGTGACAGTACGCAGGCTAGCGCCGCCGCAGGAGTGAAACTACATTAACCTTCTGCGAGGACTTTTAATCAGTCTAATGAATGTCGCCAGGCAGACGGCAGCTGACCTCCAACCCCTGATGAGCAAGTGATGGAGAGAGTTGGCACTGACAAGACGCCATAAATATTTCATTACCGGTGCTTTAATGATCATTAAACTGCACCGTGAGCTCAACACGTGTTATACTGCCTGCTCCTCTTTGTCATAAATACAGATGCATGTGAGTAATGGGAGTGGGACAGGAGGAGGATGGTGTAATCTGGTTGGCTTTTCATGTCTGTGGGGAATAAAGCATCTTTATTGCATAGGGATCTTCAAGTTTCACAGGGCATGGATCAGTATATAAACCTGCATTTTTGTATTTTTCCCCCTTTCAGGAGAAACAGAGGGAATTAAGGCACATTTGAGCTTTATGCCAACCGCTTACCATCTGATTATCCAGCAAAATACTTTAAGATTTAAGTGAGTTGAACCCACGATAATTTGCTAATTTGCAGAAAGAAATCCTGCATATTCATTCATTCGTTCATCTGGTTTGGTTTTTTTAAGCTGTGAGTTCTTTCCATAAAACAATCAGTATTAAATTATCTGCCCCACTCGTGGAAAACTGAAGTCTAAACACGGCGAGCACGAACAAACGCATTTGTCAGTCGTCCGAAACTTCAGCGACATCAGTGACCCGGGGGGTGTTTGTTTTTCTAAAGCTAAAAGAGCGACACCAGGACTTGAAAAGGCAACACCGCCACCCCCGTCAAGCCAAACACCAAGTTTGTGCACCCAAACTAGCACTAGCGTTAGCTGGCAAGCTTGTCTGTAAGCCTCTTATGCTAATGGCAGCTCAAACCCTTTGCAGATTAGTTTATGTTTACCAACATATGCTGTCACTCACCAAAACACCACGTTTCTACTTCTGAGGTCTGAAAGACCTATAATGGTTTTAAATGTATATCGATAGCAATCGTCACCCAACCTGCTTGCATTTAATGCTTTTCCCATGCACCAGATTACATAAGCAGCTGTTCCTATAATGCTTAAAACAACCTCTAAAGCCAAGTCATGCTTTCTGGCGCTCTCACTGCAATTATTTTCTGGCACTAGCTCAGGAAGATCTGCTCTGACAATAAACGCCAAAGCCAGACATTAATTTCGAAAAAGAAAAAAGAAAGAGAAAGAAAATTGCTATTAAGAAGTCGGGAATAATGCAAGTAAATGATAAGGCTGCTGAGTTGCATGGGGCAGCCGGCTGTATGATGGTCAGTAATGAGGCTACAGACAGTCATTAAACTGAAAAATTAGGTTATTAGTCCCTCACTATTTCAACCTGTGAGATAACACAGCAGTGTTCAGCTGCAGTGCTGTCACTCCCTCTTACTGCACATTTCTATAATCTTATCATTTTTGTGCTTGTTACCCCTTAATGGCATCTGCTATCTTCTTGCGATCCCTTACACGGTGTATGTTTCACACCATTTTCAGACACTGGACACATACGATTGCTGTCTCCATACTGTAGGTGTGTTAAAGAGGCAGCATCCTGTCATTTGGACTTAAATGAGCCACTTTTACTTCAATATTCCTCATAGCGTCAGTCACACACCCACAAAAGTCATGGAGAAAGCCAAGGTGCCTGCAGTTATTTGCCAAAAAACTGTCAGCAATGACTCAAGTCAAGTGTACTTGTGGATGTTTATTGAGGAGGTTTATTTCTCTTTGGCACTGTCACTATGAGCATGTATTTACAGAAAGCGGGAGAAAACCAAACACAGCATATCAACTCAAACACCTCATACCGACTGTCAAGCACGGAGGTGGAGGGGTGATGGGGCTCGTTTTGCAGCCACAGGATCTGGGCACCTTGCTGTCATTAGTCAACCATACCAAAGTATTCTAGAGTCAAATGTGAGGCCAGTGAACTGAAGCAACACTGTAAAGAAGAGCAAGTCAAAATTCCCCCACAATGATATGAAAGTCATTGCTTACTACTAAAGGTGCTTCTACAAGCTACTGAATACTGGGGTGTCCTTCATCACAGGACTGGATGTGTGCTGGAGTCTGATAGCCATCACCACTCCCCCCATTCAGGCTCAAAAAAGACCTCCCTTCTGCATGGCGAAAAAGTGAAAATGCTTTTTAAACAAATTAGAAACAAATTAGTTAAAATAAAGTGGTTTTGTACCTTTTACTGTTGCTTAGGACATTCTTAAAAACCTTCTCGGTGAACTAAGGAATTTGCATGAGATACTCACATGTTAATTTTGTCTTTGCCCATATGCTAATGCGACTATTTGATATGCAAATATTACCGGATCCCGTGGACCAAGACTTTCAGTGTATCTTTTTACTTAAAAGTGGCCTGGAAGGCATTCAGGTGCCGTACCGTGAGGCTCAACTTGCTTCCTTATTTTAAGCAGTTTGACTTTAAGCAGTTTTGAAAAGAAATAAAAATTTTAAACATAAAAAGCTGGAAATAACCCGCGACAACTGGGACAGTAGCATTTATAAACTTGGGTTGAGGCCACCAACAGTGGTTCCATGTGCTTATGACAATACTGCTTAAACACGTCAGATTACTCATTTTATCTGACACGAGCGTCACTGAAACGCATGTGGGCATCAGCTTTAAATACTACGAGCAAACAAAAGGTGTCTATTTGTCTCCCGCTCCACCTCGGCTCTGTCAGCCCAACAATGGAATTCTGAAACCGGCTCATTAAATGTGTGGGCATGTTTCCTTTCAAGCACAAGACCTTCCACAGCACAGTGGCAGAACACATAAACACAGAATGTAGGTCAGTCAAACAGTTTGCGTCTGTTCTCTCCCTCCACGCCTGAGGTAAGCTGACAGCAAAACCAAACATATTGTTTGCCGAGTGTGACTCATCTCACCAGGAGAACCTGGGAAGTAGAACAAGGTTCACCTCCTCCTCGGTGATGCTGCTCCCCACGCTACAGGTTCTGAATCCTCCAATGTCTACCTGTCGAGGTGACTGACAGCAGCCGAGCTTCTCATTTACTCGCTCTCACGACGGAGGGTTCGCGCGGACCTCCTGGGTGTGTTTACAGCAGTGTTTCATTGAGGGGCATAAACTGTGTCGAGCTACTTGTATTGAGCAGATAAAGCACACACACAGAGAGAGAGAGAGAGTGAGGTGTGTCATGGGATAAAATCCATTCAGTGACTCACACACATTAAACACACAGTGCAGTATGTTGAGTTTTCCATTTGATAAAATGCCGCAGCCGTAAGAGCCTGGCGTCTGTGCGAAAGCTTCAGTGAAACCCGGAGACGTAATATGTAAAAGAAAATATCACCCAGTGTGGAACCAGAAAAAAAAAACTTTTCAAACTTTAAAGTGAATTTTAAAATAAGCTGGTGAAACTCATGGTGGGGTTCAAGAGGTTAAAGATGAAGCAGATCCTAACTGGATATGCTGCTTTAATCCCACATGAGCTGTTCAAGAGGTACTTGTTTCAGTTTACCATTTTAAACCTTTAATGAAACATTTAAATATTAACAGCTGAAAGCGGTGGCTGTAAGGAGTGTTTCTGCAGGCAAGATAAATAAGCAGCATTTTTCACGTATTTGCACACAACATAGAATAATTAAGAATAACAAGTGTTTTGATGCGAAGAGATGTGGTAATAAAAGAGATGTGTGTGAATAAAGCCTAGATTAAACTATAAAAGATGGAGGTAGCCACTGGCGTGAGAAGCTTTTACTTTAGCTCACTTCTCTATAATCTCACTTTTCTGAAGCCAGAAGTGATTATATTTAGATAAAAGGTTGGCGTGCGGGGTTATCAGCTAATGCTAGCAAGCTTAGTTAACAAGCTGCATGCACAGACACACATACTGGATCATTAGTGGAACAAAACATGAAGTAAAGTGAGCACATCAACATTCTCAGAACTGATTTATACTTTATATTAATCTAAATTGTCAAAGTAATGTTACCGAATCCTTGAAACAAACATGGTCTAGTACTCCCCACGCCCCCCTCTAGACTCACCCCTGCTTGCTGCAGACGTCACTGTGATAGTTAACAGTTCATCTGCATACAAACGCTTTTATTTTAACTTCTTTACTGTAAATTTTTCACTGTGTAACACAAACATGGGTGGATGGGAGCAGATGAAAAGTAAACTTTTCTTCTTCTTTTTTTCGACCTTATTGAACGGTTGATTTGTTGAAGGACTCCCGCCATCTTTTTCCCAGTAGAGGTTTTCGCGGTGATTCCAGTAACTAGCGGTGCCTTTTCTAATTAAATAAAGACACAAACGGAGAACGTACTCGGTGAATCGCTGCAGCCCTAAAGAATTGACTCCCTTATGGAACCAGCCTCAAGTGGACGTTTGCAGATCTGCCTTTTTTCTGCTTTTTTTTGGCTTAAATCTTTTTCTTGCCCAAATGGCATAATTTTTTTTTTTTTTTTTACTGATGCAGCTGAATATTTATTCTAATGAGGGTAATTCCTTTAACACTAAAGCACGCCCAGCATAAGAAACACACATGCAACTTAAAATCTGTGCTGCATAAGTCATCGTCTCCTCCGCCATGCTGTTAGTATTTTTAGTATGTAGGTTACAACTCTGCAGCCAGGGCCATCAATCAAAACTTTGACTTCAAGACATTCAGGTCGGTGCCCCATTTAACAATTAATAACAGCAGTATTCAGAAGCACAAGACGGTATCTTCTAATTGTTCGTTTTGTTAATCCAAAAGCCAAAACCCC
Source organism: Cichlasoma orientale (assembly GCA_034780415.1). Classification (NCBI taxonomy): domain Eukaryota; kingdom Metazoa; phylum Chordata; class Actinopteri; order Cichliformes; family Cichlidae; genus Cichlasoma; species Cichlasoma orientale. The sequence continues at coordinate 89,738 of JAVDPK010002415.1, read as the reverse complement.
ACAGATTGTGTTCCAAAAAAAATGAGCAATATTTTTAAACCTGAGTCGCTAAAATCAGTCTATGTTTGCTTGATAGGTTAGTTAAAATGACCCATAAATGTTAGATCACTGCCTCTACTGCATGCCCATCTAAGGAACATCAGTATACTATTCAGATCTCATGTAACCATCCGTCAATTCATCTATTTTTTTTAACTGGTTAACCAGCTTAGGTTTGCAGGGCAGTTGGAGTCTCTCCCAGCTATCCCATCAATCCATCACAGAGCTATCAGATCTGTCATGTGACATGAATTAGAAATGGTCCTCATGGGAACACATGCTAACGACCAGACAATAAGGTCAACATGTAAAGGATACGCAATGGCTGTATCTACTGCATCTATAAAGTAGACTGCACATTCCTCTCCTGCACTAAGACTTAACTTCAAATCCTGCCCTCTTCTTGGCCTCCTGCGTGGAACATCGAACCCTTGTGGGAGAATGAGCTCTAATCCAGCCGGTCGGTCCTGCTTTGATGAGGACTACTGTAACAATGCACTGCGTGACAACACTCACCGCACTCTGCTACAGCATGCGCTCATGTCCTCTGCATGTAGACATACAAAGGCTGACCGGCTGCAGCGTTCAGCGGCTTGTTTTCCATCTGAATGTGGGTTGAAGAGCAGCTACGCTGTGACAAAGAGAGACGCTTTATGTGAATTTAATCTGTGTGACCTGGATCGTGTTGCTTTCTAAAACTTATTTTCACTTTTAAAATCTATATTTTATAAGTGTAGCCAATGACGTCACTCACTAGGGGGACTAATACTGTTACATAACAGCCAGACACAACTGTGAGCACGCGGCGGCGCTCCTTTCTAAGGACACTGACCTCAAATCTACCAGCAGCAGTGAAATGATCAGAAAGATGACTATGTGGTGAAACTTTGTACTTATTTGGATAAAACTGTAGTAACCCTGGTGGATCTGTGTTTTAAACACTTTATTTGTTACTTTGTGTCATGGTTCAAATCAAAGAGGAATGCACAGAGTGTGGATGTAACAGAACTCCCATTGCTGTACGTTTTCAGTCTCGCTGGTTCCAAAGAAAGACGCATAGCTAAAGCCAGACCTCCTTATTACTATAATGCCTCAGTCACACTAGAGTAAAGATAGGACAGCAATGTCCTTGTCACTAAGACAAATTAGTGGCTGCCCAGTAATTGCCCGGAACCAGCTCCCAGTTTGGATTTGGGAGACAGACCCTCTCTACTTTTAACATCAGGCTTAAAATGTTCCTTTCTGATAAAGCTTATAGTTAGGGCTGGATCATGTGACCCAGACCATCCCTTAGTTATGCTGAACTAGACCCAGGCTGCTGGGGGGGCTTCCCATGATGCACTGAGCATTTCTCCTTCACTCATACAGCACTACTGCATTCAATCATTAGTAATTACTGAACTCTGCCTCGCTCTCAGAAAGTGTCTTTTGTCCTGTCTCTCTCTTCTCTATCCCCTCACCCCCAAACAGTCATCGCTGATGGCTGCCCCTACCTGTAACTGGTTCTGCTGGAGGTTTCTTCCTGTTAAAAGGGAGTTTTCCCTTCCCACTGTCACCAAGTGCCTGCTCATAGGGAGTTGTGTGATTGTTGGGGTTTCTTTCTCATATTGTAGGGTCTTTACCTAACAATATAAAGCGCCTTGAGGCAACTGCTGTTGTGAATTGGTGCTATATCAATAAAATGTAATTTAATTAACTGCACTAAAGTTTTTTTGGATTCATACACTGATTACAGGCAGTTGTAGCAACTAAGTGGTCACTCAGAGGATAAGCGTCCAACACCCTCAACCTCTAGGCGGCCATTTTCAATCACAAGGCAATTGCACAGGCTGCCTGGTGGGAGGCAGCCTGTCTTCAAACAATCACACTCTGGCTCAGACTGACTGCAATCACACTCACAGATTTGGTTTGCAAGTAATTGCTGTCTAATTTATAAACACTGAAAGATTGTAGAGTCTTTACCTTATAATATAAACCGCCCTGAGGTGACTGTTGTTGTGATTTGGCACTATACAAATCCTGCTGTCTGACTTTAATGGGGACCATAGCTTACCAAATGGACTGCATGCTGCATTCAGTAAGACCTGAAACTAGTGACTGAACCCATAAAATCATCACGAAAGCATCCACTGAGGTCACAACAAAAAGGGGAGCCATGGGTCGCGTTGTTTTCCCATAAACTTCTACACAAGAGGAACTCTTTTTGCAATCAGAGGAGTGGCTCTCCTGCTGGCCATTAGAAAGAATGCAGGTTAAAGCACTTCTACAACCCCGATGCTACTTCCATATCTGTGAATACAGAGCAGGATAAGCTGCAATGCAGTAAATAAACACTTCAGAAATAATGGGAATATAATCATATTTTAGCCACTTCAACTATGCTGAAAACAATTAAAAATGGTGCTACAATTACAAATAAGGTGTCAGTATTCACTAAGAAGTGCACAGGAACACAGAATTAGCACCACCAAGCAACAACTAACAACTAGTGGAAGGAAGCTCGTGTTATCTCACTACATTTGGATGAATAATCACACCACTGATTAGAAATAATATGGTCTAAAAGCACTGTTTTTGGAACCGCCACAAATGTCAGTAAGCTAGGCTAGCTACCTTATTATTTTACAGTAAGATGTATGGCTGTATAGATGTATGGCAATGCAGCATCCAGTGCCCGAGTCATATTTCTCACAAAAATATTTCTAAACAGTCTCAGCGTCTATTAAAAAACACACTGAAAGCACAAAAACAGAGAATGCAAGCAAGGCTGCATACTCTCAAAGAGGAAAGTGATGTCATTTAATAATAACCGTGCTGTTAAATGAGAGAAAAGCTGAATCTGGCAGCAAAGTAAAGTTTTGGGGAGAATCAGCTGCTTTACTTTAATCTGTTCCAGCTTCCAAGACCGAAAAACACAGATTACATAACAGCAGACCTCCATGCATCCCTGGGCCTCTAAGTATGTGTGCAGTTGCTGTGGCGGGGCGGCGGAGTTTGGCTCACTCTGCGTTTGCCTGGAAATCACACAGGTCTCCAAGTTACTCTCCAACGTACACAGCGTTTACTGCAAAACAGCTCCGGTGAGGTACAAGGTCTCAGTGTATCAGACAAGCCAAGAGCTGATGCAGTTTTAGCGAAGCAAATGAAAATAATGAATTCCTTTCCTCACTCGAGGAACAGCAAATATTTTTGAATCTGACTCCATCAGTATGATATTCATACTCTACAGTGACCATATCGCTCTAAAGCAAATGTCAGCAAGTATGTTTTATGTTTTTGAGTCTGAGATTGCTCCAAACGTCATTCCTGCGCAGTATCTTAACTGTCCCCGGGACTGCGCTCTTCTGTACAGATATCTCGGATGTCATTCCTAGAATCTGCTGGAGCCACTCTCCCAGTTTGGGGGCCACTGCTCCGAGTGTTCCGATTACCACGGGGAGCACTGTTACCTTCACCTTCCACATCCTCTCTAGCTCTTCTCTCAGCCCCTGGTATTTATCGGGCTGCTCATGTTCTTTCATCTTGATGTTGCCATCACTTGGTATTGCGACGTCTATCACTACGTCTTTCTTCCTCTGCTTGTCCACCACTGCTGTGTGCGGCTGGTTAGCCATCACAAGTTTATCCATCTGTATCTGGAAGTCCCACAGGCTCTTAGCTCGGTCATTCTCCACCACCCGTGGGGGTGTATCCCATTTTGATCTCGGGACTTCCAGGTCATACTCGGCACAGATGTTGCTGTATACTATGCCGGCCACTTGGTTATGGTGTTTTATGTATGCTCTGCCTGCTAGCATCTTGCACCCTGCTGTTATGTGCTGGACTGTCTCAGGGGCATCTCTGCACAGCCTGTGTTCAGAGATGCCCTTCTTGGTTGTAACGAGTGATTATTTGAGTTATTGTTGCCTTCCTATCAGCTCAAAGCAGTCCTGCTGTTCTCCTCTGACCTCTGACATCAAGAAGGCATTTTCCCCCAAAGAACTGCTGCTCACTGAACATTTTCTCCTTTCTGGACCTTTCTCTGTAAACCCTAGAGATGGTCGTGTGGGAAAATCCCACAATATCAGCAGTTTCTGAAATACTCAGACCAGCCCCATCTGGCACCAACAACCATGCAATGTTGAATCACCTTTCTTCCCCATTCTGATGGTTGTCTTGATCATGTCTACATGTCTAAATGCACTGAGTTGCTGACCTGTGATTGGCTGATTAGATATTTGCATTAACAAGCAGGTGAACAGGCGCACCAAACAAAATCTATTCTAGGTTTGAATGATTATGATTAATGAATGATTAATTGGAATTAAATTTTTTTAGTTGTTTAATAAACATAAAAGCTGACATTTTCTATTTCTATTACTTATTTTTCTTAAATATGAGTATTTCCTGAGCTTTATTCATAGTAACTTCATTATCTTCGGACTGCAGACTTTGCGATGAAACAGTGAGGACGATTTTTTTTCTCTATTTTCTAATCATTTATAGATTAAATGACTTCAGCTTAAATGATTAAAACAAACTTTAGTCTTAGTTCATCCCCATGCTGCTCCTCTCCTGTGTTTATAGCCAGTCAGTCACAGAGATAAGCCTCCTTTTGTTTCAAAAGATTATCAATAAGACATGCAGTGTTTGAAAAACCTCAAAGCTTGTTGAGCCACCGGACCACCAGGAACCACTGCACAACAGAAAACGTTTTAAACCAGCGTCCAAAGTTGCAACTGCATCTTCAGATGATGCACCCATAGGGATGTTTGCAAGTCCTTTTTTCTCCTGTTCATGTTACTGTGTTGTACTGCCTCATTAAACAGGACCAAAAGTTTCAAATAATGAGGTACAGATATTGTATTTAAAGGTAATCCCTGTGAAACAAAAGCTCAACAGTGCTTTGAATAGTTGATTTCTTTATATGGTCATCTGCTACAGGTAAAGGACAACCACAAAGTACGGGCAGCAGCCCCTTGATAGGCTTCCAGAAGTTGGCCTATCAAAAGCTAATTGGCTTTTAAGGAACAAAAGGCTTGTTTCAGATAGAGGATTAACTGAGGGGCTTCATGAAGGGTCCGTTTAAGATGAATAAGGATTTTTCTGAACTGCAAATACAAAGCGACGTGATGTTTGCCCTTAAAGAAAAACAGAAGTCTAATCTAATATATAAAAAGTACTAACTAGGGTTAGTGAAATGTTTAATGCGGTGATGAATCATCACAAAGAAAAGCCAGCGGTGTTGTGAAATTTCTGAAGGAGCAGATCTGTGCGATGCAGTTTAAACACTGTGAGCCACCTGAATCCATACACGCCCGATGACTCTGCCCGCTAGGCATCCTTTTAGTGACTTGCAGGTGAAACGGCGTCAGGGTTTGATAAAACTGGGCTAAACCTCAATGTCTGTGTGCGTGTGGCAGGGTCGGACTACATTCTGAAATACAGCCACAGAATGTGGTTTAAAAGGGCTGTTAGTTGTAACCAAGACAGGAAAAATACTCAGCAAGCCTAGTTTTACCCTGTTTCACACCTAAACCATGCAACTGGGTACTGATCCCCGAAGCAAAACACAGAAATTAGACTAGCACCTTTATCTAACAGGGATATGGTGTTTTCCTGGACAGCAGCGGGGTGGATGCATGTTTTTATGGAGTCTTGAACACAGTTCAGCCTGTGTGCTCTCCCTGCTTCCCATTACACAGCCCTGCCCACTCTGGAAAGTCCACACAATGAATCCACACTAATCCCATCTTTTGTGGTCCTCCCATGTCTCAGTGTGGCTGCACCTCATGTCTCAGACATGCTGCTCCACCGTCACAGCCTAAACTGCTTTTATATGAAGTCATAAACAGGAACATAAACAATATGGCTCAGAAATATCTGTTTGCTGCACACAAACAAGCTCCACTTGATGCATAAATAGCCCCCATGCCTACATAATCTGATATCACAGATGCTTTCCGTTATCTTTTATTATGATCCTTCATAACAACTGTAGTATCAAACTGACAGCAGACATAAAGCCACGCTGAAGGCAAGCATTGTTTTTTGTGCTCCATGGAGAATAAAGGCTCACAAGTATAAAATATGAGCTCCAATAAGCAACGTAAACAAAGCATGTGATCAGTGTGATCACCTGAAACAACAATAGACTAACAGAACACGCGCTTTAAACACCCCCCAGCTCCAAACTGCAGGAGTTGGACAGACAATAGAGAAGCCAGACGAAAAATAACACTTGTCCTGAGAACAATAGTTTCAGACAGGTTGTTTCACATTCACAGCAGATTCAGCCTCCAGAAATTCCTTTCATTCCCACAGTAACTATTTCCCCTTTAAATTAAGTTTTCGCAAGACAGACTGCAGCATGAATAGATTGACTTTCTTGTATCATCAGACCTAAATTTAAAATAATAATAATAATAATTGATATACTGGACAAACAGGTGAATGGCGCGCACAGAGAGCTCTTACCGGACTGTTCGGGCTGCCTCGTTATTCACTTTATATTCCGTTTTCCTGACCATCGCTCGCGCGTCTCACAGACACAAATCTCGACCTCACTTCCATGTGCTCGCGACCAGGACCACGCGCTCAGGGGAGCGCTCGGGATACGGGTGACGTCACGGCGAGACGGGAAAGCCGTTTAAGCGGTGAAACAGGTGGGATTCATCAGCAGCTGCTGGCAAACTGGATAAACTGCTTTATTCATTTATTTGCAGTCATCTAGTTGATTTAAATTTTGGTCATAATCCCCGAAATGATGCATATCTATCTATCCGATTTATCATATGAGTGTTTAGGTTTTCTGTCACACTTTAAGTGTGCAGCTTTAACAAATATGATTCCAACTGTGCTTTTTTTCATCTGAGACAGGCTCAAGTGCTCGTTTGATCCGAATCAGAGGAGCCAGCTTCACTGACCGTCTAAGCATGCAGCAGATCTGAGACTGCGGTTTCCCAGCTTTCTGTGTACTTCTACAAGGGTCCCAAGGTTAGATTACGTTTGAAGAGGAGTTCCCTCTTTTTTTCTTTGGAAAAAAATAAGCACCCAAATTGGGAAATTTATCATTTGTGCCAGTTTTATTGAAGTAGCTCCAGCGATTTGGCTTCGAATTCATTACAGTGGGACTTTACATTCTTCCATGCACAAGACAGCTTAGCTGGTCTTATTTAAGAGCAAGTACTCCGGTATCAAGCGCTGCTAAATATATTTTGACCCTTACCTTCCAACACTCAGGAGTGACACATCTGAGCATTATTATGCCTAAAAATGAGCTTGTCCCCACTCACTCCCTTTATGCATCATGTATTCATGTGGCAATCCCTTCCTCACATGTGAATGAACGTCTAATCATAGTGGTGAAAAGTTTATCAATGCAGGAACAGACACATATTCAAGAACAGTTTTTTTTTTATATTTCAAGAAAATCTATGAACATAATGGAAAAAACAACAAAAAACAAAAAACAGTGGGTCTGAATAGTCAGACAGTCAAAATCCAAAAATACATTTTCTTAGGAAATATTAATTATATACAAAACATAAAAATTCATATTTTAGTTTAGGCTCCCAACAGGATAACCCACATTTTTTAAAGATTTTATTAATAAAATAAACTTTTAAATATTTATCAGATTTACATTGAAATCAAACCGGATTCAAAAACAACAATCCGTTTTGAACTTGCATGCAACCAATGTACACTTCCGCTGTAAAGAACTCTTATTTAAAAAAAAAAAAAAAAAGTTCAGGATTCAAACTTTAAGCACGACAGCCCTGCAGCTGTGCGAGTCTCTGCTTTAAAAGTTCACTTCTCCTCCTCAGCTGCTCTTTCAGAGAGAGGAGTCTCTGTTCGTCCGACTGCATGCTGTAGATGCACTCTGTAGCCTTCTTCAGGATCACCACTTTGGCCGCCTTCTCGTTGTTGGCCACCTCGGGGATCTCGTCCCGCAGAGCGAAGAAGCTCAGCTTGAGCTCGTTCCTCCTCTGGCGCTCCAGTACGTTATGAGTCCTTCTCTTGTCGTGGTCCTCCGTGTCGGACAACCGGGGACTCAAACACTTGCGGTTGCTGCTGATCTGTTTGAGGACCCTGCTGTGGCTGCTGGCGCCTCCGCCACCTCGTCCTTCTCCGCTGCTGATGCTGCTGTTGCTGCTCTCCAGCTTCAGCCTCTTGACAACCGGCTGCTCGTGCCTCGTGGATGGATGGGCGGCGTAATTATGCTGGTGGGTGGAGACGTGACACCTCTTCAGCACGAGTGGGCTGGCCTGCCTTGTCTCCAGTGGGCTGGGGTCGCACCGTTTCACCGCCTGCCTCTTTTCCACCGTGACCACGTCGATTTCCTCCTCTTCCTCCTGGTCATCATCCTCCTCCTCCTCCTCCTCATCATCATCTTCACCATCCTCCTCTTCTGCAAGAGAGCAATAAAGAGAAAAAACAAAAATAATCACACACTGCTGCCACACCGGAGTTGTAATCCTCCCCTAAAAGCATGCTGCCACACTGGGCTGGGAGGGAGGTTTCAATCTGTGCAGTCCATTTAGGCTTTCCCTCTCCTCCACATCAGTTGATTGCTTAACATGCAGCCATCCCCTCCAGCTAATCTCACAGCAGTCTATGACATGACATGGGTGGAAGTGGCAGTATGGATCTACATCCTGCCTGGAAATCTGACTGCATATCATGTGACGTAAAAAGCAAGAATGAGCCTCATTTTATTCCCATTGTCATGCATGCCCCCTTTCTCACCCAGCAGAAGGAAATTCCTAATTGCACTGAGGGGTGCGCCTCCAAAAGAGCTCACCTGAATCGCTGCAACTGCTGCTGCTGCCGCTGCTGTTGGGTGGCGTGTCCAATCCCAAATCCTTACTAGGCGGAGTCCCTGCACTCTGCTTGGGCGTCTCAGCTATGGGATACGGGAAAACCACCGATGGATCGATGCACTCTGACGCAGACGTGTTCAGGTCTTGCAGGTAGGTGCTATTCATCTTCCACGCAGGAACAGCCGCGGCTGTAGCAGCACCGGCGGGCTCTGGGCAGTCTCCAGCCGCCGACTCCTTTCTCGCAGCGTGCAGGGAGGCGAGCCGCTCGGAGACCACCTTCTTCAACTTGGCCGCGGCGGAGAAGCCGCTCCACATGCAGTCGTGGATAATGATGGACTTGAGGAAGGTCTGGGAGTAGTCAGCGTCGCAGATGATGCTCTGGTTGACCACGTCGTCGCCGAGGAACTCGGTCACCATCTCCAGCTGATCCGCGGTGGAGGGGAACAGGCTGGACAGGGACGGCCGGCGGCTCGGGGAGAGGGGAGGGGTCGGAATCAGTTCAAATTTCTTCCAGATGTCTTCGCTCGGTGCCGGAGGCTGAAGCTGCTGAGGGTAGAAATCCTCCTCCTCGTTGTCATAGTAGAAATAAGGCTGCAGAGAGTCGTAGTCGTAGTCATAGTTTTTACTCGCCAAACTTGAATTCAGCGGCATGGTGCGTTTGGTTTGTTTTTCCCTCCTTATGGCGAAGCTGGTAAAAACAGAACTGCGTGATTAGTTGATTCTCAAAAGGTGCGAGATTCAAAGCAGAGAGCGTGCCTGCAACACTGAGTGTAAGCAACCTCTCAGTCACCCCCAAAAACATCAACCCCTCTCTTTGCACGCCTTGCATGCATGCATGCAGCACTGCTGCAGGTGCTTAACTGGGATTGTAAATTAAATGCAAGAGAAAGAGGAGGGGGTTAAATAATCACTTTCACTAAACTGCTACCGTCATTACACTCATATCGAAGCTCCAAAAACCCACTCCCTTCCCTTACCTTTCGGATTTTAAGCAGTAGGCGAAAGAAGACGAGAGCAAAAATCGACCCGAGTGGCGCAAAAAAAGGGGGGGAGCAGGAAAGTTATTCCAGTGCGGCAGAAACATTAAATCCTTCCACAGAGGCGTTGCAGCGGCTTTCTGTCAGCCTGCGAATGAAGCATGCATGCAAAGTTAAAAGGCTGCAGCGGCAAGCCGGCAAACGCGACACGCACTCTGTCGTAAGCAGCGTCAGAATCGCAGGCGAACGGAGCGCTCACAGCCTTTAAATAGTGCCGCAGCACTCACTACTCGCTGTATCCATCCGCCAGTCTTTTCCCGCGAAACCCTGAAGTGTACTACACCCCGATAATCAATTTCTGCTCATCAGCAGAATTATTCATAAGTTTGCCTCACATTAGAATCACATGCATCCAAGGGTATATTTTGGAGCACTTGCATACCCCCCCCTTTCCCTTCCCCTTCCCCAGGGTCTTTTTTTTTGTTGTTGGGAGGGGTCAGAGTATAGTAGTGCTTTCATTGACGGCATACAGAAAATACTAATGCGAGTAGTAGTGACAGATAATTGGGTTGAGTTATTTTACTACTACCACGCTAAAAACACACATACACACACGCGCGCAAACACTGCCGAAACCTCCTTAGACTCACAGCACACACGCACCCCTTCATCATCAATCCGTAGGTCCGGATTACAGCTTTAAATCATATTATTATTAAACAGCCCCTTAAATAAAACAACAGAAATTCTTTTTTTAAAATAACTGCAAATGTATGCAACAATTTGCAGAAATGCTACAATTAGCGCATACATTTGCGCAGTCTGTGCTGCCTATTTCGCAATAAAGCTCACAGGTGCAGCAGGAGCTTACCTAGATCCGTTTGCAGCCACTGACAGCTCTGAACCGGTTCAAAGAGCTGATTACAACAAGGACACGCTGAAGAATTAAAATCTTGGAGTACGAGTTAATACACACACATACACACACAAAGAATTGATCCAAAATCAAACAAACAAAAAATCTCCCTGACTGCGTAATGCAGCGCTGAGTTTGGATAGATTGGCACCAATTAACAACAGGAAGGAAGCAATTAAATGAATCAGATGGATGGATCTCTTCTGCTGTAATAGGAACTGAAAAAAGAGATTGAACAGGCTCTGAGCGCCCTCTGCTGTTTAAAGTGCTGCAGGAGTGGAGAGCCGCCAGGTGGGTGGAGGGTCAGGGCCATAGATATATATACATAGTTACCGCATTGATCGCTGACTCGTATGCCTACGTCACCGCCATATTGGAGGGGGCAA
>JAVDPK010002415.1:56027-75845 GCA_034780415.1 Cichlasoma orientale | reverse complement strand
GATAAATAAAAATTGTCTACCTCATTTTAAGTTATCGTACGATTAATTGATTTATTGTTTATCGCGACAGGCCTATTGACGTGCTCGTGGATTTAAGCTTGGAGCATTTCCTTCAGTACAAACCTGAGGTCATCACACACTTGACTATTTTTGTGTGTTTAACACTGGGTGTGCAGGCATTTCAGTTTTTGTGTGGCGCATGTCTTCAGTATAATACAGAAAGGACATCGTTATGTAGGGCAGGAAATCAAAAACCCTGTATTTAAGACCAAAGAATAATTCTGTAATGTTGTATCAGTAACATGGAAGGGAAATGCTGCCGGTGTTTGATCGGTGCTACACACAAAACTGCACTTAGAGCATTTAAATAAGAGACAGACTGACACACATTACTGGAAAAACCCAACAGCAGCCACACTGATAAATCGAGCGTGCGTTTCTTCTCTCGTACAGCCGGGACACGATTCCGCACGATGCTCTGGAACGAGGCAGGAAATCAATAGCTGCTCAGCTTAGCTGGTGAGAGCAGGCTGCCAGCCAAGCAGTCAGCAATGCGATGACGGCAGATGTGTCAGACAAGAGCTAATTGTGTCATCAATTATTAAGAGTGACAACGGATGGTTATTGACATAACCTGAGAGAGCTAAACCACAGTGTTTTTGTGGATTGTGTTATTTCTTTCTGTTGCACAGAAAAGAACAAGGGAGCAAACTCTTCATCAGGTTCATGTTGTTTTATTTGTACCTGGAGGTAGATTTGGTCTGCGGCAGGTGAGCATTCATTCCTCACATGGACATTTTCGAAACAAACACAGACTTTGATAATTTTCCTAACAGGTGGTCCTTCGCAGCCCGATCTCCGCATCTCTCTTCCGTTCTTCCAGATGCGTTGCTGCTATTACTATATACACTATTAATATTTACCGGGCTCAGGCGGAGGGCTTTTTAGTTGCGTGCTGAGCAGTAATATTGTTTCTTCCAGGAGGAAGGAACTGTGCAAAGTGTGCAAGTCATCAAATAAACTCAAACCAGCAAACTGCTGTAACTGTTGTTTACGCCGGCTTCAGCAGGCTACCCCCCCCCCACACACACACACACACACACCTACACACACACAAAAATCCTATTTATTTAACTTCTGTTTATTAACTGCCTGTGTGCCCATCCCACATTTTAAAAAAACGGCGCTGTCTCTAAAACTAACTGCCTGTGGTCAAGTTGCATTGTGGGTAATACAAGCACCAAGCTCATTCTGTCCTTCCTCTGTCACACAAACCCTCTGCATGTCCTCCTTCACTGCATCCATTTTATTGATTTTATGGCCCTTTTTTTCCCCCTCTAAGCACTTTGGGAGCAAGCACGTGATGCAGCATACATGACAAAGAGTCATTTCTGCGTTTCCACTAGTGTGCAATCTTTAGGGAGAACTTGGTCTGCTGGTTTGACAAAAAGTCAAAATGCATCGGTGAAGCAATAAAGTTTTCCCACCTATGGAGCTTTAACTTCTTCTCTGTGCACCATGGAAGCAGGTGAAGCTGTGCCCGAAACCTATGCTCTGTTTCTTCCAGCTCGTTCAGTCTGAAAACAGACCCCGCATACACGTTCCTCACTGGCTGTTTGTGCATGTAGCGAATGAAGGTGTGACCTGTAGTGCAGTGCTGTTAACTGACTGGATAAAGATGCCAGCCATCAGATTTTGGTTTGGACGCCACAATAAAAAAAATCAGCAGGTGATGAGCTGCAGTCAGAGGAGAGGATGGTTAGAGGCATGTAAACAAAAGGGAGGAGGAAGAGGGAGGTGAGTGATGAACCTTCATTTTCCATCAGGACGTGTGTGTGAGTAACTGAGCTGACACTGTTTACCCGTTTCTCCGTTTTCTTTGTCAAACATCTACTGAAGTTCCCTCTCTTTGTATTTCTGTGCATGACTAACGTGCAGCGACGGTAAATGTCTGCTGTACATTCAACATCAGCTGTTTTTTTTTTTTCCATACTAAATTTAATATGTTGGTGAAGTTGGAAGAAGATTAGCTTTCCACTGCCTCAGACTTAATCATAAATTTGAAGCTACATTTTTCATACTGTATACAGTAAAGCCTAATATTTATATTTTGCTTCCAAGGAGCCTGGATTTCTTGTAATTCTTTTACAGTGGTCTTGATAAATAGTTCTTCAGACTTTCTGAAGGTCTTTCAGGGTTTTTCTTTGGATGTTGGCTGCTTTTTCACTCATTTTCACTCCAGTCCTTGTACCTGAGCATTTTCACAATAATGTTTTTTTTTTTTTACAAGCCACTTTAACACTGACCTGTGAATCATTCAGGCATAAAAAAGGTACCAAAGTCACACTCAAACACATCATTTGTTCCAATATCTTTAGTTGAATCTATGAAATTGCCAAAAATAACACATTCAACAGACATAAATAGTAATTTTTTCTGCATGTTGTGCAGTGTGTCCTCTATAAATTTGAGGAAACTGGACAAGAGGAGGACAAAAGCAGAAGTGGCAGACGTAAAAAAAAAAAAAAAAAGAACTACAGTATCTGAAAGTCATGTCCTTTAAAAATAGGGGGGAAAAAATCCAGTAAAGACCTGAAACAGGACCCGAGAGATGCATCTGACCCTTCAGCTGATCCATCTACTGTTCACTGAAGCCTCATCAGAAATGGTCTCAGCTGTCAAGAAGTCATTCTTAAGGAAGGGAAACAGGGAGAAAAGGCTGAGGGATGCCAAATTACACAAGAGCTGGACTGAAAATCAGTGGCAACAGGTCTGATGGAGTGATGAATCCAAATCTGACATTTTTGGAGGTCAGGAGAGAGGTACAGCGGTGAGCGTCTACACGGTGGAGGCTCTGTCACCGTTTGGAGCTGCATTTCAGCCAGTGGTGTTGGAGATTGTTAATGAAATCTGAAATAAATCAATTTTCACACCAGCTCATTGTCTTCGTGAGGTTTTAATTTGCCTTTGCAAAAGGGCCAAAAAGCAAAACAGCGCGCAACAGCGGTCTGCATGTCTGCTATGAGTCACTCATAGAGTCATGCTATCTACCCACCGTGGTCACAGAACACAATCAGAATATTCCTTTCAAACGATAACTTGTACAGTTGAGCATATCTTGTATTAAAAGATTGCACGGAGACAAAACATAATATTTTGGATCCTTCCATTCAGCCGGCTCAGCTTGACACAGAGAAAGGCAGAATCTTCAAATTTTCCATCAGCAAAAGGCAGAACAGCTTTGAATGTTCCTCAAGAATCCTCCACAGAACCCATGGAGAGGCTGACTGGCCTCCCACAGCTTAACTTCTCCACCTGGTTGCAGTGATATGATTTAGAATAAACATTCAATTATCTTCCTAGTGTTTCAGAGGGCTTTAAAAAGGAAAATCAAGGTAAAAAACCATTCAGTAAATAGTTACTTTTAACCCACTCATAGAGTATAGAGAATTAAGATATAAAGAGTGAAATAACAAAACATATCAGAGCTAAAAACGAAACAAATGGGTGGCCCTGACAAAAGGCTTCGAGAAGAAGTGATCTGTAGGCAGAAAATAAGTTATCTTATCTATTTTGGAGTGCATGTGCAGACTTTGGTCTCTGGCAGTAAATGTTATTAATTAATTGAACATATATGCAAAACAATAAAAGTAAGCTTTTTTAATTACACCTTAAAGGATTCCCAGGTCGTTGTTCAGAGCTGTGCCCCTCACCCCAATGTGACCACTAGAGGGCAAACCAACTCCTCATCAGGACGTTCAAACACAGTTTTTTGTTTGCAGGGCGCCGCTCTTCTCCCCACTATCGCCCCCCCCCCCCCCCCGCAATTGTACATTAAATGTCATCTTAGGTGAGTCTGATGTGTTTTAAAAAAACAGTTTTCCTGCAGCCAAGTTTGCAAAGAAAGGTTTATGCTGGTGTGAAGCACTTTGTAATCCTTGTTTTGACAAGTGCTATATAAATAAACTTTATTACCCTAATATACTGCATACACAGACCCCATCAAACAACAGAAGGTGCATAATTACAAAAGATCACTGAAGCCTCATCAGAAATGATCTCAATGGAAGAGTGATGAACCCAAGGAGGTCAGGAGTGTCCACAGCCATCTGTAAGACACAGTCCAGGCTCTGTCATGGTTACACTTCATTGGAGGAATTATGAATGCAGGAAAGTATCATCAGATTTTCATCCACTCTCTGGAAAGCATCTGATTGGTTTTACTTTCCAGCACGACAATGATCCCAGACACACTGTCAATGCAGTAAAAGCATACAGCATAGAAAAACACACAATGAAACAGTATCAGTCATGGATTGGGTGTGGGATCATTTTGACAGCAAACAGAAGGCAGCAAACATCCAGAGAAGAACTCTGAATGTCCTTCAAGAAGCCTGGAGAACTATTCCTGAAGACTTCTTACAGAAATGACAGAAAGCTGCTTCAGAGAGTTCAGGCTGTGTTGCAGAATAAAGGTGGTCACACCAAATATTGACTTTCAAGTTTATGAGAATTATGCAAACTCTCTTTCTGTCTTATTTACTGTATTTCTGTGTATGTTTACACAGAATAAACCACTGTACTTTTTTCCCCCACTTTCCCAGCAAAATATAAAGAAACGAGGGGCGGCTCAAGATTTTGCACAGTACTTTAGATTTACTAATCAGAATATGGTTGCAGCATTCACAAAGTGACACTCAAACACATTCACAAACTTATCTGATGACCACTCTGTCTCTTTTCTTTATCTCACCCAATTAATAAGGCACAGTACAAAGTTGAGAATATACTTCTTTGTTTTATCAAGAAAAGCACGGAGTTGTTTATCATCATGAAGAATCACGTGGACAGCTCGCACTGGAAGTAATGACAGAGTCCAAGTACACTCACAGATACGAGAAAACATCTGACTTTAGTTAAGAGCCGCACAGGAACGGTATGTCTGCTTGTAAATGGTTGTGTCAACTCTTAAAACCACCACAGAAGCTCCCTCGGGCACCAGTCAAAGGCACAAACAACTTTTGTGTGTTTTGACTGAGGATTGCTCAGGCAGGGCTCTTCTTGAGATTACAGGGTTGGAAAAAAAGGGAGCGAAGGAACCGTGGGATTTGAAAAGACAACAAGAACAAGTCCAGTTAACTGCGGTTGAAAACCGTAGGAGAAAGCTGCTCAGGTGACCTTGAGTTTTGGTTCTGTTCATTTTGTGTGTTTGCACGTGGATGCTTGATGCTCAAATGGCACACACATTCAGGAGCCTCTACTTGCAGAGATTGTCTCGTACTTTTGACTCAGTTTTTAAAATTGTGTTCAGAGGCGTTTTTCCAGGATGTTTTGAAATGTTGTGGCCGGGGGGATGGGGGTGGAGGGGATCTCCTATGTGGTCTTCCTCTTTTCCTCCTACCTGGAAGCTCCATATTCAACACCTTTTGTCCAGTATATCCACTGTCCCTCCTCTGCACATGTCCAAATCATCTCAGCCTCGCCTCTCTAACTTTGTCTCCAAACCGCTCAGCCTGAGCTGTCCTTCTGATGTACCCAATTTTTAATCCCGTCCATTGCGGTCACGCCCAGTGAGAATCTGAGCATCTTCAGATCTGCCACCTCCGGCTCGGCCTCCTGTCTTTTTGTCAGCGTCAGTGTCGCTCACATCAGAGCAGATCTCGCCATGCGCACCAACAGATATATCATATTTTCACGATTATTTCATAAAAGGTCAAAATTACGATACTACTTATTTAAGTAATAGTACAAAACTTTTAACATCAAAATATACTTAAAGTGTTAAGGACTTGGATTTAACAGACAGATAAGTTGATGGAAAATCGCTGCGGTTGTGGTGTGAACGAAAGGCAGATGTGATGCGTGAGTTATTTGGATGCAAACTATAATGTGATATTCAGAATCCCCATATGCCGGTATCATTTCCTAAATGTTGCCAATACAAACAAAGTCAGGAGAATTTTAAGCAGAGTTTTAAAGACAAAAGACATTTTATGAAAACTTAAGGTCCAAAGTAACATGATATTTAGAATCCCTATATATTATCCCATATATGCCTGTATGCTGTCAATACAAACAATGGCTGTAAGAAACAGTTTTAAATAGCTCTATATGGCATTATTATCATTTTGACCTTCATATCAATCTACTGGCCTTGAAGGAGAGCTCAGAGGTCAAATGTGTGAAATATTTATACATACTTTCTATATGTTGACAATACAAACCACACTTCTAAGAATCATGAGGCTTTTTATCAGTTTTTCGACCAATAAATCATTAAGTTGACCTTGAATACCTTAGTGAATGTAAGCCAAATTTTAATGGCTTGTTAACATGACCCCACTCAGCAATGTGCTGTAGTGAGGAAAACAATCGTGAGGAGTTGTTTGCCAACCGGTTGGAGAATACACTTTTTTCCCCAGCAACAGGTTGTGGCTGGGACGGGGGGCACTGACCAGTCTGTAGGACTGTGTGACTGGGACCTTAGCAATCATTTTTCCCCAGCAACTGCTGTCATCCTCCAGCAACCACTCACAAGCAGTCTGGGAATACTTCCCTCAAGGCTGGTGGTTGCCAGATGGTCACAGACAAGTCTCGAGGTCTGTGGGACTGGGGTCTTAGTCACTACATCCTACTTTGTCACCATGATTGTCACATGTCCAAAAAGTTAATGTCATGTGGTCAGCTGTCACATGTCTGCAAAACCTCATTAGAACAAGTGCTCTTGTGGCAACCACAAGTATCACACTTCTGCACTGGATTCCCTCTTCAGACCTGGAAGCTAAGTCTCTTTTATACTGTCTATGATTAAAACTATACTTCGGTGAAGTGGTCCTATCCATGCTTTCATCCCATAGTGTTGCACATTGTGGGGTGGGGCAGTGCCATCCCATGGCTCGATTATGGGCAAAAAAGGGGCCCAAGCGTAAGTTTAATGATCCAGGTATGGTGCTGCCACCCCACACCTGTTTGTATGGTACCTGCATCCAGTCGCACGTTAAAATGTCTTTGTCCAACAGGTGGCAGTATACGTCTTTGTACGTTTATTTGTTTATCCTGCGTACAATTAGTATCCTCAGAGGATCACTGTTCGAACATAAAACATTTATGACACCAAACTCTGACATGCATAGGTGTATATGATTGCTTTACTGTCTGATTATCAGCCAGAGTCCAGTTTGTTTGTTTTTCTCTGTACTGAAATAATATTCCAGTAATGAGCGTGTTTATTCATCTATCCCGCACAGCCCACCTGCTGCTGGCTCTCCTGTGTGTCGCGCGGAGCCGTCGTAAAAAGACAGATTTATACTTGGCGGTGACGTCACGGCCGGGATGCCAGGCCCACGTGCGTGCAGCGGCAGGGAGGGTCGTCAGCAGCCGGAGCTGAGCTCTCAGACCAAGTGAAATCAAACGCGACGCTCTGGATTATCGCTTTAAAAAGAAAAGAAAAAAACCCTCTAAGTCTCCACCTCGGCTCGTCCTCCTTTTCGCTTAAATTAGGCGCTGCTTGATGTCACTTCGCGTCTTCCCCCTCTCCACCCCTTTGATGATGATTTGCGAGGAAGATGCGCCGGTGTGAAATTTCCGTTGACCTTCGGATCCTCTCAACAGCACCAAAGCATTGTGAAGCGCAGCCGCTACCGGAGCGCCCCGGCTCCTCCCGCCGCCGCTGCCCCACTTAACCCCCCTCTCCCCTACGCGGATCTCGCCAGAAACGCAGGTGCCCCGACTGCCTCTTCTCGCCGCTGATCTTTCGATTTTTCCTCCTCATCAATCAAGACCGAGGCAGATGCCCCTCGTTCTGTCATCCCGGCTTGTACTATGGTGGAGTTTCCATCTCTCAGTCCTTACTGGCCTCTCATCCGCTTTCTGGTGCCTTTGGCTATCACCAATGTTGCCATCGACCTCGGGGAACAGGTAACGACTCCGTTTGGCTTGTTTTCAGGTTACGGGGGGGGGGGGAAAAGCCCTTCAGCACCGCAGCTCTGGCTTCGCTAGCTGCGGCTAGCGGCCGTTTTATTATTTCGCCGCTGTGAGCGGAGCGTGTTTCGGTGTGTCAACGCAGCATCTTTTTTTTTAAGTCACTCCAGAAAACACCGACACCGCTTCCCTCGAGCTGACACCGATCATTTTGAGCCTCATTTAACCCACTAAAAATGGCTGGTTTGGGGCTTCAGCTGCGGCTAGCTTAGCCGCAAGGGGTGCTGTGTATGTGTGAGTGTTTGGAGACGTCCATTAGATTTATATACATAATTTAGGAGGAGAGGAGGACCCCCTCACTCACAGGAAGGGCCTTGTTTGTTTAATTCTGCAAAAAATAAATAAATAAATAAATGTCGCCATTGCTGGCATGAAATGCACCCAGCTCTCAGTGTTAGTAACAGCACGCTGCTTTCCTGTCATTTATCAGTAAATCTGATCCGTTTGGAGATAATAGATCACAGATTAAAATGCACGCAGCATTTTCCTTTAATTGTCATATTTCCTGTCTGGATGTTTCCTGTCCTTTCTCAGCCAAATGACTGATCTCTCATGGCTGCTTTTACCCAAGAGAGCCTGTGCAGATAGTGAGAATTAGAAACACACACACACACAGAGAGAGAGAGAGGCTTGGAGATGTCAGGATTAAGCTTATGTAATGGCTCTGTAAATAGCACAGAGAGCTGCAAAAAGAGAAAGCAGCTGTAGTTGTGTTTTTTTCTTGGGGTGAGTGTGTGATAGTAACTTGGTGTGATTGCTTGTAAAGGACAGGCATATATTCTCTTTTACTGCATGACAGTTAAGTCTGTAGTGCTGTCTGGCGAGAGATAAAGTTAGGCCAAGTCACGCTCATGCGGGCTGGTCATGCCTCATGTGCTGTCTCACCTCTTCCGCCCCCCTCCCTCCCACATCTTTTCCAGGCCCTCAACAGGGGCATAGCCACAGTCAAAGAAGATGCAGTGGAAATGCTGGCCAGCTATGGTTTGGCCTACTCCCTTATGAAGTTCTTCACCGGACCCATGAGCGACTTCAAGAATGTGGGCTTGGTGTTTGTCAACAGCAAGCGGGACCGGCGGAAGGCTGTGTTCTGCATGGTGGCGGCCGGGACCATCGCATTCGTCCTGCATATCTTGATAGGTGTGTTTAAGAGTTGTTTGTGTGAGTGTGATGACACGTTGTGCTTAAACCGCATCCTGTAAATGTGAAGTTTTGGTGTGTGCGTTTGCCAGACCTACATCTTTATTACTGCAGCTTTCACAAAACAGTCGAACGTAGGTAGAAATCATCTCGTGAGCCTCTTCTCACCTGTGGGTTTTTTTCCCCTCTTTTCTTCTGTAGCGTACACAGATTTAGGATACTACATCATTAATAAGCTCCACCATGTGGATGAATCTGTGGGGCACAAGACAAGAAGGGCCTTCTTGTACCTGGCTGCGTTCCCTTTGTTGGATGCAATGGTGAGCGTGGATTTAAACACACCTGGCCTAGAAATAGGCGGGTTTAATCCTCTGTTTGTGCTATTTTCTATGGAAGTCTAGCTCACATCTATTATATGGCCCAGCTGTGGCTGAGAAAATGGCCAAATTGATGCTTTGTGTCTTGGGCTGACCTCTCTGTCTATTGTTGTGTTTTGAAGGCATGGATTCATGCAGGGATACTTCTCAAGCACAAGTACAGCGTCATCGTTGGCTCAGCCTCCATCTCTGATGTCGTGGCCCAGGTGATGAGATGCCTGTGTTTGGTCTGAATCGAATTCATTTCAAGTTCAATTAATCGGTGAGCATTTTTTGCGACCGCTCTGGTCTCTCCCGCAGATCGTGTTTGTGGCCATCCTCCTGCACAGTAACCTGGTATGTGTGGAGCCTTTACTCATCCCGATACTTTCCCTGTATATGGGCGCCTTGGTTCGTTTCAGCATCGTCGGTCTGGGTTACTACTGTAACATCCACGACAACATCCCGGACTCCAGCGGGCTTGACGTGGGGGTATGTGCTGCCCTTTTTTTTTTTTTTTTTCTTGCCCGTTTTGTAATAATAAAACAAGTCTCAGGCACGCCTTCTCTCTGACCCCGCAGGGCGACGCCACCATCAAAAAGATGCTGAGTTTCTGGTGGCCTCTCGCCCTCATCCTGGCCACTCAGCGCATCAGTCGACCCATCGTCAACCTCTTTGTGTCTCGTGACCTCAAGGGGACCACTGAGGCCACAGAGGTGAGTGTATCGCTCATGTTTATTATATTGCTTCAGATAACAAGGCTGCTACAGATTGCTTCATATTAATATTAATGGTATGATACTTTAACAGGCTCATAAAGACCGCGTGAAGCCGGCAGTTTAATTTCCCCCCCCTCAAGTTACTGCAGATGTAAAGCTAACAAACTCCCTCTGGAGCTTTCTGGCTTACAGAGACCCCTAACTACTAGAGACAATACAAAGCTGTTTACCAGAATGAACTGGAAATCATCGACAACACTGGCTGCCAGTGGTTTGGGTGATTCACCATGTACATGTGAAACTCAGGGCATGATAACACTGAGTGAAAACATTCCTACATGGCCCTACTGTTCGCTACCTATTGTTGCTCAGGACACAATAACAAGCTCAAGGCCAGTCGTAAACTTTTGAAAACACGCACGCTGCTGGGAAAGTGAGAGACGTATGTGCTGCTTTCATGCCAGCTATTGTTAGGCCCCTATCATTAATTTAGCAGTGCGCGGTATGGGTGGTATTTTCAGCTCTAGCTGATGACTTCTAGCTGCTGTGTTTTGTCATTCCAGGCCGTGGCTGTGCTCACAGCCACATACCCTGTAGGCCACATGCCCTACGGTTGGCTGACTGAACTGAGAGCAGTGTATCCAGCCTTTGACAAGGTAACCCAGACTGTTCCCACTACTGTTTACAGGAGAAATCTTTTTTTTTTTTCTTCTTCTTCTTTTGGTCTATAACACTAATGAGCATCTCTCACTGACAGAACAATCCCAGCAACAAGCTCAACGCTGGCAGCCCTGTCACCAAGTCGCATATTAAAAAGTTTACATTCTGCTGTCTGGCCCTGTCACTCACGGTAAGGTCTCTCTTTTTTCTTTTTTTCCCTTTTTTTTTGGCGGGTGGGGGGGTGCAGAAGTCTTGAGCCACCCCTCATTTCTTTATATTTTGCTTCCAAGGAGCCCGATTTTGTGCAATAGTTCTCCAGGCTTTCTCCAGGTCATTGGCTGCTTTTTCCCCACACGTTTTCAGTCCAGTCCTTGTACCTGAGCCTTTCCACAGACCTATGAATCATTCAAGCATAAAGAAAGGCACCAAACTCAAAGGATGAAGAACTGATTTTTAAATTTTGTTACTAGCAGCCAGTCACAAAACACTTCATTTGTTTCCATTTCTTTAGCTGAATCTATGAAAAATGCAACGTTTAACAGACATAAAATAGCATTTTTATCACCAACAAGGTGGTTGCCAACGGGCTATTAGCCGAAAAGTTGGCATACTTGGCATGTTGTGCAGTGTGTCCTTTAGAAAACGGAGGAAACTGTACAACTGGAGGTCAAAAGGTGGCAGGCCTAAAGAAGCTACCTACAGCAGGTGATCAGTATCTGAAAGTCATGTTCTTATGAAATAGGAAAGAAATCCAGCAAAAACCTGACACAGGACCTGAGAGATGCATCTGACCCAAATTTGACATTTTTGGTTCAAATTATCATCAATATGTAAAGAGGAGGTCAGGAGAGAGGTACAACAGTGAGTGTCTGCAGCCATCTGAAACACAAAAAAGTACCATCAGATTTTGATCCACAATGAAATCCCACCTGGAAGGCATCTGATTGACTTTACCTGGATAGAAAGAAACACACAGTGAAACGCCATCAGTCATGGCGTAGCTCCCCAGAGCCCCGGACCTCAACATTATTGAAGCAGTGTGGGATCATCTTGGCAGAAAAAAAACAACAAAAGACAGCAAACATCCAAAGAAGCGCTTTGAATTGTCTTCAAGAAGAACTGTTCCTGAAGACTGCTTAAAGCTGCCTCAGAGAGTTCAGCCTGTGTTGGAGAATAAATGTGGTCATGCCAAATATTGACTTTCAAGCTGGTTAGAATTGTACAAACTCTGTTTTTGCCTTATGTATGTATTTTTACACGCTCCAGCACATCACTGCAGCTATTTCCCATTTTCCTATCAAAATATAAAGAAGTGAGGGGTGGCTTGAGATTTATTTATTTTACGTTGAGGCAATTTAAAGACATCATTTTTTGGTTTTAGCTCCAATACCAACAAAGGTTTCTTTGCTTTAATTGCTTTAATTGGGCCCCGCTGTTACTCAAACCTGTTGCCTTGCCTTTCTAACTGATAGCTTATATCAAGTTCCAGCGTGCGAGGTGCCGTTCACCGATCTGGCCTCTCGCATAGCTGATCACGATCGGTACCGTGGCGCTCGTATCCCAAACGGGTATTCCTGTTTCAGAAACGGCAAACATTCATATCTTTATGGCACCGTTGCCTTATGATGATTCTGATGATGATGAGGCTATTCCTGTACCTGAAAGTGCAAAGACAACTTTTTTTTTTTTTTTTTTGCCTTGCAGAAAAAAACCTTGGCAGTCAGCTGTCATGTTTACCTTCTGTTAATCCCGCCTCATCAAAGATTAAAAGATACCCTGCGTCACATGGGGATCGACTCCAACATCAGCATAACCGGTTCAGTGTTATGCAGAAACATGTTCGACATGGTTTTTGCAGCTCTGTCAAAACCTTTCCTCTAATTATTGCCTAACGCTGAAGGTTATTTGTTTGGGGCAGAGCTGTACACTAAAGTTCAGAGGGATAGGGTTTTTAATGACTGACTGTACTTTTTCTTTGCTGTGCTGTCTTGGTTTCAGGCTGCAGGGAGAGACACATTAGGGGGGGATTTGTCAAGAGGCTGAGGTGCCACCCAAGTTTTGAGAGCTTCATAAAATGGGCATTCACATAAACCATATCATTTATATACTTTTCTGCTAAATAATGCATGCTGCAGCCTCATTGTGGACGCTGCTGTGGAGTGTTTCTGTTTTTCAGCTAAACGTTTGGACACTTATGCCCGTAAATCGCCAAGAACGCTCTTTCTGCTCGTATTCGCCTGCGGTTTGTGGTTAATTCAATGATTCAAAGTGAACCTCTGTTAGAAGCCTTCGTGTCGGTTGAAAGAGGAAAAACAGGAAGTTTGTGGCAAACGTTGGGTCGTTTCAGGAGGAGGAGGAGAATGGCATGTGGAAGCCCAGAGCTGTAAACATGTATGCGAGGGTGTGTTCTCAGCACAGCACAGCAGGCAGGAAAGGTACGGCCTGTTGCTGTGTCAAAAACAAGCCCTCGTGCTAGGACTCGTTCTAATTGCGGATGCATGAAAGGCGGCACGGGGAAAACTGCGGATGGAAGTAGATGAAGTGATATCTGAGGAGGGGAATGAGTAACCTTATGCAACAGATAATTTCACCTTATGCAAACAGACTTTGCTGGGGATGTCTCACCTTGTTTAGAGAAACCACGGCTGACTCAGCAGAGATGGCGGTTTCACTTGAACCAGAAAAATTAACTCGCCTCGATTTTTTTGCTAAAGTAATGATAGCTGGTGAGGCGACGCCACATGAAATCATCAGATACAAGTAATCCGCACCCAAATTTTGGTTCAGAGGGCCAAAAATCTCAAACCTCATTGGTGTAATTTCCTGTTGCATATCTAACTCTATCTAACTCTTGAGGGACAGCGAGATGTTGAAAATACTGTTAGAGCGTCATCTCCTTCCTTCTTATTGTAGCCATAAAATATGAATTTGTGTCAGCTTCTCAGAATATCTACATTTATCTTTAATATGGCAGACAATTTTTTTTTTTTCCTTTCTCAAAGCATCGAATCCCAGCAACCATTAATCAAAGAGAAGCACCACAACGGTGAGCCACAGGCTTAAAGTAATGCATAGATAAACAGTGATTAAATTAAATGGGCTCTGCTGGTTCCACCGCCGAGGACGAGAGTTTGAATCGAGATCTCTCCGCATCGCAGCGACGGTGGGATTAGCAGCCGTTCATTTTCGGATTAGACTGCATGAGAAAGGCCTGAGCGGGAGAATCTGGGTCGGTGGGAGCTGAGCTAGTGGCAGGTTTGGGAGACGATGAAAACTATTGGAATGGCAGGTGGTGTTTTCAGCTGGTTCCAGACCAGATGGGGTGTTACATTTTTGACCATTTGCAGGGGTTTTACTGTGCAAGAAAACAGATTAGATTGGCCACTTTTTTTTTTCTATTTTGGTGAAAGTATGTAGTAATAAGTAATATCATGACTGAGGGATGCGGGGGGGGGGGGGGGTCTGAGAACAGCTCCTTGCGGTATGCCAGTGGACAGAAAAGTGACTTTATGTCTTTTCCTTGTCATAACTGAGTCAAAGGCTGCTGACCGGGAGCAGCTGTCATTGACCGCAATACCGAACTAAACTTTAAAACTGTTGCCTAATAACCTAGATTTAAAAAAAAAAAAAAAATTGAGCCCCTTCTATGTGTAAGAATAGGTAACACTTGATAATACATCCAGCAACTTGGGGGGTGTAATTTCACAACATTTACCATGTAATTTTCACTACCTGAAAACATTAGTAGTTACAGTAAAACAAGGAGGTAACAGTGAGTACCTTTTCCAGTTTTCACATTTTGCAAAGCCATCCATTGCAGTGTGTGTTTGCAGGACGTCAGCACGTGAGAGGAAGTGGTTACACAAAGCAACAGTAGAAAAGTGGGGCGAGGCGAGCAAGGACTCCTGGAAGGTCTGGATGCTTTGCATAAGGGCGAGATTTGTGTTTAAAGGATGGGGTGAAAATGCACCCTTATGCAAAGGAGTCCTCGCTCGCCTGTCCCTGCTTTTCTGCTGTTGCTTTGTGTGCTTTAAAGGACGGGTGAAATGCATGATGACAGGGAGAATTGACTCACGACATGAGACTGTCTAAATATGAGACCAGATGCTGGCTGTCAGATTTCCAGCAGCTGATAGCTGGCTGCTTTTATATGAAATCATCAGTGCACTGTTCTCAGTTGAGAATATATCAAAGAACAATTTAGGAATCCCAAAAACTGCTCCTGACCCTGGAAAACAGCAAGTGCTTGTGTCTGGTAACAGATTGAGAGTGGCTTAGTCAAAACTTTCATGCGTCTCAGAGGCAGGGTGCACTATGAAGCAAGTCTGACAAGGTCAGGTTTTTTTTTTTGTGGGTGTGTGTGGGTGGGTGTGAGAGTGCGAGCACACTAGACGAAACCTAAAACCTCAGTCAGAGATAACAGGCTGTCACGCCTGTGGTTATCATCCTTCTCTGTTAATCAAGGCTTCCTGCTTCAGGCTCTGAGCATGCTCACATAAAGGGGGCGGGGTTCCGCTGCTGCATTTCTCTCTTCATCTGCTACAAAACCAATCAGTCGAGTCCAGCCTGCTCCAATTAGAGAGTTTACATTCTAGCACATTTAGAGCGCTGAATCTTTAAAATGATGCATATAAATGTCGGTGCTCGACTCTGTCCTGCAGCTTAACGACGAGATGGAAATCATCTCAGTTTGTAGCCTGAGCAAAGTGAAATTATTTCTGCTGCTTTTAATATTCTTTATGATAAAAGGCCTACGATATCGTATTCTCTATAATAAATAGATCAGTTTTCTAATCTGTGTTCTATTAGCTGTAACGCCAGCAAACTGGAACCAAGCATATATTTATTTTCTGCGCGGGAATCCATCTGACGCTGCTGCGCATTTTGCGCTGCTGCACAGCATCCTTCTGGTGTGTCCCAGATTCAGCTCATCGGGTTGCATGTCTTAAAATCTGTTCCTTCAGCTGAAAACCTACACGGCCTTTTAAGACACTGAAAATTAGCATTAGCTGCTTTGGTGACCTACTACATTAAAGAGAGCCTCCGCTGTGACATTGAATACTCTGGCTTTAAGCTCAGCATACCTCACTCGCTTCATAGTACACCCGTCTGATCTTAGTCCAAGACTGGAGTGCGGAGAAGCTGTTTTTATCATTCTAAACAAAGTGATGTATTATTCATGTTCAGATCAGGTTGTTCTCTTGTTTAGCAGCCCTGATGCTGTGCTCGCAGGGTAATTGCTTTGAGACGCTATAGCAGCGGCCGCACGTGCTTCCGAAACTGCTTCTAGAAACAATAACGCTGTCCGTCATTTGCTCGTTTTGTGGGAGCTTCAAAGGGCCACGTCCAGTCCAGAACGCCCCAAGCAAACGAACTAATGAAATCTAATGAGGTGTGCCGCGTAACTCTTTTGTGACGGAGCGACAGTAGAAATTAATTTTGTCTTTGTTCGTTTCCTGCCCAGCTTTGCTTTGTGGTGTTTTGGAGTCCTCATGTGTCAGAGAAGATCCTGGTTGATGTCATTGGAGTGCAGGATACTTTCGCTGAGCTGTGTGTGGTCCCACTCAGGATTTTCTCCTTTTTTCCCCTGCCAGGTATGACGCACTTTTCCTTTTTTTTTAAAAAAAAAAAAAAAAACAAAAAAGCATCATTTTTCCCCTTCCTGCTGTAGATTTTACTGGTGTTGTGCTCGGACAAGTGAGGCAGTGTTTCATGCGTGTGTGTGTGTGTGTGTGTGTGTGTGTGTGTGTTTGCGTTTGCAGTGACTGTTCGGGCTCATTTGACTGGATGGCTCATGACCCTGAAAAAGACCTTTGTGCTGGCCCCCAGCTCGGTTCTGCGCATCATTGTCCTCATCACCAGTCTAGTTGTGCTGCCTTATATGGGGTAAGTCAACACTTCAGAGAGCACTGAGAGGTTCACAGAGGTCAGCGCTGTGAGTCAGATTTACCGTTACACAATGTGTAGTTGCGGTTTCTCGGTTTTACCCCTGACGTCTGCGCGAATTCAAGTGTAGATTCACAGTTAAAATTTAATATGATCCTTTTTTGTATTTCAGGGTTCACGGGGCCACACTCGGGGTTGGATCCCTCCTCGCTGGTTTCATAGGGGAGTCGACAATGGTTGCCATAGCAGCCTGCTATGTTTATAGACAACAGGTGAGAACACCTGGGTTGAGGTCATTGTAAAAATGAGTCCACGCCTTATTTTTTTTTGTGCCTTTTACAGGTCTGTGATCAGACTGTGTTCCTCACTAATTATCATTTTCCTTTTCAGTCCGGATGAGAGTGCAATTTAAAGTTATCCTTCCAAGCAGACACACGAGGAAGAACACCATTTTTATTTTTCTGTGCATGCCTTAAAGACCTATTATGTTTTTCTTAGTTTTCTGTCATTATAATAGAAATTGTGAAAAGTGCAACACAAACTGGAAACGGACAAAGTTTGCCTTCAAAGTAAAAGCTGCACCTTTTGAAAATTGATTGCAGGTAAGGCACAACTTTTACTTTGAAGGCGAATGCTGTCACTTTTCAGAGTTTCCCTACCAAAGCAATCACAGGCAGGGTTTGCAATTCAGTTCGCCCAGCAACAGCCAGCCACCACTCGCTGAGCAGTCAGGGAATACACATTTTTCCATAGCAACCAAAGGTTGCCAGGGGGTCATTCACCAGCACTAGACCTTTGAGACCTAACATAGTCATCGCAGGCACAGAAGCCCAACCCACCTGCTGTTCAAGGCTTCTGTTTAGATTAGATTAGAGATTAGATAAACTTTATTAATCCCTTCAAGATTCCGTCAGCGAAATGAAAGTTCAGTAGCACCTTTTTATAGATAATTTACAAAGGCCAGTCAGTAGAAAGCTGGCTCAAAGGGTGAGGAGCTAAAACAACTTGATACAGGTGCAGAATAAGATTATTATGAAAGATTATTTTGAGCTGGGCATCATGCAAACCTCCTCGTAGAATCCATGAATAAAAACATGGAGCTGAAATCCTCCTAATGGGTCCTCTTTAATGTCCTCTTTGCACATGTAGACGGTTAAAAATGAAAAGAGTACAGCTTTAATAAATTTGTACGGTGACTCTACACCTCACTGATGGTGAGAAATATGACATTTTCTATGTTTATTTGAGGAAAATGTTTATTTGTAAGGAGAGCCGGTTTCAGAGAAACGACCTAATTACTGCCAGCATCCTGTTGAAGCAGCAAGCTGCACCGTGCTAATGTGTTAATGATGTCCCAAATGTCATATTAAAAGACGTGTATCTGAAAACGTGGTCTCTTCCATTTAATCCATTTTAAGGTTAATAAACAAGAGCAGCTGCCAACAATCTCCAGCTTTTTATTTTATTTTTTTTAAGGAATATGTAAATGTTTTTTATGAATGGCACATCATATTTTTCATCATGAAGCTGTAGTCAGCTTAGCATTGCATAAAGACTGGAAACTCGGGGAAATTGCTGGTTTTTCTCAGTTTTAAGGAAACTAAATCTCTCTACCGGTTAAGTCCAAAGCTCTCTAACAATTCACAGCTCATTGGTTTAATCTGCACAAAAAACCCGAACTAATTGCACACCATGAGAAGCTGAGATCTGAGCCAGAAGGCCGCCGTGTTTCTTGGCTAAACGCTGACCTCCTGGTGTTTGAGCTAGGCAGCATCATGGTAAAATCATTGTTTCTTGGCTGAACACAATCGGGCGCATAAACCTGCAAACTGCTGTTTTTACACGGTTATTGTCCAGATTAAATGGAGAGATGGAAGGTGTTAATTAGAGCACTTTAGAGGTGCTGCTAGATGGATTTTGTAACTTATGTACAGAGCCGGAGTAACTGGCTTCTTCATTTTTACTCATTTGACTCGATTCAAGAGTATTTCTTTGCTTCCATTCCTCTCGTCTGCTTTGCCCGCAGAAAAACAACGAGATGTCCAACGAACTGGTGGTGGAGGGCGAGAACGCCGCCCCCATGAGCGAGGTGTGCTCCAGGACTCCGATGGATGCCATCGAGGAGCTCCAGGAGGAGGAAGAGGAGGAGGAACAGGAGTGAGCTCCAAGGACGGGGGGGCGGGGGAGGACCGTAAAGCCGAGCTCAATGTGGGACTTTGCTGAGGAGGGGGCCACCGGGTGTTACGGTGCTGGAGAGGAGAGAGGACCCCCCCCCCCCGAGTATGGTTTTGGTTTCAGAGGTCCTCTCAACAGAATTGAGGAGGTCTTCACGTCGACCTCCTCACCATTAACGCGCACACTGTAAAGAAAGCCATTCACCTCCACATGTTGATCCATCAGTGTAAATACCGTTAGCGTCTTCCGATCTTTTCAGCAGCTCTCATAATCAGCGGGTGTATTTTAACCATTTTCATGTGCTTACTGGTAAACAAGGGAATTCGACACAGGAGAACTCTTCCTCCTCAGCGGCGAGAATGAAGCATCTGTCGAGTGGTAGTGGAGTTGCCAAAATACAGAGTTCTTTATGTTATTTAATCACCAATTAAACGGCAAGGCCTTGCTTGGATTCAGATAGACATATTGTGGGACTTGTTGGGTTGTGCAATCATATTTTACATACAATGGTGTACAGATTATTGTTGTTTTATATAGGTAATGCATTGTGTATATTTAATTGCCCAGAGGGGTCAGGAATCCCTCGTTATATATCATTGCGTGTTTAAAAAAAACAAAACAAAACAAAAAACAAATAGTTATGATTGTTCACTTTCCATGCAGTCTGGGAGTCGATCTTTTGTTTTGGCAACCATTTTCCTGGTAGTATTCAGACTGTCATATGTACTGTATATACTGTATAGGCATTCTTATTTGGCAAATAAATTGCTTTATTATTAATCCTCGTGCTTACCTGGAATTTGCTTTACCTTCTTGTTGCTTGGAGTATTAACAGGTTTTCTGTAAGCAGTGGTGGATGTTCATAGAGAGAGCCAGAGTTTCACATGATCAATGATGGCTAAAGA
>JAVDPK010002415.1:12974-50773 GCA_034780415.1 Cichlasoma orientale | reverse complement strand
CCCCCGCCGCCCCCCCCCCCCCCCCCCCCCCCCCCCCAGGTAAAGAGTATAAAAACATGTCGTTTCAGTCATAAACTGTTAGTACTCTGGACCTCGCCATGAGCAGACAGGTCGCCTTGAAGAAATTATTAGGCCAAAGGCTCACAGTTACATTTTAACCACGACCAAGCAACTGCGATTTAAAAATTGGATTTACAAGTCTGTCGTTTCTCTGCTCATTTTGAGGTGGTGGATTGAAATCTTGAGGAAGTTGGGGGAATTTGTACTGAGTCACTGCTTCCACATTTGGACTTCATCGGAAGCGGTCGCGAGAGGAGTCTAGACCTGAGCGTGCTCGCTCTTCTCACTCTCAGCCATCTCAAAACCGGTAGTAGAAAACTAGCATCAGCATAAAATAGATTCGTTAGATAATAAGATTCATGTGATTTATCTGATTTAACCATTTGCTGCGCTCCTGCTAAATTGCTTGAATAAAATATCCTATATGCATTTAAAGTCTAAAATTGTGGACAATCCATTCTTGAGTCTTTGTATGAGTATTACATCTTTTTAATGGTTCTCATAGGTCCAGCCCTTAAAAAAGTAACAGATCCCTGGGACTCATTCTTTTCCTGGCCACTAAAGTAACAACCCAGCCAATTAACAAGAGCGAGGATCTATATGGAGGGAGCTGCTGTTAATGGGCGTGGCTGTTGATTGCACTTAACTATTAGGGTTGCTAGTTGGTTACATCATCAGGGGATAGCGGGGTCGGCATTCGGACGTAGGCTCCTCACTACCGGCTTAAATTCGTTTCTGCACTGCCTACCACGGTAATGCTCATAGGATCAGAAACTCAGACCCTTTAAACAGAGAACGGGTCCAGACTACACAATATCAACCTGATTACGGCTCAACGACACCGCTGCCCCGACAGAAATACTAGCATGTTTTCTCTCTTTTTAGTCTTCTACAACGGTTCTGTCACTTATGGGAGTTCATTAAATAAACAAACAAACAAACATGACTCAGCAGTGAACAGCTGTAAACAAAACAAACGAGGATCGTGGTGCCCGTATAGCTGGGTGAAACTGGAATGAGGGAACACAAAACAGACAGCATCATACAAATATTTCAGTTGGAGTTGTCTCCTTACTTTTTATTGTCCTTT
Source organism: Cichlasoma orientale (assembly GCA_034780415.1). NCBI lineage: Eukaryota > Metazoa > Chordata > Actinopteri > Cichliformes > Cichlidae > Cichlasoma > Cichlasoma orientale. The sequence goes on along the minus strand of JAVDPK010002415.1, from coordinate 49,623 downwards.
TTTCCCCCCCTGAAAATTACTAGGGGCCTTCTCAGCGATCACCTCAGGCATGCCGTGCAGCTTAGTTATGAAAAGACAAGATTGTGCGACTCTATAATCTACACATCTGACTCAGTGACTGTAACAACAGAGGGTTTACTGCATGGGCAAAGTGGGAACATGCGCAGGGCCCTGAAGCCATCGGGGAACAGTGGTTCGCGTGTTTTGTTGAAAAGGAGATTAAATCACCTGCCAGTAGGCAGCAGATCAAATGTCAACAATCAATCCGATAACCAGCAAGGATAAAGCAGAGACAGTCAATGGAACAAAGGGGCACTTAGTCAGCAGAGTGTAACCTGAATATAGATGCACCCTGTGGAGGACCTGGACATTAAGGGTTAGGGCTAGGAAAGCGTACATTATATTACACATTATACTCAACATTTTCCTACTATATATAGTTAAGACTATTTGTCGCTTCCTGTTGGCGCCTGTCAAGGAGAACAATCCTTACTGTAAATGTTCAGGATGTTAGAAATGAACTCAGGATAACACAGACACACCTGATGAGCCTGTCACGGCTTCGTGGTGACTTAATCTGGGAGTTGGACTTTATAAATGATTTGATCAATAGCTTCTCTCCAGAGAACAGGAGATGAAAGTCGGTGCACAAGGCAGGACGTTTTCCCTGAAGTTTTAAGTGGATTAAAATAAGAGTGAGTGTGAGCGTGTGTCTTTAAGGTGTCTTTATTGGAGCGGCTGTGGCTCTGGAGGCAGAGTGGCTCGTCTACTAATCACAGGGTCGGTGGTTTGATCTCTGGCTCCTCCAGCCTGCATGACGAAGTAACCCCGAGCAAGATACTGAACCTCAAGTTGCCCCCAATCGATCGGAGTGTGAACATCAGGGTAAAAGTGCTCAGGCACAGAAAAAGCACTTGTATGAATAATGTGTGTGAACGGGTAGTAAGGAAGTGCAACGAGTGCTCAAATTGAGTAGAAAAGTAGAAAAAGTGCCGGTCCAGTCCAGTTATTGGCTGGTATAGAACTCAACAGAATAGCAGCAATTTAAGGTGTCAAAATAATAAATACCAGTTCAAAGTACTGCTGTAAGCAGCCTTCTAAGCAAATTGTGTGCTTAGAAAGGATGCAAGGTGTACTCTTTGGAAAAGTAGGTAGGAGGAACTGTGGTCATGATAATCAGTGCATGATTTTGCGTGGTTCGAGCCCAGCGGTGGACATTTTTAAGCCTCTTCTACTACTCTATTATATCATGTCTGCTCATGCATAGATAACAAAAATGACCATTAGTTAATTTCACTTGACTCTGCGTGCCAGATTGTGGCAAAGTTAGCTGACTGGACGACTTGTCGGACTGATCACCTACAGCAAATTTAATGAAACTCTGGCAATTATCTTTCATTTGAATATCTTGTTTTGCCATGGGCTTAAAATGTTGCAGAACTGAGACGAAACAAAAAGTAAGCTCTGAATAACGCGCCGCATGTCGCAGCAGTCAGACAAATATTTAACTGCCGTGTTGCGTGGGGTCACAGCCACATAACATCTTGGCTGGACACATGTATCTAGTTGCACGATGACACATTCACTTTACTGTTTCAGCTCTCTTGCAGAGATGTTTTGTTTTTTTTTAATCCACCATGCTTCTGTGTGTTTGGCTAATCTTTTAAATTTCCTGTGATGGAAATGCAAACAAACGTGAAAATGAGGCTTAATCTTGACTTTGTTGATTTTGTTGGTTAGTTTCTTTGTGATGATACCTACAAAATCAAATATCACCAGTGTTTTTTTTAATATATACACACTGCAGATCCTCTATACATGTACTTTAATGCACATGACAAGAACTGCACCAACCACCGATTGTACCGTCAGACACACAAATGGTATACAGTTAGATCTCACAACACAACAGAAGTCTGTAAACACCAGAACTCCTCCTCCTACCAGTGGCTGTGATTGACTATAAAGTCAACATCACGCCTCAGACTGTTAAAGTGCTTTTATCAGCTCATTTCTTTTGAGGCTGGGGGTCCTGCTCTCCCTCTAAATCCCCTCCGAGCATTACCAGGCTGCTTGAATGATGAACAGGAAAAAAGAAGCAACCCATCTTTTAGAAAACTACCTCCCTTTAACATATGGCAGCAATCGGCCAACCCTCCACGGGTGAATATCAATACCCTCGAGTGTCCACAAATGGCATAAAAATAGCGCTGCGGTTTACTCTTGTTGTGTTTTTGAAATTCTCTCTCACTGGTATTTTCTGAGAAGGTCTGCAGCCGGTACCGTGTTACGGAGAAGCTCCATGTAGCCTTTAAGCTGCTGGATGGCATCTCCTGTCCCGTCTCCATGCAGACACTCTCCAGGAAACGTCCACTGACTTATCAGCCCTTCCTGAGCCTCCAGTTGCTTCGGAAGCTGTAAACACAAAGATTTAAATGATGTAACATCAACAGTGTTTACAAGAACCAAACCACTGAGGGGCTGTGATCACTTCTGGAGTAAAGTTTTGGTTCTTTTCTCTACCAACAGCTGTATATAAATAACCATTTGTCATTAGCAACATCACTTCTCAGACCAAGGATTTAGAAACCTTGCTGTCAAGATTTGTCCTGCCCTCCGTTCAAAGAAGGGATTAATTTACTCGTGCCTAAAATACAGTTTTTGTTTGTAAAACGGACAAAAATCATAGGAAAATGTAAAACTGTCAGTTAACTAAGATAAGACACACCTTTTGTTTTAACCACACTGCTCTAAAAAAAATTAAAGGAACACTTTAGACCTCAGACTGTCAGCAGCTCAGTGATGCCCTGCTCCAGATCTGGGAGGAGATCCTCCAGGACACCATCCGTTAAACCAGCCTGCTGCATCATTTTTCACTTTGATTTTTGGGGTGTCTTTGAACATGTTTTTGAATGGGTTTTTTGAGCAGTGTGTATGTGTACCAATCGTTCTTGCATTTGCAGTCACACCCCAAAAAAACATTCTGAGTCAGGAAAAACCGTGCTGCTTTGTAGTATTTTGGAAAGGAGATCCTGGATGGTTAACTCTATAGAAATGTATAACCTTACACCCACGGGGCAAATTCTGGAGCTGAAAAAACGGAGCCACTTCCTCGTGTAAACAACATTTTAGAGGCTCTTTAGATTTAATACCTTTGGAAAGCGTGTCAACCCCCTGAGGCTGCTTCTGCCATGAAGCTATGCTTTGGTTGTGCAATTTTTAAAAGTTTTCATTTACAATTTTGGCTTCCAGTGATTATTAAAAAAACATAATCCAGATAAATTATTGTGCTGGATTGCCTTTTGCAATAATTCCTTCATTATGCATTTCAACACATCATTTCTATTCACTTTTACCCCTTGATTAAAGTTCACATTTACTCGCCAGAATGTTGCAGGATTATTTCAGCTGAATTTGAGTTTGTTTATTCAGCTTGTCAGTTACATTATAACCAAAGTTCCAGGAAATCCATTTAAGTTTAAAAGTATGAAACCACAATTTTTCCAAAGTCTCTGAGCAAACGTTTTAAATAATCGTGATCTCAATATTGAGCATTAGGAGACCTGGTTTTAGTCTACACCTGATTTTCCCTTTACTTTTACGAGGGGCAGATATTATTATAAATAAGTCATCTAAATTTCATCAACACTTAAAAGTTATGCATTATTAGAGAAGTGGCTGCTTTCAGGTACAGTCTAGAGTACTTTTAAGATAATTATCTGGCAAATAGCATGGTGTGACCGAGAACTGTGTGTTCCATTTCTTGGTGAATGAAATTCTACTGCTTGATTGCATCTTTTTAGCACTCATTGTGTCTGAAGTGGCAGGTAAGAGTGGCAGAAGAGCATCTCTGAACGCACAACCCATCAAACCTTGAAGTAGGTGGGCTGCAGCACTAGCAGCAGCAGACCACACCGGGTGCCACTCACGAGATAAGCAGGAAACTGGGGCTCCAGTTTGCACTGGATCACCAAAATCAGACAACACAAGAGCAGAAAAACCTTTCCTGGTCTGATGAGTCTCCATTTTTTGCTGCATCAATCAGATGGTAGAGACAGAATTTGGCAAATGAAAGCATGGATTCATGCTGCCTTGTATCAACAGTTCAGGTTGCTGGTGGTGTAATGGTGTCAGGGATATTTTCCTGGCACACTTTGGGCCCCTAAATGCCACAGTGTTTGCATCAGGTTAATGAACCATGTCACAAAGTTCATGAAGAATGATTGATGTATAGGCTTGCCAACTAGTGCATAATTAGGACCCTATCTACATGGATCTTGAATTAAAACAAATGACCTCTTGCCTAAGGTCAGCCTGAGACAACTCATACTGTCATAATATTTGCTTGATTAGCTGGATAAAAACTGCTAACTTACAGTTTCTGAAGGCAGCAAAATGGATCATTTTCAGCTAGAATTGAGAACCCTGCTGTTGCCCACCTCTTCCTGATGTTAAGGAACAAATGTTTTAAAAAACACTGTAATTTCATGGGGAATATGTGCATCAAATATCACTGTAATTAGCACTAACATAGTACCTAAAGCCCCCAGGCACACGGGATCCCCTGGTAACCTAAAATCCCTGCGACTTCATGGGGCCATCAACCGATCTGTGTGTGTGTGTGAGACTAAGGCTTAAGGTACACAGCCTTACACAGCAGTCAGCTGCCACCTCTACGACCTCTTTTACACGGATACTGTGTCAGAGTAGGGTTGATTCCTTTGGAGAACCAGCACACATGCAAACAGGTTTGAACTGTTGCACAGAGGAAGCACGGTGGAGAAAATGTGCAGGCTGCAATTCTTTGCAGTAGCCACTGACAGCAGTGGTTTAAACTCTTGGCCCTGCTGGAGCTGCTTCCAGCATGGGCTCTGCAGCGATGAGATGAGGAAGAAGTGAAAATTTACCATAATATCCTCATCATGCAGCCACGCAGGAAGCTGGGTGCTGTGACTCAACACCTGGAATAGCGTGGCCCTGAGGGCACAGTAATTGTCCCCCCTCACTCGTCTCACGCTGCCAAACGTCAGGGACATCTCCTTATAACCCTGCAGTAGCACACAGGTACATCAGAGGAAACATTAGCCATTAATGTAAAACAAAACAAAAACTGGCTTTAACCTGAAAAGATTCTTCTCAGAAACTTCAGGCACAAACCTTTTTAATGAGAGCACTTTTAGGAGTATTTCCTTTCCACTCCCTCTCACTGTACGACAGAATATTCACCGCCGGGGACAAACTGCATCTGTCCTCCACCTTTAAAACTGAGTGAGGGACAGCAGAGAAAGGTGAGATGACGCGCAGAACAAAAAGACTGTTGTCCAGATTTCACATGACGGACAAAAGCTGCACTTGTTTAAAAAAATCACTGATGCAGAAGAAGTAGAGGATGCACTGACGTTTAGTCTCCAACTCGGGCGGTGGTCCAGGTTTATCATTTTGTGACAGCTCCTCTTCGCCTCTGTACAGGTCTTCTTCACTAAGATGAAACAGAAAGGCTTTTGTTAATATACAACAATTAAGTTTTTTTGTGTGTATCCAAAGCCTATTCTTAATTTTAGTCTCTTCCAAACTGTGACTAGACTGGCGTAATACTTGCACTCCAAATAAGTTAATCTGGAACTCTTTCAGTGACATTTGCAAAAGAAAATGTAGATAAAGAAAATAACTCACCATATACTCGCAAACAAATGTCAAAATATTCTCCAGTTTGTTGGTTTGACAAACACACATAATTTGTGTGTATTTTGGCACATTTATGTCCCATAATCCCATGCCAACACATAATTTAACCAACACATGTCACATGATGCTCTAATTCAATTCAGGACTATGAAGTGACCAAAAGTGATCTTTACGGACCTGTTCCCCAGGCTGTCGTCCTTCTCCCTGGCCTCAAGCTTAACATCCTTGGCTGCGCTCTCTGCCGGCTGCTCCTCTTTCCCCGTCACCTCCTCTGCTTCAGCATTTTTCCCAGCCTGAGTCTCACCCTCGCTGGGCGCGCTCTCTGCCTCCACTTTCTCCTCCTTCATCCCTCCATCGCCCCCATTCGCCTTGGGGACATCTTCATCTTTATCCTGCATTTTCAGCATCATTTCCCCAGCATCCTGTTTGGCTTTCTCCAAGGAAGTGACTACCTCTGAGCTCGTCGCAGCACACTCAGGATCTGGCTTTTTATCCTGATCTGGCCCCAAGCTGGACAGAAAATGCATCTTTTGAGTATTAATCCAAGTTTACTATTCATGTCTTGAACTCAAATTAGCAAAAGTTTAACTCAAGTCGCATTTTGAAATGTAAAACACACATTATACTGTGGAAACACTGCAGGTATGAAAAGGTCTGACAGTCATAGACGAAACAATGGTACGAGTTTGCCTCCTAGTGGCCACAGCGCCAATATCCAACACAAGTCCAGAGTTCAAGTAAACAAATATCTTGCTTGGTATCTCAGACTCTGAACCTACTGACCTCTCGCTGGCGTCTGCTGGAGCTGTGGTTTCTGGCTCCCTCACTGAGCTGGCGGAGTCCCGTTCCTCACCGCTGTGGTCGAGACCTGTGGGCTCCAATCCAGAAGACAACGGGGGGACATCATGGCTTTGTGAGTCTTCAGGACCGGCCTCCCTGCTATTGTCTGAATGCTCTGTCGCGGCACTGGACAGAGAGAATTTACGTAAAAATTTACTACCGCTTGCACAAATGCATGAGCAATTACATAACACTGATATATGTTTGAAAACGGTCAGCAGATAAACTGTAGTAGCCATCATCATACATCCTATTTGACAAACTGAAAGTAGTGTATCAAGCCCTATATATCCATAACAGCACAGTCAAAAAACCCTTATCACTTATTCTGAAACAGTTTTATGGTCTAATACAACCACAGATGTTTTAAAAAAAAAAAAAAGGAGGGGGGGGGGGTTAATGATTACAGGAACCGTGAACTTGGGACAAAAAGACAAACAGAAAGGTAAGAGCACCAGCAAAAGCTGCACAAACGAGACGCATCCTAAAATGTTAAAATCCTGTAGAAACAATAAGACGGTCGGTCACGGCACCAGCCGTCAACTGGCTGTGAAACCAGCTGAAGATTTCTGGCTGTTCCTTCACTGGATTCTTTTAATTGATTAAGCCACCAAAAATTAAAAATTAAAAAAGTAGGGGTGGGAATCACAGAGTAACTCACAATACTACCACAGTATGTTGACCCCATGATTTGGCAATACTTGATACACTATAATACATCACAGTATCTGTGTAACCAAAGAAAAAATGGGTTTATTCATTGCAATGTGATGGTAACATTTACTCTAATGTGTTACTTCCCTTAAACATCTGTTTCTTCTTCTAAATCACTTCACCCTCATTCACGACCTCTAACAGGGACGTTCAGTTTGTCTGTTCCTTGCAAGGTTACTCAGAAAGTTTGGGGCAGATTTGGAAGAAATTTTTAAACTGAGGTCTTTCTCGCTCCCAACTTAGAAGTGCTTAACTTCTGAATCGGATCTGGAGAATTTTAGAAGGATTCTTCACCACTGCAAGATGGGACAAAACTGGACACCTGGCATCACATCTTAACAAATTCATATCAAACTGAAATAATAAGAAATAGACTAAAACTAATCTGGATCCAAGAACTCAAATCATGCATGATACAGGGAGAATTTTCAACCTTGGTGGAGTCCCAGAGTCATAAAGTAGAGGCTCCAGTCAAGTTGTTGGAGGAATCAATTTAGAACAGCTTCCTGTTTTAACAAAACTATCCATATTTGCTGACAATGTATCAAAAACTGAATGGCAAGACGAAGTGATACAATATATTGCTGCATCGTTTTGTCCAACCACTAAAAGCAAAATAAATGTTGTTTTGGTCTCATTTTTGTTGTAACTTGATTAAACAGCCACCGTATGTAGAACAGGTTATCAAGTACAGCATTTGCTTCACAGTATTTTTAGTCATTTGACATGATACGGGTTAAGATATTGTAATAGCTTAAGTAAGGGGATACTTTTTTTAAACTAAAATGCAGGAAAACCTGTCATTGTATAAAGAGCACACCACCATATGCATGCAATTAGCAAAAAGTACTTTGAAGGGTTCATATTATCATCTAAAATAATTAAAGACAAATCGTAGTTCTATTTTACCATCATTTTACTTATTTTAATTCATTAAAAACCAATGTCACATCACAAAACATAATGATATCCAAGTGCACTGGACCCTTCTTAGAGCCCTCCAGACTAGATATTAAAATCATTTTTAAAAAGGGGAACTGAAGGACAAACTACAAATTTCATTTTAACCTGATGATGTGTGTTGATTTCATGTAACTTACCATGTCAGAGGCTCAGGTTCAGGCTCCTGATTGACCGCAGACATAGACGACACCTGAGCTGCTGGGGCTGCTGCAGTGATCTGCGTGTTTGGCACCGATAACACTTGACTTTCAAGAAACCCCCCTGATGGCTTAGCCACAACGTCAACAGTCACTATCTCTTCTTCGTCATGATGAGTGGTGCTCCCTGCAATTTGCTCAGATGTTGCGTTTGTCTCAGTATGCGGAGGGTTATCATGGCAGACCGCCTCAGGTGTCAGAGAGGTGCCCTCTGGGATTCTGTCCTGCGTTGAGGCTGGGTTTTCTTCTTTTGTCTCCCAATCTACTTTGGCGCGCTCTTCCTGCAGAGAGCCTGAAGCGCACCGCATTGCAAGCTGTCCCCTGTGAGCAGGAGTTTCCTTTACATCTTGTACTCTGGTGGTGTTTTCTTCAGACACTTTGAAGGGAGGAGGCATCTCTGTTTGACTGACTTCCTTTTTCAAGGGTCCATTTTCCTGAGTGTTATTGGGCTCCTGCTCTCCGGTCTCAGGACTCAGCTTCCCCTCTTCATTCCTAAGTGACATAACACAGTGTTCATTAGCCTCGGTTCAGAGCCTCGGCTACACCCTTTTTCATGACCAGAAAAAACAATGTTTTGAGACCAAAGATAAGATGCTGCAGAAAGGTTTCAGGATTCCTTGAACACTGTAGGTGGAGGAAGTCAATAACCTTTGTTCAAAACATTATCTCTAATTACCCATTAGTTCATGAAATGACAAATGTTTTGACTTCCACAAACATTTTAAGATCTTTGGAAGTCCCCCTACCCCGTTTCTGACCTCAGTACTCTGCGTTTTACTCTGTCATTTGGTCACATGGTGCATCCTACACAACCCACAGGGGAAAATTTAATTGTCGTTTTTTTTTTTTCTTCACCCGTTTTCCAGCAGCTTCTGTGGTCGCACATTCATGTACTGTCTGTGTTTGAGATGCTTAAATCCAAGATTACCACAAACTTCAAAGCGTTCTTCATACGTTTAAAAGGCTCAGCTGAAAGTATCTAGAGTCAGCTCTAAGATTTGTTGTGGTCTGCTGCTTAAGGAGGAACCTGAGAAATGAAACACTGCTGGGAAATCCTATGAAAGTGCGTCTGTTGTACGAAATTAGGTCAACACATCTTATTAACACCCGACACCCGTCACAGACTCAGAGTTTGAGTTTTTTTGTCTGTATTTCCCCAGTCATCTCACCTCATGCAATCATCTCGTTCAGGGCCGCAACTGCCAACCACAGCTTTACCGCCTGTGCACTCAGTGGCCTTCATATCATCGGTCAGCAAACCACTTCTTTCCTCCAAACTGCTGCAGGGACTTTCATGACGACAACAGCACCAATTCCCCATCTGCTTGCTCCCTGAGTCTGGGAGGTCGGACAGGCTGAATGGGGCCTCTGGTCCGCGGCAACCACAAGCGACCTGACAGTCGCCGGAGCCTGAAGCTTTCAGGAGTCCATGATGACGGCGCGGGGATGAGCTGCTGTAAAACAAGGAAGAAACCATGTTTACGCTCTATAAAAAGTTTGTTGAAGCCCAAGACTCACTAAATATTGTCCAGTGAGGATATGTGGACCAATGTGCTCAGTGTGCTCTTCAAGGCCTTGGAATTAATTCCTGATTGATATATTTGCTCCCTGATATTATAATCCAACTTAAACCAATCACAACTATATTGGTATGTCATATACAGTTGTGGTCAGAAGTTTACATACACTCATCGTGGGCATGAATATCATGGCAATTTTGAGTTTTTAATGATTTCTTTGATCTGTTCTTTTTCCAGGGTGGAATGATTGTACAGCAAAGATGTTTGCAAGCAAGAACTGGATGCACAAGTTTAAATTATGTTTAAATTATTATTTTCTCTAATCTGCACAGGTTCAAAAGTATACGTACAGGCTGAAGGTTCTACAATGTCTTCTTTAAGCCTGACAAGGCCGAGGCCTATTAACTTGTTGTTAGAGATCATGATTGACTAGAACTGGTAGCTTTTCTTTGCCAGCATAAAAATGATTTGACAGCACTCACTGGATTGATCAATACTCAGAAGAATGGGAAAGTCCAAGGAACTCAGTAAAGCTCTAAGGAGAATTGTAGATTTACACAAGTTGGGAAGGTCTCTTGGAGTCATTTCTAAACAACTGCAGATTCCAACATCATCAGTTCAAACAACTGTATGTAAGTAAAAGCTATTCGGATATGTCACCACTTTGCCAAGGTCTGTCGCCATCAGATGAGAGGAAATTGATTAGGATTTTCAGGAACAACCCAGGAACCACCAAGGCTCAAGCCTGCCATGAACTGAAAAATGCTGGCCACGTCACTGTCCACAGTGAAGCCAATTTGACATCACCATGGACTGAGAGCTTTCTAAGGGACATTTAACCAAATATTAGTGGGATTTAAGTACATATTTGAGCTTGTATGTATAATTTTGATCATGTGGATTAGAGAATATCCGAAATAAATTCAAACTCGGGCATCCAATTCTTGTTGTTTTCTTAATTCATTGTCTGACGTATGCTGCACACACATTCCACCCTGGAAAAGACATTTCAAGGAAATCGTTAAAAGCCCAAAATTACCATGACATTCCTGCCCATGATGAGTGTATGTAAGCTTCTGACCACACCGTATATTGTCCAGTATGTGTTAACATTTTTTTCTTGTAGAAAAAGATGCTTGGGGTCATTGCGTACAACTCTGGATACTATGGCTCCTCTGGGGAAAAAAAACTTCCTATCAGAAGTGCCCGACTCCGTGGTCTAACTCACAAACACGCAGCTTAAAGCAGATAAACTGCAAGCTGGAGAAGAAATTGCATCTCTCTAATTTAGAATATCTTCATTTAGAGTGGATAAAGAGTTTGTTGCTCTATTAAAAAAAAGCCCTCTGTAAATCTAGGACATCTTACTATTCATCACTGATTGAAGAAAATAAGAACAACCCCAGGTTTCTTTTCAGCACTATAGCCAGGCTGACAAAGAGTCAGAGCTCTGTTGAGCCGAGTATTCCTTTAACCTTAACTAGTAATGACTTCATGGATTTTTTTCACAAATAAAATTTTAGACATTAGAGAAATAATTATTCATAATCATCTCAAAGACTTATCTTCAAGTTCAGCTACTTTCAATACTAATATTTATCCTGATTGATCTGAGTTAACTTCAATAGTTACTTCCTCCAAGCCATCCACGTGTCTATTAGACCCCATTCCTACTAGGCTGCTCAAAGAAGTCCTACCATTAATTAATGCTTCAATCTTAAATACGATGAATCTACATTAATTGTCTATATGCCAAAGGCCTTTATAGTGGCTGTAGTTAAACCATTACTTAAAAAGCCGTCACTTGATCCAGCTGTCCAACCTTCCTTTCCTCTCAAAAATTCTTGAAAGAATAGTTGTAAAACATCTAACTGATCATCTGCAGAGGAACGGTTTATTTGAAGAGTTTCAGTCAGGTTTCAGAATTGATCACAATACAGAAACAGCATTAGTGAAGGTTACAAATGATCTTCTCTTGACCTCTGACAGTGGACTCATCTCTGTGCTTTTCCTGTTGGAACTCAGTGCAGCTTTTGATCGGTTGACCATAACATTTTATTACAGAGATTAGAGCATGCCATATGTATTAAAAGGTACTGAGCTGCAGTAGTCTGAATCATATTTATCTAATAGACTCCAGCTTGTTCATGTAAATGGGGAGTTTTCTTCACACACTAAGGTTACCGCCACTAGGGGGCACTGTAAAACAAAATGAGGCATAAATCTTGTGTGACCTTTGTACTTTTTTACTGTGCTTCTAATAAAAATATTTGAAACACAAACTAAGGTTAATTATGGAGTTCCACAGGGTTCTGTGCTAGGACCAATTCTATTTACATTACACATGCTTCATCAGACACCTCTGGCAGAACCAGGCTGCCTGCGCCAGGTTTCTTCCTGTTGAAAGGGAGTTTTTCCTTCCCACTCTTGCCAAATACTTGCTCATAGGGGGTTGTTTTGACTCTTGGGTTTTCTCTGTAATTATTGTAGGGTCTTTACCTTACAACATACATACATAAAGCGCCTTGGGGCGACTGTTTGTTGTGATTTGGCACTATATAAATAAAATTGAATTGAACTGAATTTAGGCAGTATTATTATTAGTATTATTAGAAACCATTGCATAAATTTTCATTCCTATGCAGATGATACCCATTATTAGCAGGCTGTCCTGAAAGCTCACGGAAAAGCCTTTAGCTGATCCAAAATGTTGCAGCTAGAGTACTGACAGGGACTAGAAAGGGAGAGCATATTTCTCCCATATTGGCTTCTCTTCACTGGCTCCCTGTTAAATCCAGAATCGAATTTTAAAATCTCTCTCCTGACATGCAAGGTCTTGAATAATCAGGCTCCATCTTATCTTAAAGACCTCATACTACCATATTAACACAACAGAGCACTTCACAGTCAGACTGCTGGCTTACTTGTGGTTCCTAGGAAAATTAAAGGTAGAATGGGAGTCAGAGCATTTAGCTTTTAGGCCCCTCTTCTGTGGAACCAGCTCCCAGTTTGGATTTGGGAGACAGACACAGGTGACCCTCAACCCTCCCTTAGTTATGCTTCAATAGGCCTAGGCAGCTGGGGGGATTTAATCATTAGCTTTTATTAATCTCTGGCTCTCTTCCACGGCATGTCTTTTGTCCTGTCTCCTTCCCCTTACACCCGACAGGTTGTGGCAGATGCCTGCCCATCCCTGAACCTGGTTCTGAGAGGTTTCTTCCTGTTAAAAGGGAGTTTTTCCTTCCCACTGTCATCACGTGAATGCTCATACAGGGTCTGATTGTTGGGTTTTCTCTGTAATTATTGTATGGTCCTTATCTTACAATATAAAGCATTTTGAGGGGACCATTTGTTGTTATTTAGCACTATATAAATAAAATTGAGTTGTATGGACTTGAGAAGTGACGCCATCAAATAGTTTGCCCATAAGAGCCGATTAAACGCCAATGTCCACAGTCCTGTCTGCAGCACCTGTAGCAGGGCAGCATAACAGCTGAGCAGATGGTGGTCAAGCTAATGACAATGACATTCCTAATCAACAACATACAATATGAAAGGATAAACACACAAATACTGATACGGGATTCTCTATACTCACTAGAGATTAATACCAATCGGACCCCAGACTGAATTTATTACAGCCACTATGGAAATTTATGAGCCTAATATAAAAATGCAGCAGGTGATGAAGTATAATAGCCCAGCGACAGTATGGCTAAAACTCATGTTTGGGTAGAGACCCAGTTCTCTTTTTTCAATGTTTTTAAAACACATGACTTTATTGTAAAAAACAAACAAACACAGCTACATCTGTCAACGCAGCAAAGTAACGTTAATAATGACAGGTGTACACTTATTTGCTGGTACAGTTTAAAGACCCAGTCAGGAAGCGCCAACACACCTTGTTTTGGTTTTGTTGAAGTTAAACTCCTGGGGCTTTCAGTCCTGTTCCTGTTTCACTTTTGGTGAGCCGATGAGCTAGCCAGCTAGCTGCAGTAAACTTAAAATACAAGCATGCGGTCCCGGAGAGTGACTGCCGCTCACTGAAAACGCTGCCGCCGTGGTCAGCACCTCTTCTTACGACTGCGCCGTTATCGCTTAATGCGGCACATTTCATAAAAAACGGGTGTTTGCTGTGTTTGACGCGGACCATCTGTTGGTACGAACCCCCTTAGCTTAGCAGGAGCAGCAGGTCACGGCTCGGTCCGAGCGCATGACGTCATGCTCGTGTGCGCCGAGAGTTTTTGATGCATTCAGGTGAAAATCGGAATTTCACAACTTCGCATGCGCAATTCGTTGTGTAGCCTTCAATTAGTAAAAAACTTAGCAGAAAATGAATACTTTGTCAATCAGTACATTCATCAAGCAGAAAGGCCAAATGTTTACCATTCACAGTGTTGAAAGGTGAATAATAGCCGCTTTCATTTGTTTTATATGCTATCACAGCAGATTTGAAATGTGAGAGCTTTCGAACTATAGAGGAAATATGCAATTAAAGGCATCACCACCAAAGACCTGGATTTATTTTACAAAATAAATATATAAATTCAGTACACAGTTAAGTGAAAATGTATATTTTTGGCTAGAAAAACTGTGTGTGTGTGTGTGTGTGTGTGTGTGTGTGTTTTTTTTTTAAATTTATTGTACATTTCCTATTCATGTTAGAAATGCATTCTAGAAAACACTAGAGCTCAGGGAAACGATCCACTGACACCCACTATTAATACTACTTTCATGCTGCCCACCGGTTTTAATCTCAAAAGACCTGCGATCTCCTAAATTCTTCTGTCAGGGTCCAGATTTTCTACACGTGAAAACAGCCCAGAGCAGGTGAATAGTCTAGCTTCCTCTCAGACCACAGTACTACAACATGCTGAAAAGGTTGTCCGGGATCAACAAAAACATGCTGCTCATCTCAGCTTTAAAATGATCACAGCTTTTTCGTGTTTTATATTATACTGAAATATCAAATACGAGCATGATTTAGATAAGAAGGAAATTCTTCTACCAGATGTTGCTCAAAATATTGCAAAAACACCTGTGCCATGTTGAATAACAAAAATAAGGTAAATTTAGGGACTTGAGATGGAAAATTGGGAGTTCATTTGCACTCAGTGTGAATATTTCTTTCTTTATGTGAAGTCCAAGTCCAGGTTTAGCTGTTTGTTTATATAATTCTATAATGAACTATGGCGGCATCAAAACATATTTCTGGATTTCTGGAGAGTCCTTATTATTTATCAGCCTGTCATAATGACATTTTTGTATATTTATGTATATATGTGACTGAATTTTTCAAACTACTTCTATAAATTTCCATTTTCTGTTTTAAACAGAAATTGGTGAATTGGTGGGGCAAGCTGTGCGGGGTCATTTATGACCCTGGAAATAAGATTTTCTAAAAAACATTAAAGGCTTTGAATTTCATTCCATAATTAGGCATGTCATTTTTACAGTTGTCTTAAGTTAACGGCAACTGTACTTCTTTGGTTCCCCAAAATGCTTCAGCTCTCATCTGAAAGGCTTTTTTCTGGTCTAGCAGCTGATTGGACATCCCAGCTATTTACCCCCTTGTGAGGTTGTCGGCTTGGAGAGTTGTTGCCCCACCCTGCCATCCTGTGAGTCATTAAGGTCACATGGGTCAAGAGGAATGGGTTATAGGTAGCCTTTAATCCCTTTCTAGATACTGACCCGTGTAATCTTAACTGTAACTCACATAATGACACCTTGGCTCCCGTGACCCGAGCCACTCTATGGGCCCCAACAGGGGTGAAATATCCCCCCATAAGCTTTTAGAACTGAAGAGGCCTCTTGAATGTATGGAAGCCTGTTTCCTCCACTGAATTAAAAAAAAAAAGTTGGCATCCGTAATTAAAAATTTTCAGTTATCACAAAATTTTGACTTAATAGCTCAAACTTCTGAGAAAATGCCTCAAAATTGAACAACTTGAAATTTTGATTTATTAAGTCAAAATTATGACTTATGAATGGCAAAAAAAACAAGCTTCATTACAGACAAGATATGAAACATCTTCATGAACCTAAAACTTCGTCCAGTTGCCTTCAGCTTACGTGCTTCTAAATACCACAACCTGGATGACCGAGAACCTACAAGGATCTGCTCATTGTGTGCGCCAAACAGCCCAGTTTAATCTGTGAAACATTTTTTTCTGTGTGTGTAAATAAGTTTAACTGCACACTCAATTCCTGAGATGCCTTACCAAAAAAAAAGAAAAAAAAAGTGCAATTTCAAGAGCGCATCTCAAGAAATAAACACATCAAACCACAGAACAGGCTCTGCTGTTAATTTGCAGAACATGTCCTGTTTTTCCACTGTGGACCCACTTAAAACAAAAAACAGAAATTTCTATCTCTAGAAAACAGTGAAAACAGAAACTTTTCTAGTTATTTGATGGTTTGTTCATTACTTTGATGTATGGATGGGCCACAGTAGATGTCTTTTCCAGTAAGAAGGCTGCAAAATCATGAAAATACAGAAAAAGGCCACAAAATTTCCAAATCCATGCAGTGGGCTGGACCGGACCCTTTGGCGGGCTTGATCTGGCCCCTCGGCCTTATGTTTGACACCCCTGTTTTATGATACACAGGTATGCTAAACACAGATAGAGCTATTAAAAAATATCACTGTATAAAATATAATGACCCTACCTCTGTCATTTAAGTTGCTAAAATATTTCGGGATACTGACAGTTAAACATTTTCCCCTCAGTTTTAAATCACAAGAGCCTAGAAAGAGATTTTTATAGACTGTGTTTTAATTTGGGAGGCAACAATATAAACAAGCAGCAGGAAATTTCTGTTTATTTCCAAACACTTTAAAAAAATGTTAAATATAAAAATCCATAAGCATATAAAACATATCCATTTTCATGTTTTTTTGTTTTGTTTTTTTTAAAAGACAGAGCTTCACACCAATCCCGTTTTCTTTCAGCCATCACTCAAACTCTTTGTGATCTCAGGCCTTTCAGTCACTACAGGTCCTTCAGCTCTTCTATGTGACCGATGAGCTCCTGCGGCATTCCCAGTTCTGACACTACGTCCACACAGCGCTGCACGAGGAGGTGCAGCTCCTCAGAGGAACCCGAGCCGAGCCTTTGTGGCCTGTGAAGAACATCCAATTCCATTTTTTCTCCCTTCCTGCAGCAGTCCGACTCTTCACATCCCTCCTCACAGCAGCCCCGATCTGCTTGTTCCACCTCCAGATCCTCCATGCTCTCAGAGACGTCGCTCACACTGGGCGGAGGATTCTCCAGAGCCTTCCTGATACTGTCCGCTACTTGGTCTTCATGCTGCGTGACCCTCTGCAAGAGGTCAGTCACTGAGGAAGGGACGGGGTTTTCCGGATGCCGGATCTGGCACCAGCACCATATAGCACTGTGAGACACAAAGAGACCACAGTGTCACATACAATGGCACATAAAGGATGCTTCAACAACAGTCAGAACAAAAGAGACTCAGGATGTTTCTCTGCAAGAATGAGGCTGAAACCTGAAAGAATTTCCACAGAGGCATGAATGAGGACTTCTCAATTAATGAGTTTTTAGTGTGGTTCCTAAATGTTTTTTTTATATTTTCTTCTTAGGGTTTATTTACATGATTTATTCTTTATCAAGCACCTACATTGTATGTTTTGTTTTCTTGTTTTCTTCCAACTTTTATTTATTAAAATCTCAAGTGGGGAAAAACTTAAATACAACTCTGTAAAAGTTTTTCATTGACAGTCTACCAGCAGGGGCAACCTGACTCTAAACCACACGATTAAAGGCAGAGCGCATCCTTGTTGGTGCCTCATTGGCTATTTTATACTTATTCTATCTGGATCCTGCCTTGCACCACGAGTTCAGGCCTCTGTACTCAAACAGGCTCCACAGTCACCAGATGTCAATCCAAGAGAGCACCTTTAGGATGCGGTGGAACGGAAGATTCACATCACGGACGTGCAGCCCACAGATCTGCAGCAGATTTGTGAGGCCATCACGTCAATATAGGTGAAAATCTCTAAAGCAGCTCTCAAGGTAAAACAGGGTCCAACCTGGTACTAACAAGGACTAACTAATAAATGGGCCAGGAAGTGTACAACAAACGATATTGACAATGGGTGAGTAATATGTCTCATAACACAAGAGTTAAAACAGGGCAATCCAAAACTGCATACATCTGCCAAGGGTGAAAATTCCCTCCACACAACACATGAATTGCATCCCTGATTTGGATTTGTCCGTGATATTTTCCTGTGAAGGGTCTTCTTCCAGCAACATGTGAAGGGACTGCACTTGATGTGGTCATGCTGATCCTGGGAGTGCCTCAGGATCCCACAGGAGGCCCAAGAAAGTGTGGCTGGGGAGAAGGAGGTCTGGAATACCCTGCTTAGTCTGCTGTCGATGGATGGATGGAAGGACATTTGTAATCGAGCAGCCCCAGTCATGTTTATCATGGAGGTTTACACAGACGTTTAGGGCTTGTGAATAACCCGCTTTAAAATTGTGTTACCTCTAAATGTGACATCTTATTAAAGGCCTCCGTGTGTACATAAGCATTTAAAGAGAAGCAAGACTGTTTATCGTCTTGATGTTTTCATTGTGTATGATATGATCGGCAATTTACCTGACGATTCCTCTGAGCCGGCCCACGGCCACAGTCTGAGCCGCTGCCTCCTTGAAACCCAGGTTGAATCCCACCTGAAGCGAGGCCTCTTCACCGGCATCAACTCCGTCAACATAACCGTCCTGCTCGGAGGACATTGGACGAGTTAAACACGGAGACACAGCACAGCAGGCCGGGTTAAAGGGTACCGGTGTGATGAACCATTCTGGGTTTAGTATCTGAGGTGAGCTAACTTTACCTTCAGTCGCTTCTTCATGTTGGAGGTCCACTCCTTACTTTGTAAAGTAAGGTCGTCCGCACTCTCGTCGAAGACATCTTCTCCACTCAGAGACACAGCTTTAACCCAGGACATGATGACTTAAAAGCAAAACACACGCTTTTTAACGCACTAGCAGCTAAACGACCCGCTGCTGCTTCTTCTGCTCGTGCTTTTTAAACCGCGGTGAAAACTGCATGAGCGCCACCGTTTGGCCTGGAGTGATTACTGCACCGACTTCCGGGCCAGAGCAGGACTGCTACGTGCAGTCTGAGCTGCTCTCAGGTCTGCCAGATCAATAAAACAACTGCACAATAATATGTGAGAGAAAAAAAAAACCTTCACGTGTATAAAAGCATAAAACCACATTCCTATTTAAAACCATGTATGAACCATGCAGGTGATACAATGTTACACATCCAACAAGTCTATGGGTGCTCATAAATAGAAAAACATTGATTTAATGAATTTATCTGTCCAATTACTTTAAAATATTATGTAGGAAATGAGACTGGTGGGTGCGACACTTAGTAATAGTTAAATTATATCAATCAAACTGGCCGACGTTTTAGAATAAATAAATCTATGAATCAGTGGGAAAATGCAAATAAAAGTTTCCACTTCAAACTGAGTCCTTTAACATCACAGGTAAACAAGGTATGCTATTGCATAAGATTTCAATGTTTATGATCACTTCCCTGGGATGATTGTCAGTTGTGTTTGTTTCTTTGTTTGTTATATTGTTGTATGTTACACTTTGTTGTAACTTTTGCTGCCCTCTTGGCCAGGTCTCTCCTTAAAAAGATCTCAGTGAGAATTTTACCTGGATAAATAAATAAATAAAAGATAAGTGGCAACTATGAAAGGGAACAGACAAAAAACAAAAGAAGATCCTTTGAAAGCAGCTCAAATCAATTCTATAGCCCATAGGATCTTTCACACAACCGTGCACCTTTCAAACACCACAAAAAACGAAAATAAATAAACAACAAAAAATAATAATAATAATCTAGACAAAAAGCCAATAAAATAAAATATATATAAAAACACAAAATTTCCAGGATACATATAACAAAATAAATAGTTAAATAAAAAAAATGTAAAAGTAAAATTAAAATGTTAAAAATTAAAATAATTGAAAAAACAATTAACATATCAGCAAATGCATTAAATATGTAAATGAAAAAAAAATAAAAATGAAAGACTACAGCAAACATCAGGGAGAAAAAAAATGCTTTAAAATGAAACTCTAAATTACCTGAAGTTTAAGTTGTTTCATTATCTGGTACCATTTATTTTTTTAAGTGATTTTTTTTTATATCTCTGTTGCTGCAAGGCAGCACAGTTTGCTGCTCTTAAATAATAATAATAATAATAATAATAATATATATATATAACATAAGTAATCCTAAAGGAAAGCCACTGCAGACACTTAACACACTGGACCTGATGTGCTCCATCTTCTCCCCTCTGGCAGGCTAAAGGCCACTCCATGCAAAGGCTGCAGACTCCTGCCATCACCATGAAAGATGTAATTCGATTCGAGAAGTAATTCTGAATGTCTTATTTTAAGGGTGGAATTTCCCTTTAAAGCACACTTTTCTTCTGTGGTATTGATGGTTAAAAGAACATGCTGGGATGCACACTGCCGCCTAGTGACGTTACCCAGCAGGCGTTAACAGTTTGTAGCCTCCAGAGGGCGCTGAAGTCCCACTTTAAAACTGAGTGTGGTCCACACTGGGACCACATCATCATCATCATCATCATCACTGATGCAGCCTGTTTGCTTTAATTCTCCTCCTCTCTTTCTTTTTATATTTTTATCTCTGTCTGCTGCCTTTTAACATCATCCTAATTACACTGAGGAGGCTTCATCTGACAATACCACTTATTTTATTTTATTGCTTAATAATTGCAGCATAGTTATACATACTTAAGTATGAAAACCATCATAATTTTTGATTGCAAGGTTTTGAAGATAAACTGGAAGGATTAAATGTGGGTTCAGACATTTCTTTTGTGTCTTTAATTACTACACTGTCAAGATGACTATTTGCAGAGGCAATGGCAAGGAAAGATTCTCACAGAATCCCAGTTTACATAAATGAAAATGTGACATGGGTTTGGCGTGTGTTTATATGCGGCATTTAGCCGGATCACATCAACCCAGGAATTTATTTTAGCCCAAGAACATAAAAAAAAACACAATAATGTTATTTTGCATTAAAAATGCTCCTTAAGGCCTTTTATCTGAAAACACTTAAAGCCTAATGAGTAAAATATGGAAGGAAATAAATGAAAAATAAATGAATGTTGTGTATTTCAGAATAAAACACATTGTCAGAGTGTCAGAAAGCGCTCAGACGCTTGTTTGGTGCTGTCCGGCGCATCTTCACAGCTTCCTGTTTAAGTTTTCAAACAAGAAAATGTCATCCGTCATGACAAACACATTATTCACTCATCCATAATACATCCCACCTCCCCTTTTCCCACTGTTGAGAAGAGAGAGTGGGAGAAAAAAAAAAAAAGCTCCTTGTTTTATTTTCAGATTTTCTCATTCTTCATGCCACGCTTTATGGAAAACACGGCAGAGAGTGGACAGCGGGTAAATGCATTTCACCTTGGCGCAGTGCATTTGCAGCCGTGGACAACAATGGCCTTGAGAATACTCTGAGGCCACGGTGGAGTTGTCTCTGTTCTGGAAATGGAGTCGGCCCGGAGGCCTCATTCGCGGCAGCCACACCTTCAGTCCCCTCGCTCGAAGAGTCAAAACAACCAGCCGGGGCAATCACCTGACACATTTCCATCCAATTTCCACTGCAGAATGTGTTCATTTTCAGGCTAATGGCATGTCATTTTGCAGGAGCCTTTGGTCAAGAATTAATCCTGGAATCAAAACAGATTTTCCGGGGAGCAATCTTCCATCAAGTATTGATTTTTTTACACTCACGGAGCCTGTACTCCCTAATTTAACCTGACAGCCAGCAGCACAATGGACTGGGAGCACCTTGGCGTCTCACAGAGGGAGCTCTCCTCCTCCTCCTCCTTCTCTCCACGAAGTGAAAGAGAGATTGGGAATGTGGAGGGGGGGGGGGGGGGGGGGACTCCCTGATGTATAAAACAAAGAGCACTGGTTACAGAAAAACAGAGAGCTAAAGCTTCCGTCTCTCTGTTTTACCTCTAATTATGTTTTCTAGGATAGTGCAACTTGGGCAGGTAAGGCTGAGAGGGGAAGAAGGGAGAGTGTTCTGGGGCCATCAGCTATCATTATGGGCCTGTTGACATCTGCCTGTCTTTGAGTGATTCTCATCTGTGATTTCCCCTGGCCATTTTCTGCAGATGCGCGAAGAGGGGTTTCATCATGGCCCCATAAAAAAGGCCCAAAGTGTCCGCGCAGGCCTTCACTAATAAGAAAGCAAAGACGTGTCCGACCATGTCACACTCCTCTCCCATCCATATCCGCTCTCCTGATGCCTTCAGATATGCAATCATTCCCTTTTCTTTCCCTCTCTGCCTCTGTGTGTGTTGTAAGTATACTATACCCTACGTAGAGGTCAGTGGGATGAGAGGATGATGGAGGGCAGGGCCAGTTATTTTCCTCCAGCTCTTAAAGCTGCGGTGACCCATGCGCAGAAGAGTTGCACTTTGCCAAAGGGTTTTTTTTTTTCCTCCACGCGCTGCTTACAAACTACCTGACAGAAGGGAAACTATTTCACTTTTTATCTGCTGCTCGGAGCTCATAATCATCCATTTCAGGCAACATACGGTGCAGCGTGTCTCTTCGGTCGCGAGATTAAGGCGCAAGTTTGCAGCACGTTTTCTGGCACTAAATGGATGTGATGAGCCTCCGGGCGTAGACACCAAAACTGAATCATTAAATCTTTACGCATATACGGTATATGTGTTATCCAAATCACCGCTGTTTCCAGGATACGCATGCATTTATTTATTTATTTATTAATTTTCCAGTACGGAAAGCAAAAGCGAGAGTTCGTTTGTGCTTATATGAAGAAACAACTCATACATCTGGTGATTTATTTATTTATTTTACCCCTGAAATGAAATCATCTTAATTTTGGGTTAAATTCCAGTTTAAATCCATTTTAAATAAAAGGAAGGTGACTTTTTTTTCCCCAGAGAAAATCAGATGCTTGTACAAACATTTTGTTTCCTGAGTTGCCAAGCCTTCTGTCAGAGGATAAATGGATGCAGGTCCTCAGTGTTGCTATGGCTCTGCTCTAAGAGACTGTACAGGAATAATTAAGGTGCATGCTGACTCACCTTTGTCCCTAATGCTGCAAAAATAGGAGTAAATATTTTGGAAAATGTACATGAACTATAGGGTGTATGTGAAAGATGGACATAGCCACTGTGACATCATCCGCTGGTTAGTGAAGTCCTGTTGTGAGGCCTTAGGTTTACCTTCTTTTTCCTGAAACCTGACATAACAGGCGTGGACTGGATCTGACAGAGAAACAGAGGGATACTCACACTGTACTTGTCAGTCGCAAAGGCAGGCCCCTCCTAATTCGTACCCGAATTTATTGTTCTCCCGGACTCTGGTGGGGACCATAATTTTCAAAATAAAACTCATGTTATATTCAGAAAGCCTTGAAACTACAGTCTGAGACCACAAATTCTTTAGTAAAGTGTCTAAAGAGGTCACAGGTCAAGTGAGCAGTAGGGACAGTTTCTCGTCAATAAGACTTCTTTTTGCGCCCAGAGGGCTCGCCCCCTGCTGGCCATTGGAAACAGTGCGGGTTTAACTTCACTTTTCAAACCTGGAAGCTAGCATGTATTTATTTACAGTTTACTTTTTGTTGTGTACCATTGAACGTACTGGCAGCGTGGACAAAAGTACCGGGCCACATTCACAGGATGGAAACCCGTGCCGTGAAGCTCCTGGCTCACAGCTTTTGTGCTGATGTTAATGGCAGAGGAGGTTTGGAACTTTGCTGTTGCTGAGTCAGCACACTATGCACCTCAGCTCCCCGGAGACCCCGCTCTGTAACTTTATGTGGAGTTGCTGTGGTTTCTAAACACTTCCACTCTGCAATAAAACCTTTGCCGAGTCTCTCAGCTGCTTCCAACAGTCTGTGTTTCACACTCTTCATCGTTTCCTATAGTTGAGATCATAATATGTTTAGTTTTGAACACTTTGGGGGTTCCACAGAGAGACAGAATAAATTAACTGTCTGTAACATACTGTAAAACGCACCTTCATGACTTAGTCCACCATCGTCAACCTTAAATTTCAAGGGATGCCTAAATTAAGTATAACGCAGTCCCTAAAAACAGAGATGTGAGAGTTTCAAAGGAACATTAAATATTTAATCAAGAACAGAATGAGTTACTGATAGAACTTGCATCTATATCAAACACTTTATAATAAAGGTTTCTTTTTTTATGAATTTCAGGTAGACAGATGGAAAACCAGAATTTTATGAGACTCAGCAGTAATGATTTATGGTGTTCTGGCTAAAAGCTTGCATTAAAAAGCTGCATGTAAACTTTTCATCAAAGTTTTATCGCTCATTTTCTTTAAGGATCGTGTTCGCGTGAAGCAGGTGGGAAGCAGAGTGAGCAGGCGTGCAGCTGCAGCTTCTGCCCGGGTTTGCTTGCCGTACTTTGCAAACAGACTCCTGTTCTAAAACAGAGACATCACAGCCTAAAGACATCCATTCAAAAACCGGGCTGCTACAAAGTTAAATGGGCCGATGCAATCAGCTGCTCGAGTCAGACAGGTGTCTCTGTAAAGACCAGGCTATTAACTCCTCTACCTGCAAATACCTCGCATTGTGTCATTGCTAATAATGCTGAAAAAAGGGGCAGAAAAAAAACAAAAAAACAGAAACAAGAGTGAAAGCAAAAGGGATCATATGCATGGCCAACCTCGATTGCATGTGAGGATTGGTAATTGCACCCCCAGAGGCATCTGGGTGTGCAGAGCAGCAAAGTGGGAGACGCCTGAGCAGCTCGGGCTTCACAGTCAGTGTACCAACATCTCAACCCTGAGGAGGAAGTGAAAACAAGAAGGCGGAGGAGCGGAGGGTGAGGGATATACAGACAGTTCATTTACCCAGAACATCAGCCCACCGCGCATTGTCTGAAAGATAAGGAAAGTGAATGCATCATGCCTGATGGAAAACAAAGGCAGCAATTTAAAACCATCTGCATCCAACACATGCACTCTCTCCCTCCACCTTTCTGTTTCTGTGTCCTGACTGATATTGAAACATAATCCATTTGGAGCGCCGACATGTCATTATATTTCTGCTCCCTCTCCCCATCCAGGACCATTTCAGGTGGCTGCAGGTCGAACAGGAATGTTTTATTTCAACCAGTCAGACAGTCAGAGTCTTCACTTTGAATCTACTCAGAACCCTCCCCCCCCCCCCAAAAAAAAAGAAAGATACAAAAAAAAAAGGAGGACTTATAGTTTTAAGGGGACCTCAACTGCTCCTGCAGGTTCAGAAATATATATATAAAAAACAATAATTCACAAAGATTCAGAGATCAAAACCTGTCTTTACTGGGCGACTGTCTTTACTAGAAACATCACACACCACAAAGGCCCGGGCGTGAAACCTCAGACTACTGTATTCTGCTCTCAGATCTTAGCAAAGAAGGAAAAAAAAGAATCAAATATAGGTTTTCTAAGAGTTTTCTTGAAAAATAAGTGTTGAGTCTTCCTTTTGTTTTACTGTGTATTTCTCTAAGCCAACTGTGGGCTGAAGGCCCCCCCACAGGTGGGGGCGTGGGTGAGCAGGGGGGGGTAAAACATGAAGAAAAAAAACTAAATGATGTTTAATCCAAAAACAAAACTTGGATGCTTTTTTTTTTACTCTTAACAAATGATAAAGAAAATAGTAGAGCGTGAACTTTTTTTGGGGTTATGAAGTGGGGCATGTCAGGGTAGGTTTGTGAGACACTGCAAACTAACTGTTCCAGCTTTAATGCATACTCAGTCCACTGGAGGCACCATATCTACTTTGCCTTTGTTTTTCTACTGGCCACTTCATTAGGCACACCTTCCTAAAACTGCACCGGGTCCCCTTTTTCCTTCAGGACTGTCTTAACTCTTCGTGGCATGGATTCAATGGTCCACATTGACATGACAACATCGCACAGTTGCTGCAGATTTGTCTGCTGCGCACCCACGATGCTGTGGTGTTTAAACAATACTCGGTTAGTGCCAAGGGGGCCAAAGTGTGAAAGAAAATATCCCCAATACCACTCATACGAGGTGGGATGGATCCGTGCGTTTATGTTCCGACCATACCGTCTGAAACTGAAAGTCATCAGAACAGGAAACATTTTTTCCAGTTTCCTGTTGTCCAGTTTTGGTGAGCTTGTGTGAATTGTAGCCTAATTTTCCTGTTCTTAGCAGACAGGAGCGGCACCTGGTCTCCTGCTACAGCAGAAGACCAGACCGGGTGACACTCGTTACTTTGGTAATGAGCTCAAATTACCACTCGTTACTTTGGTTGAGCGGTTATTTGACTCACTGTTGCTTTCCTATCAGTTTGAAGCAGTCTGACCTCTTCTCTTCTGGCCTCGGGCATCAACAAGGCATTCTCACCCAGAGAACCACCGCTCACTGGATATTTTCCCTTTTCTGGATCATTTTCTGTAAACCCTAGAGATAGTTGTTTGCAAAAAAAAAAAAATCCCAACAGATCAGCAGTTTCTAAAATACTCAGACGAGCCCGTCTGGGACCAACAACCGCGTCACTTCAAAGCCACTTAAATCACCTTTCTCCCCCACTCTGATGCTCAGATTGAGCATGCTTAAATGCATTTAATTGCTGCCGTAATTGGCTGATCAAATATTTGTACTGTACCTAATAAAGTGGCAGTCTTTTCTTTGTACTTTTATTACCTGTTTTGTCTCATCCTGACGTGCAGTATGCTAAAGTGAAACTGAAAGCGCATTAATAAAAGAACTCTAAGTAGATTTTCCAACAGTTTTGTTAGTGTGAGGAAATTCCTTTGTATACATTCCTTTGATCAGCTAATAAAAACAATTTCAAATGTCTTGACATAGTTTGATTCCCTTACAAAAGTATGAGGCGCATCAACAACAGACAGACTTTAGGAATAGGGCTCAGCTCTCTTGATTCAACAAGATTTAAGTGGTTAAAACTCAAAATTGTGCACAAATAAGAACAAAACTTGTCGGCGTGACACATTCATGCCCTATTCACGACTGATTCGTGACTGATAAAAAGCTCGACATTTACTCCATAATATATGATGAGAGCTCCTTTTAACTGAGCCGTTAGACTTCAATCAAAAGCCGCCGCGGAGAGAGGGAGAGAGGACGGAAAGTAAACTTTTATCAGCGGCAGAATACAAACAGCTCGAGAAAACAGATATGGGTCAGGAGCTGCATCTGCACAATTACACCGTTAATGGCAAAGACAATGAAAATGGCGCAGATAGAAAACAAAAGAATATCAAATAACTCGCTCGAGCTGCGTACACCTCACAGCCATCACTGCTCAAAAATACATCCAGCGTTTTGAAATGAAGGGTGGAGAGAGAGAGAGAGAGACAGAGAGGGAGCTGAAAGGAAGACGAAAAAGCATCTTGAACATCAGTTTTCAGTCTAATGTTAATAATTTATGTTGTCTGTGCTTTTTATTATTATTATTTATTTATTTACTACTTTCTTTTCAGCAGCCTGCCCATTTTTCAAAGGCACCACGGACAGGGAAGCTGTATCAAACTTTTGAGTTTAGTTTCAAAAGGCTTTCTCCCTGTTTATTTATATATTTCTCCTTCTTTACACTTGTCTTGCTGTTATTTGGCGAGTCAAACGCATGAAGCTTTGATGAGAAGCAAACCTGACATGCATTCTTCTCTGCTGACCCCAAGCAAATGTAAATAAAGAGGCGAGTATTAAAATATGAGACTCTTTTCTACAGCATCTTCTCTCATCAAAACACTTTAAATGGACAGCTACTTCCATTCACCCACCCTTCCATTAACAAAGGGTCAAACAGGTCACATGACTCTGCACCACCTCTGATGTGAAAGTTTGTTTGGGGTGATTCAAGATGCACTTGACCATGACCTCCCAAAGAGAGAGAGTCAGGACAAGTTTGATTTTATTTTGACGCTCTCAATAACTTTGAAAAGATGAAAGGAGAATCAGAGATGTTTTTTAAAATATTTGTATGTTGCTCAAAACTTTGAACTCGGCAGCACCTTGCTACAGCGCTAGTGTTTTTTTTTTTTTTTTTTCTGAAAATACGAGCTCAACAGTATTCGGGAGAAAACGATAGTGTCATAATGATAACGTTTATTCTGCATATTTACAGACAATTATTATTACAGACAATCATTTAGCATTTAGATATTTATTGTAAAAATAGAGTACATTGCCACAACAAAAGTTGAGATGGTAGCTGATGCTACTATTCTAAGCTAGCTCGTTGGGTTGTTTCTCCATAATGACTTGATTCAAACGGATTAAAAGACGTACAGTAAGAAACAGATTTACCTGCACTGAAATAAATAATTTAATAATTTATTTATGAATCGAGTCATAACGTGGCTGCTAACTGCTACTTAGCTAAGATAGTTACTGTTAGCTGGACGTTAACGGGGCTAATTGTGAAACCACTTCCTCATTGGCTCATGACAATCAGCCAATGAGTATATCCTGTATAATGCTCCATTTTCAAACATAGTATGACCAGTAACTGGGTTAATTTTTTATTTGATACAACCCGAAATGAAGGAGTGAGCCCCTATCAGGAAAGTGTTTGCACAGCTTAAGTCAGAAAGTGTTTATAGGACCGGAAGTCTTTTGGCAACCACAGCTACTGCCATCTGGTGGCCTTCAGATAGAACACAGGTTTAAGTCACTTCTGCGATGGCTTCATTTTTCCGACTTGGAAGCTACTTCCATATTTTATACTGTCTGTGGTTATAAGGGGTTATTTGAGTTACTGTTGCCTTCCTGTCAGCTTGAAGCACTCTGGCCGTTCTCCACTGACCTCTGACATCAACAAGGCATTTTTGCTCAGAGAATTGCCGCTAACTGAATATTTTCTCTCTTTTGACCCCATCCTCTGTAAACCCTGAGATGGTTGTTTGCAAAAATCGCAGTAGATCAGCAGTTTCAGAAATATTCAGACCTGCTCGTCTGGGCCCAACAACCATGCCACATTCAAAAAGTTACTCGAATCACCTTTCTTCCCCATTCTGATGCTCGGTTTGAACTTCAGTAGGTTGTCTTGATGTCTACATTCATTGAACTTTTGCCACGTCAATTTCTGTCATAACAAACAGTTGAACAGGTGTTGCTAATCAAGTGGCTGGTGAGTGTATATCTCATTAATGTGTAATAAGACACATTAAGACAGAATCAAGGCTAAATTTGTCTGCTATCCAGGGGAGTTTTTTTTTTTAATGAGGTGGCACAGGGGTACCAAGAACAAAACAAGGGTGCCACAGGAAATCAGACTACGTATAGAAAAGAAAAACCTCCCTGAGCACAATTTTCAGGCTCATTGTCAGCCCTGTGTCATATGACTGATTTATTATTTGAAAAGCAGTGTTACACAAGAGTTTAAGTACCTAAAGTTAAGGTACTTATTATGTAGAATAGCACATTTCAGAAACATATACATCAATGCTGCTCTGTCAGGACAAGCAAGGCAAGCAGTGCTTGCCCACTGAAATCTGAAAATAGACATCAATTAAAACATACCTAAATGAAAGTGGTCTTTCTCCTTTCTTGTAAAACAGCGTTCTGTCATAAAGCTTTTTGTCTGTTTGCATCCATTTTTTAAATGACTTCTATCTTGTGGTTGCAGTTGACCATTGTCTCTGGAAGCAGGCTTGACTCCGCTTGACTATGAGCCACTGAAATCTGCATGAGGTCAGCGATTTCATGGGCGTGTCTGTGTCCCGTTAACAAAGGCTTGGACTGGGAAAGCTGAGAGGCCAGCAGCATTTTTTTGGTTGTTATGTATAAACCTCTTGTCTTTGATGGGAAACTGATGGGGGACCAGCTGCTACATAAGCTGCCGCTGGCTCATGTGATGTAGAGGAGTTAGAGTGTAGTGTGAAGAAGCCTTTAATAACGCCTTGAGCATGTTAGCAATGTCAACTCCTGCCAATCATATTTCATGGGGAGCTATTGTAGTATGCTACATATTATCATTTCAATTAGCATGTTGTGTCATGGAAATTATACATTTCTACAGCATAACTACAACTAAAACAGATGCAAGTTCCCATCTCTCTGACTCTTACCGTGTTTTGGGCTTTCATGGCTGACTCTATCATAATACACAAACACAAAAGTCATGTCAAACAATTGTTTATTACTAATTATGGTACAAATCAATGTGACAGACTTGAAGCTTGTTTTTTTGTAATTTTTGTTTTTTAGAAATACACAAAGTGCTGCTTAACTGACCAAACAGATATTGCTCTATAGATTACAGTTTTCAGTCTATATATAAAAAAAAAAAATAAATAAAAATAAAATAAAATAAAACCAACCTCTGCAGGCTCTTCAGCTTTGGTTTCTAGTTCTTTGACTATTAACAAAATTTCAAACCAGTTTGTCTGTGTTAGTAAAATTTCACAAATGTATTTAAGTGGTAAACAAATAATCCTAATTGAGCTAAGAGCAACATTACTATAATCTCCTTTTTCCTCTACGTAGGTCTACAGAGCTCTGAAAACTGAGAGGTGAACATATGGCACAAAAAAAAGAGAGAAATAATCCTACAATAATATAAAAGAGATGACTCACATGTGGCTCAGGAGACCACTTCACGAAAATAAAACAATCATGTGTCACGTAATAAAAAAAAAAAACCCCACAAGCCTCTCCCTCCACGTTGAAGGTGAACATGGACACACACAGTGCAGAGTAGTCGTCTTTTCATCTTTTCTACTGACCTGCGGCTGCTTGTATGGCATTTTTATGATTCTCACAAGAGCAGTACTGAGGTAAACCTTGGATGAACTAATGTACAATTCTACGCTTCAATCCTTTTCTTCTCAGATTTTAAAGATTGTCAACATTATGAATCTATTTCTCTGTACAATGTGCATAACTATAGAGCTTTGGTCCAGCATTGAAAAGTTGAGCAAAGGCATAACTCCTTTCTGTGTCGTCTTTTATTTATTTATTTATTTTTTGGTTTTGGTTACAGCTTTATTGTTAAGCTTCAGAACGGATCCACTGCTGCTTTCTCATATCTGTGCAGAGGTGTATTTCTTGGCCAAAGGTTCGCCTGAAGTTAAGTGGTTTTTTTTTTCCCCCTCCTGGAAGCAAAATAAAAATGCACAAAATCTGTAGGTGTGAATGCATTTAAAAGAAGAAAAAACAAAAACAAAACAACAACAAACATCTGTGAAAAGAAGTACAGCAGGAGCTGCTGTGGATGCGCAGATGAAAATTTAGTGGAATTCTCCACAGTTTGCAGCTACCTTTCCTGCTTTTCCAAGACAGCCTCAGTGATTTCTTTAAAAACACACACGTGTAAAGCTTTTTCAAGTGTTTTTCTACCATTTACAGTGCGTGCGTGCGTGTACGTTTTCCAGGCAGCGAAGAAGAACCCGGCAGTGCACAAAAAAAGGACCGAAAAACTGAGATAACCAATGTGACATGAAAGGACATATATCGAGCAGACACATGATTCTGAATAAATTGCATCAAATTTCACCTCACTTCAAATTAAGTTCACTCACTCTGACATGTGACACTTATTCTCAGCATTCACCTCTTTTTTTTTTCTTCCTGTGAGGGTTTTTGTAGGAGCCAAATATTTGCAGTGACGGTTTAAGAGGGTTTCTTTTTTGTTGTTGTTGCTGTTGCCTGGATTATTGACGTTTCTGACAAAGTCAGAGCGCACAGGAATGGAGTGTGAATTACTCTAAAAATCAGTGGACAAAAACTGAACACTTGAACTTAACCTTTTAAATTAAAAGGTTTAAGATAACGTGTTTTTTGTTTTTTTTTTGAATGTGACATTGACTTAGTCAAAAGGAATGCAGAATACAGTGGAAAGAGCAATTTATCTTTGGAGAAAAGCACATTTGATGTGAGATATTAGGGTTATAAAAACTAAGTAGTTTGGTCAGTGGCAACAGACAATTAACGTTTGGTTAATTTCACTCCATGTTTCAAGGTGTATCATGTAAAATAATTATAAAAATCCAGATTTTCAATGTTAATTTTGGCCTTCCTGGTGAAATTTAAATGCAACTATCTTTTAATGTAACGTGATTTCAAGCATGCAGAAGCAAATCGTCTCAAAAAGAGAACACATCTTCATCACAGCAGACACTTTTTGGAGCTGTTTGACATGACAGTTTTGACATTTTTTTTTCTTCGTTTGTTTGTTTTGTTCAACTTGACCCACAGAATAAAACACTTTAGAAAAAGGGGAGAGAAAGTCGTGGGAACAGATAAATAAAAAGGTAACATCTTCCCCCAGTCCTTGAGCTGAAGTTGTGTGTGTTCTTTGGCTATCAGGCTTTGGCAATAGAATGACACAGTAGCTCGAAACAAAGCTGCAGTAGACTTGACAGACACTGAAACCCCTCATTATCATCATCATCATCATCATCATCATAGTTATCATGTGACAGTCCTTAGTTTCTTATCCTTTTGTCCATCCTGTGAATCAATCTCATGAACTTATTAATAAATACCTGTAAAAGTTGTACAAAGTTACACTGTGACTGAAAATATTTGCAGATGAAACACAAATCAGAGGCAAACGACATTATTATGCAATTGTTTAACAGCAAAGGTTAATTTTTTTTTATGTCCAAAAGAGATTTTTTTTTTAAATCAGTGTGATTTCAATTTGAAGACAGCATCTTTCTTTCTTTCTTTTTTGTTTTTTTTTAAATATTTACATACAAACAATGAAGAAAAAAGGTAAGCGAGACAAAGATAAAATGTATACTCAACCTCACAGATATAGCTTAGATTCTGCCAGTACAAATGTAAAAATTTAGAGCACATTTACATTACAAAATTATTCAGATGCAACAGACTTTGGTAAATAGTGTTTTGATTTGGTATGATCTCTCTACTAAATCCCTCCTGGTGGGAACCAAAATTTTGGGCGACGGTCTGGTCTGTAAGGCCAGAATCTAAAAACTCTTTGAAACAGCACACCGTATGTTTTTACATAATTCTCAGATATTAATCTCTTTTTTCGTGTTTTTTGGTTTCGCCAAGGTAATTTACATAACTGTGGTAATCACACTGACAACACATAGTTTTTGTTGGCAAACTCATGACTGTCCATCCGGGTGACTTGGGCAACATTTTGTCAGTTCTCATTTCAAGAGGAGCTCATCCACCCTTTGTTGTTTTTAATGGCTGCCACTTTTCCACTCCACTGTTTGGTCAGAGAGCTCGTTCATTTCGGGAGCTCCTCTAGAGAATCAGTGAGAGGGTCCATTGGTGCGGCAGCGCCAAGGTCGGGCTGTTTCAAACGCTTTATTGTGTTTTTCAAGGCTTGCCTCTTGTTGCAGAACCACACACGCACCACCTCCCGGTCATAGTTCAGTTTCTCTGCTATTTCCGTCATTTCCTGTCCAGAGGGGTGCGTGTTCTTCTCAAAGTGGCTGTTGAGGATCTCGAGCGCCTGCGGGGTGAAAGAGGTCCTCCGCTTGCGTTTTTTCGAAGGCTCGCTGCCGATAAACTCAGTCAGGTTCTGCATGCCGGATCGGTGGCGGGCTTCAGCCTCGGCCATCCAGCGCTCCAGAACGGGCTTAATCTTCTGGGCGCTTTTAGGGGTGATGTCCAACTTCTCAAACCTGGCAGGATATAAAAGGCCAGGGTTCAGTTTGCCTGTCAGACTGCTACCTATAGTGTTCTCTTGGGCTTCCTGTGGTAGGAAAAAGTGGCTTCTCAGGATGGTGTGTCTGGGGAGAATTGAGAAAAAAGAATCTTACTTAGGTGCCCTGCCAGAACAAGGGATAAGCTGCCTGCCTTTAAGTCTCCTCAACCAGAATGCCACAGGGACTGAGACTAACATCCAGGTGAACAAACTCTGCATCCTGCACCTGGACACACCTGAGCTGCAGCAGCTCGAGGCGACGCTTTGCCAGTATTGCGTTAATTTTCTGGACGAGGCTCTGGTTCTCTGTCCCAAACTGGCAATAGTGGAACAAGGAGATCTCGCCAATAGCTGGAAATCTAAATATTTACTGTATTAAAATTTCTCATGAATCAAAATCACAAAAAGAAAAGTATATCCAATTTCTTCTCCTCAGGTGATATAACCCCACCCCCCCCACCCCCCACCCCTTCCAAAAAGAAAAAAAAAGAAAAAATGCAGTTAAATATGGCACCATCATTTATTTACAAAAAAAGCTTGAATTATGCATCAAAATGTACATTTAATACATTTTTAACCTTTCTTTCATCTTCTAACAACCTCTCATTTTATATTTAATAAGAATACATTTACAAGTTCCTGCAACTTTACTCATAATTCGGACTTCAGATGGAGGCTGCATTTTCTCAGGTTACAGGAAGTAAGGCGAGAGGAAAGCACAGTTTTAAAAAGCAATGCTAGCTGGCAGCTCAGCGACTGTCAGGTACACTTTGCTCGGGATACGAACTCTGAATGAGACGTGGTTTATTACGAAAGAGGGAGAAAAACTGGGATTCAACAACCTCATAGAGCATCGTTTCGTTCAGGTGTTTGGAATGGCAACATTTGCTGCACGGATCTGAATGACAACAGTAGACTTTGAGGTAGATATTTGATATAAAAGACGTGACAAAGAGTTTGAGATACAAGCTAACAGCATATTTACCTTTTAATCAAAGACACAAGTAAAAACTTTCAAAGGGCGACCTGACCAACAAAGCTGAAGTGATGCTGTCTTGTGGCCATTTGTCATTTTGACAAGAAACACAGGAGGAAAGTCACGGACACGACTTTCTTAATAAAAGTCCAATTACAGCATTCCGGGATCAGCAGTTTCACATTTAATTTAAAAAGCAAATCAGGATGTTTTGTGACTTTAGCAATATTAAATATTTTTAATTCAAATAGTTTTAACTACTTTATTACTTTTCTAAACTTACTTCTTTCCATTTTTCTTGTTGCCATTGTTTCCTTCCATGAGCGCTGGTGATTTGAGGCCATTTCCTTTCATCTTTAATCATTTCTCTGGATTATGTCGGGATTTTTTTTTGCCTTTACTTGATAGCAGATTATAGAAGCGGCAGAAATTTAGGTAACACAACAAAATTGGTCTCAAACTGATGCTGCGATTCAAAAATAAAAATTAAGGTTAACCTTAAGTTTAACCACACACTCAATAAATGTGTACAAATGACTAAGTTCTAATAACAGCTGCTCTTAAAGGCCTAATTTCCAAACATTATTAGATAAATAGGGACAGAAAGTGTTGTTTTCAAATCTGTTTTAGTGAAATAACTCTCATCTTAAAGCCACACTGAAGCTCTGCTCTCTGTGGAGCAAACAATGCAAAAGGAGACGGTTTTTAATAGCGAGGGGAGCTGAGGCCAAGAAGCCCATGCATGCATGAACTTCCTCTGTTTCTACACCTCTCGGTGCATTCCTCTTTGTCGACAGGCGGTATTATTTATAACCCCATCCTCCTCCTAAACACAGGAAAAAGAGGAGGGCTCCATACTGAGGGGAATACATTAGTAAATATGAAGAGTCACCAGAGACAGGACATTTCATGGATCAACAGGAACCGGGGATACTAAAATGAGTTGAGAGCTGCTCAGCTGGGGTATGCACTCCCTCCTCTAGTGCATCAGCACGAGGGCGCCAGCCTCTCTGGCTCTTCTTAAAAGTACCTAAGGAGCTCTGCTTAGACATGCTGTATGTTTGGACTGAGTTATAGTTTGCTGCAGGGTTTGCATTCAAAACCCACAGAGAGCTGTCTGAGTGGGACATGCCTACAATCAGCCTCACCTTTCTTTCCTCTCATTTTTACATGTCCACACTTTTAAATGCAAACGTGTTACAGTTTCACCACTCAGTGAGCAGGTTTCATATGTTGCTGATGCTCTCCTGCTTA
Source organism: Cichlasoma orientale (assembly GCA_034780415.1). NCBI lineage: Eukaryota > Metazoa > Chordata > Actinopteri > Cichliformes > Cichlidae > Cichlasoma > Cichlasoma orientale. The sequence continues at coordinate 13,759 of JAVDPK010002415.1, read as the reverse complement.
ACCACAGTATGAGTATGGCCAATTAAATACAAGGACTATACCTAAATATTGAACTAACTTATCTGATATTAGTCTGTAATGTGAAAGGCGGCAATAAGATCTTATACTTTAGCACGATGTATTTTTAAAGGATTTTGAAGCCAATATGATAAAGCTGGTTGCTTTTTAACTTAATTAGTGGGAATAAAAACCTGATCTCACTTTCGGCAGTTTGCAACAATTATTAAAAATGTCCCTCTTAAACCCTGTAATTAAAATGAGAGATATAATTTAGTTTACCTTAAGTTTTCTTTTATTTCACATATTTTCCCAAAAGAGGACATGCGGGCACGTCCCTGGCTTGAAGTTACCCTCGTGTAAAGCCTGTGCCTGTTTAGATAAACTAATAAAGTGCCTGGAAACATTGTGAGCAATGAAAGCAGACAAGATGGAAGCATCTGTCAGTGTCTGTTCACTGTCTACGTCGCGAGCCGCAGCCCCAGAGCTACTGTGACGTCCCGTTTCCTCCTCAAACTTCATGTCTGTGTTGATGTTAACCAAACTAAAGCATGTGAAGTTAGCCCCCCGCTACTTAAAACATCAGGACATCATGTCCGATGTCATACAAACAGCAAAAAAAATTGTCTTAACGGCACAAATAATAGCCCACAGAGTGTTTATTTTTGAAGCTAATGGCTTTTAATGTGGGTTATAAATATTTGAATTACGCCTGGCTGTTAATATTTCATGTGTGATTTGAAGACTTTAAACATTAGTGCGGGCCTCCTACGCCTGGGGGGGGGGGG
>JAVDPK010002414.1:258267-287003 GCA_034780415.1 Cichlasoma orientale | reverse complement strand
CTGTGAGCTTTGAGTCTGGGTTCACAGTTTAAGTGAAGGACTCCATGGAGCTGTTAGGAGTCTGTAACCACATCTGTGCAAAGCATACAAAATATCTACTTCATACTTACATTATTATGAGAGCTGCAGTCAGATAATATTGACTCTTACACAGGAGTTATTACAGTCCGTGGACACGCACAGAAGCCACACCGATGCAGACAGATTATAGGCAAACTGTGCAAATAGAAACTACGTAACCAAAAACATGAGCCTTCGTTTGGACTTCCTGTCGGACCGCCCTGCTAGCAACCCCTCTGAGCCAATTACAACTCTACGATCAGAAAGCAGAGCCCTCGATACACACCTGTACAGGTGCTGCACAGCACAAACATTTACCAGAAGCTCTTTTCTTCAGTAGTGTGAATGTTCCTGAGTTCTACCATCATCAGATTTTAACAGTGATGCACCAAACCCATGTTTGGCTATCAGTCCAAACAGGCCCGCGTCTACACGTCCATCATTCAGAGCACTGATGAATAGAACCCTTGATGTGGTTTCATGGGTTAAAAACCAGCTGCTAACTGTCGTCCCGGGCTCACGTCTCCGGTCCTGTTTGGATCAATGTGCTCAGATGCTGTCACGGTGACTGAGCACGCGGGCTCTCTCATACTCTAACAGCAGTGCTTTCTTTGTGATGTGAGGTTCATAATCAGGGTCACGGTCAGGTGACTGCCCTCCATCACTGCTGGAGGTGCTGTAAAGAGTGTTCACATCGAAGGAAGACTGTGCATCTTCCTCCTCTTCCTCCCTTCTGCCTCGCTCCGCAGGCTCTTGGTGCCTGGCTGCGACTCTCTTTTGGGTCCATAGGTGGCACTCCTGAGCGCTCAGCCGGGTCAGACTCACACAGGGCTGTAACAGCTTGGACTGCAGCAGCACAGCCTGACTCTGCAGCGATAACTTCAGCTGAGCTCTGCGGACTCGGCTGGTTCTGGACCTGCTCGAAGCAGAGGAGGAGTGGGTGGAGCGTGGGGTGGGTTCTGATGGAGGCCTCGTTTGCTTTTGTGAGTGACGATGACGCCGAATGGAGCTCTGAGGGACGACATTTTTAGAGGACTTGGACGATGGTGGGATTTCACTGGCAGCGCAGGCTGAGGACGAACTCTTTGACTGAGACACCAAAGTAATTTGTGTGGGAGGACCAGAGACACTGGCTGTGGGTGGGACGCCCATCTGAAAGTTACTCGGGACCTTAAACTGCTCAGAGCTTTGACCGATTCCCTGTGCCATAAACCCCACCAATGCTTGGTGGGGTTTACGGCCCCTCCTGAAGGAGCAGATGTCTTCTAGTAGAACCAGCGGTGACAGCAGAGCAGGCAGTGCAGAGCGTGCAGAGCACGAGGCCGGAGGCGGAGTTTTTGGGTGTGAGGTGTCACTCGCTGATCTAGGTGGCCCAGCTGGTCTGGATGCTGCCTGAGGAGGGCTGGGGGTCTGTGAAGGCGGCCGATCGGGTGGGACGAGGTCAGACGGGGTGAGGTCAGAGGGGGTGAGGTCCTGTGATGAAGAGGTAGAAGATGATGACTGGAAGAGCAGGGGAGATGAAGCAGCACTGGCCTGAAGGGGCGGCTCCTCGGAGCACTCCCGCAGGATACTCTTCACCCATCGCTGGTGTTTGGAGCAGAACTGAGGGGTGGGGGCAGCCTCCTGAACATCCTCCTCTGCTCTCCTGTTTACCTCATCGCCCTCCTCTGGTCGCTGATCTCCTCTAACATCTGAGCCACTGCCCAAAACACTAGAGCGGTCTGTGGACACATCCTGGGGGTCCTCCTCATCACCTCTTAAAACCTCCGGCTGAATGCCTGGAGGAGTTTGGCTTTCTGGTGCCTTTGAAGAGCTTCCATACGGAGCTGACTTTAAGAGCTGAGGTGACTGAGATACTGATACTTGATGACAGGAAGCAGCATCTAAAGCAGGAGAACAGCACATTTTGATGAGTGAACTGAGGGACACGCGCTGAAAGCTGAATATAAGCTGGATTTAATTATGCTTAACGGGCATCTCCAACTGTGGCAGAGAGCATGAAACATGATAACGGGGGACTAGATGTTACTGCACTGATGATGATGATTACATCAACACCTGTGAAGAACGTTACATATTATCCTTTTAAATGTTAATCAGCCTTGTTGTTAGTTTTTAACTACACTGAGCACAAAAGGAAGGAAATGTGTGTTTGTTGGATTGTTTCTTTGCTTCGTGGCAATAAATCTGATTCTGCTGGAAAGCCCGTTTATCCCATGGAGCCGCATCTGTGGGCCGAGCAGCAGAGGTGAGTATGTGGGCTGCACTGTGGTGCTCCGATAAAGAGTCACACTGTAGTTTCACACAGAAGGAGCACTGATGTAATCCTGCCAGCAAAGCTGCTCCAGCCCTTAGATCAGCATCGTGTATGATGTGAACGTTTCTGTGTGGACACGTTTCTTACCGCAGTGCAGCAGTTTCTTCAGAGTTGTTGCTATGGTCACGGGGTCAGAGGTTATCACCTCTAAAAGCAGCTTCTCCTCTTCAGTCACAGGACTTTGTTTCTTCAGGATCTGTCAATCACAAAGAGCTTTTATCACTCCTGCAGCTCTTCGTGGGCTCTCATTGTTAAAGGTTCTGACCACTCGAGGGCGCTGTAGAGCCAACAGGACAATTTATCTGCGTTCAAGCTCCATTTATTACAAACACATCTTTAACACTGCAGTGCTTGATTTTGATGACACATGGAGACTCCAGAGCAGATTAAAGCACGCGCACACACACACACACACACACACCTTATCAATGTAGGTATCTCCTTGTAACACAGCATCCAGCTCATGGAGATACTGCAGCAGCCTGTCCTCTACTCTCCGAGCGTACCGTTCACCGTACTGCTCCTCCAGTTCATTCTGAAACAAATGCATCCCATAAAATCCACAACATCAAGGTCAGAGGGAGTGCAAAAGTCTTGAGCCACCTCTCATTTCTTTATATTTTACTAAGAAAATGGGAAATAGGTTTATTGAATTCTCTGCAAACATATGTGGAAATACAGCATCTCAGGCAGAAACAGAGTTTGTACAATTGCACCAAACTTCAGTATTTGGAGGCCGAGCCGTGACTGATCGTGTTCCACTGTGTCTTTTTAATCCAGGTTTGTTTTTGCTGCAGTGTGTTTGGGATCATCGTCGTGCATTTCAATGCAGCCCCTGACCACACCAGAGCCTGTTTTGCAGACGCCTGCAGACGCTCAGAGGTGATGAGGCTTCAGTGAACAGCAGATGGACCAGCTGAAGGTCCAGACGCATCTCCCAGGTCCTGTCTGGCCTTTGCTGGATTTGTTTCCTAGGTCTTAAGGACCTGACTTTCAGATACTGTTTATCTGCTGTAGATCGATTTTTAGCCTTGCGTTTTCTTCTTCTGTCCTCTGCGTGTCCAGTTTCCTCAGATTTCTTAAGGACATGCTGCACAGCATGCAGAGATATGCCAAGTTTAAACAGCTCTTTGGGAATCAGCCTGTTGGAGCAAAAATACTATTTTAGGCTGTTAAACTGATGTCTTTGGTATCTTTCATAGATTCAACTAAAGAAGTGGAATAAATGATGTGGTCTTGTGACATGCTGATAGCAACAGAGTATGATTTAGGTGCCTTTTTACACTTGAATCATTCATAGGTCAGTTTGTGGCTTAACAAAAACAGAAGCAATAAAACTTTATAAAATGATCAGTTATAAGGACTGAAAATGAGTGAAAAGGCAGCCGATGTCCAAACTCAGAAAACCTGGAGAACGTCTGATAAAGAACACTTTAAAAATCACAGGAACGTCTGGAGAAATGGGTGGTGGCTCAAGACTTTTGCACACTACTCTGAGTACTGTTATATTATTGAGTCCCATTAATGTGTGAGTAGGTAAAGGTAGATCACTTTATATTATGGCAGCCCTGCACCTGTGTGGCTGTTTAACGTCCTGCAGTGCCCCCTGCTGGGCAGAGACAGACTCACAGCTGAGAGCTGAAGGGGATTTTAGATGAGCTGGACTCTCGTTATTGAAATGCAGCATTTTTCTGCCACACGTGTTGAGTTTCAGCTCATCGTGAAATTATTTAGCAAACATAGCACACTGATTTCTCCAGCATTATGAAGGTGGTGTGTAGTTTATAAATCTGCTGGTCACATGAATCATATTTTTAAAATCAAGATGATATTGGGCCATTTATATCCAGCATTCTGGATCTGGCTCATATTCACATTTCTTACAGTAATACTGTTTCTCATTCTAAGTCCGTTATCAGGTCGACTTCAAACATTCTGCTGCCATCAAACAGCATAAAGGTCTCAGCATATTCATCTGTTTAAGCAGCTGCTCACACGTACCTGAATGTAATGGTCACGTCTGTCTTTGTCCACAGCAAGTGTTTGTGCCAGAGTCCTAAAGTCCAGGTGGTTCTTCCTCATCAGGAACATTTCATGTTGGCTCTGCGCAAAAAGAGAGTCACAAAGCACAGAATCACTGCCTGTGACAATAAAGGCTATTCTATTCTATTCTATTCTATTCATATAAGTAAAGTTTTAATGCAGGCAGCAGTAACATCGCTCAGGGGAGCCAATTCCAGGTGTGCCATCAGATTTTTCAATATACAAAAGTTCATGAATTACTTTTTTACTTTTAAGTAATTTATTTACTGTGTCAGTACTTTACACACTAGTATTAGCCTAAAAAATATGAGAAAACCTTCTGCTGATTGATTCATTCTGTTGTTCATTTAAAACAAATTAAAGCTCATGTCCATGACAAAGGCCTCCAATTCCCCAGATCCCAGTGGGATTAGCAATCTGGGAGACATGCCAGAACAAGCCCACAGAAGCCCCGAAACCCACTCAGCCTTCATACACAACAGGACACCCCGAGAGGCTCCAGCGGTTCAGAGCTGTTTTGTGAGACCTACATATCTGATGCAAATATCAGATCACTGCATCCCCAACAAAGGTAGAGGTAAGTGCAGCTTTACGTGACCCTGAAATAAGATTACACAAGACTAAAATCAGCTGAGGAAGAGCATTCGGATCAAAGCCATGCAGACAGTCGCAGTGTTGGACACTTACACACTGATCCTGGTACTCAGGCAGTTTACTTGGGAACAACTGGCCAATCTTTGTCACTGTGTCAACCATTCCCCGGCCCTCTTTCAGCATCCACATAATGGCCTGCAAGGAGAGACGGGATCCACAGGGAGGTGGAAATTAATGAACAGTTAACAGCATGACTCCCGATGCTTATTGGACCGCCGCTCATTCCCTACCATGGTCTTCAGGCCAAACACGATCTTCATGTGTTTCATGGCAGCCACCAGTCTGGGCAGAAGTCTGTACGTGGTTTCCAGAAAGCTTATTACTCTCTCAAAGTGCTCCATGTCCCTGCTCTTCACGATGGCATAGACCTGAGCAGAGACCACACGCAGCCTCCATGCGTCTTCAAGACTCAGAGGCTGGGAGTCCACGTCTGGCCAGGAGGACGGTTCCACAACTGTGAGGACACAACATGAAGCCAACATGTCACAGCTTTGTCTTATTTTTAACATTTATTCCTAAAACATTCTTTATCTCTGCAGTTTTTTTAAACATAAATATGTACCCAGGCAGGAAAGTTTCAAAAGTTCTCAGGAAAGTTTTGTTATCAACTGTTCAGAGTTAAAATCCACTCAAGAACCAACCTTGTTGTACATCCATCATCTTGTGAGTCCAGACATGCTCTATAATCCACACGGGCAGCTTGGAGAAGCTCTGTAAACATCCCGCCTGCAGCTCTCCTCCGTCCATGGCTCTGCGGGGGGAGACGAGACCGAGCATCAGCCCGCTGGAGCGCTTTAAGGCCCCGTTCATGAGGGGGATCGCGACTGCTCAGCTGGGCATGTACCGGCAAGTTGAGCCTGAGCCTTGAACACCCCCCGTTTTCCGGTTCAGTTTAAAAATGTTTCACATCACTTCCTCTGCACGCTTACCGGTGCTTATCAGAATAAACGTTTAGCAAAACGGAAACCGTCTAAAATACATTTATTGGGATTTTCCGTTTCCTGTTTGAGGTGATGCAAAAAAAAAAAAAAAAATCATCTAAGCTGTTGCAGGATTCTGTGACTGCTGTGAAACTGAGCATGGTTAAAAAAAATAAACCTTTGGTCAAGCAGTTTTATTTTAATTTCAACTAACTACCTAAACGTTCAGTCTAAACACGGTCATAAATGTTGCACATGCAGCCAACATATGTGTGTAGTTAACGTATTTGTGAGTTCGTTCTTTTTAGTTCATTACTTTTATTTTGAAGTCCGCTGTACTGACAGGAAGGAAGTCACCGGAGCCGTGAGCGTGTCTTCCCTGACCTCATCCTGCGAACAGCGGGGGTGTACAGGTTTCTGTAAGGTAAGGAGGGGTTAAACACCAGCTCAGGCGGCAGCGGCGCATTTTTCACAATACATGTACTGTAAACTACTGTGAAAATTAGCATGCTAGCGACTTAGCTTCAGAAGCTCGTGGTCGGACTTGAATGGGTGCGCGTGTTTCGTGGCACCTGGACGGACCGTCAGGTGGCGTTGAAATTGAGGCGGTTGGAGACGACCCTGAACAGCTGCATGCCGTAAATCATGCGATGACATGAACAAATAAAGAGTGAACGCTAATGCTAGCGTCAGTTAGTGGCTGTGGTGTAAAGCGCACACGGAGCTAAGCGTCGGGCTTCTGCGTGATGTTTGGAAATCACTAATGCTGCTGTTGAAAGCCTTACCGAGCACGCAGCTGCAGTCATTGAAATGAAACGTGTCCGCTGAACGACTAAAAAGACTTTTTAAAGGTTTCCAAGTTGCGGCCCTCTGGTGACCGCCATCTTTGTTTTCATTCAGAAACAGGTGCAACCTGGGAAATTTATTTTTTAAATAATTATTATTTATATAATTAAAAATAAAAAATAATAATTATATAATATTCTTGTAATATTCTATTTTATATGTTCTTCCATACGTTTTTGAGTGATGAAAGAGAAAGAGAAAGGGTGATGAAGATGGAGCTGCCAGGCAGGAGGAAAAGTGGAAGACCTCAGAGGAGGTTCATGGATGTAGTGAAGGAGGACATGCAGAGGGTGGGTGTGACAGAGGAGGATGCTGGGATAGGGGGAGATGGAGGCAGATGATCTGCTGGTGTGGTCCCTAAAGGGAGCAGCTGAAAGGAAATAAGCAATATTTTAAAACAGTTATGTGAATATTTCACATAACTGTTAAAGTCTCAGAAGATGTGTCTGCATGTTCTAACGAAATAAACCAAACGTCCTCCTTCTGTCTGTCTGCACAGCGCCACCCCAGCTGCAGCCCCACCATGAACACAGCATCCTCTGCGTCTCTGCTCCAGCTCTCCTGGACAGGGTTCAGACTGTGTGCGTCCAAAGGCCCTCGCTCCGGAGCCTCGAGCCTGACAGCAGCAGCAGCTTCCATCTGTCTTCCACATGTGTCACCCTGCAGACGCTCCTCATCCAGCAACATCAAAGTGCGCTCCTACCTCCAGTACGTCAAACGCAAGATCATCTCCCGTCCCAGTCCTCCGTACAGCCACGTGTGTCAGGTGGGAGACCCGGTGCTGCGTTCACATGCAGCTGCTGTGGAACCTGCAGCTGTGACAGGACCTGAGATCCAACGTGTGATCAGCACTATGGTGAAAGTCATGCGGAAGCTTGAGTGCGTGGGATTGAGTGCGCCGCAGATTGGGGTGCCGCTCCGCATCCTGGCCCTGGAATATCCCAGAAAGATGTTTGAAGAAAGTTCGCCGGAATCAAGGGAGCTCCGCGGTCTCTCCGTCCAACCCCTGAGGATCTTTGTCAACCCGCAGCTGAGGGTGCTGGACGGTCGCACGGTGCTGTTTCAGGAGGCCTGTGAGAGCGTCTCGGGCTTCTCTGCCACAGTTCCACGCCACCTGTCTGTGGAAGTGTCAGGTACGCATGCTCATTACAGTGACGCGTCTCATCCGGGCTATGACGAGCAAAGTTCAATTACATCTCATTTAAGAGGTGTGGTTACATCACCTGCGTCTCACCCTTCTGTGTTCTCATCCTGCAGGTCTGAATGAAAAAGGTGAAGCTGTAAAGTGGCAGGCTAGTGGCTGGCCGGCTCGGATCCTGCAGCACGAGATGGACCACCTGGATGGGGTCCTCTACGTTGACCGCATGGACACAAAGACCTTCATCAATATCGACTGGCAGGCATATAATGAATGAAGATCCTCGGCACAGAGCTGATGATAAACGGGGACTCTGAAGCCCCTCTGCAGATCAACATTTTCACATTTCCTCTAAAATATCTTCTGACCCGCACCGAACGGCACATTCTGGGTCCTGGTTCCGTGAAACCGCTGAAGCAGGTCGAGCTAGAAGAGGCCGTTTCTGTGGACCTCAGATCTGTTTTGGCAGTAAATGATGGTTAAATGTTGTTACCTCACAGAGAGGAAAGGACGTCTGGGACACGCGCGACTCAGTGAACACGCACGGCCCCACCAGCTGGAACACACACACTGAAAGACTGATGTGGTCTAAATTATGGCCTCCTTACAGAGTCCGGATACTCTGTTTAACACATCGCCAATGATCATTAAAATGTTAATTATAGTAGCTGTGTATGTCTTTTTCTCTGGAAGATACCGAGAGGTGCACGAAGCAGGATCAACGTCAGAGTTTTCTGTGTCTCCAAAGTGGCTCTTTTTAACCTTTAAATCACCATGGTAACGCATGCTGAGCACATAACCTGGTTGGGAGCAGGTAATATTCCAGCATCACGTTTTCACTGTCATTTACATCGTGGTAGATTCTCTACTGGAGAGCACGTTTTATGAGCCTTCAGTGAAACCACTGCACGAAGTGAGTCGCTGTCACAGGAAGGTGTAGGTATTAATCTGCTGGTTAGAAAACGTGCAAATGCTTTTACACGATTCAGAAGCCTTCACGCTGCAGGAACACAGAACGTGCACCAAGAACACCTGTTCACTCAGATCCATTCGCTTCAACTTTATTAATCCCTTTGGGAGGGCTCGCATGCTGAGCCTGAAGCCAAAAGCCCGGCTCAACAAATAAAGTTGAAACCCACTGTTGTGATAGGCGTCATCTCCAGCTGAGGTTTGAGGTTGTGTCTGTGAGGAACGCTCAGTATTCCCGGCAGGCACTAAACTCTGGGCCTGAGAAAGAGTCCATCCAGATTGTTGTCCCGTGTTGAGTTTACAGGTGTGTGTTGGTGTTTCAAATGCAGGAACTGTGCTGTGCAGACAGGCAGGGCCATCATCTGTCGGATCCACTGTGGGGACGCACAAACAGAAGTGATGAAGTGCAGAAATTCTGCATTAACTGGTTACAAATTACAGCCCCTCATTTACAGAGGGTCAGAGGTAATGACACACTTCTATTTACAGCAGCTGGATGAGCAGGTGAGGCTCATTCCCTCTTTATTCCATTACAAACCGAGCAGATTACAGATCCAGGGTTGATTCCAAGTGTTGAATCAAAGATCCAAAGAGATGCTGATGCAAGTGAAGGAGGCCAGCATCAAACTAAAAACCCAAAATAAACCTATCAGAGACACTAAAGGCTTTAAGAGGCGTGGTACCTTAATCAGAATGCATGCACAGACCTGCTCAGCAACACCAGGAGACCTGACAGACCACAGAAGACAACGAACCCTCCACAGCATCCAACCAAGACAGGAACACTGCCGAGGAGGTGAGTGCATCCTTATCCAGGCCTACAATCAGGAGACGCCTTCATGGGTGGGAATACAGAGGGTTTAAAAGAAGGTACAAGAACAAGGAGGCCGGATCAGAGCCGGCAGAGTTTGGACAGGTGAAGCCGAGATAAAAGGATGGAGGAGAGAGAAACAGTTTTGGCACTGGCACGAATGGCTGGTGTTTGATGATGCGGCTGCTGATAGAAGCAGCAGGATGAACTGTGGAGTGAAATGGAATATTCTTCAGTGGACAGGTGAGCCACCTGGTCTCCACCCAACAGAGCATCATAGTTACCGAAGGCAGAGAGACCCACGAGCATGCAGCACCTGAAGGTGGCTGCAGTAAAAGCCCGGCAGAGCAGCTGAAGGGAGGAAACAGGTGATTTCGCTGAGTTTGAGACTTCAGGCATCAAAAACAATCCTTATATTTAAAATCATGCTGGTGTCTGTGTGAGTATAACAGTGGCTGTAACTCCTAAAGCTGCACGTCAGTCACATCCTGATGGTTTGATTTTAAATGCACCGCACTGCTGCACGGAGGCACGTATGGACTCACCTGCATCAGCTGCACAGGTGTCAGCGAGTCAGTGCAATCTAAAGGCGGTGTTACTGCAGCATTTTAGCTACAACAGCACAGACTGAGCAGTAAACAGACGTCTTCCAACAGAGTAACATTCATTCCACACACTCAGCAGAGCGCACACCTCAACAGGTAAGGAATCCTTTTACAAATTCCTGGATCCAGATCTGTTCCTGGTACCAGGAAAGTTACCCAGTAAAGACCCCCCCCCCCCTCACACACACACACACACACACACACACACACACACGTGTGAGGTAATAAATGAATGAACCGCTGCATGGAAGGTCTCTGCTGTAATGCTGCCAGCTTGTGGTTTGGCAGAGGGTTTTTACAACAAAGTAATCAACACTGATGTTACAGTGCGCCTGATCAGCCCCATGCTGAGCTCTGCACCGCCGTGATGTAGAACCTGGAAACCAAGAGAAAGCTTCCAGCTGTCAGAGACATGAGGAGCAAAACAGATTCAAGGCTCAACAAAATAACCAGAAGTGATTCTGCTCCCCGAAAAATCATTTTAGTCACATTTGAGGCAAAAACAGCACATTTCACAGGTCAGTGAAATCACACTTCTGTCCAATCTTCTTTCACCAACTGATTAATGGGTTAATAAAAAAATAATGTCATCATAATCATAATAAACAGTTTCAGCCATTTGACTTACTACAAAACCAATGAGGGAAACCTGCCAAAGAGGGCGGAGCCTGTTCTAATCCAAAAAGTTTAAGGTTGTTAGTGTTAGTTTTAAAGCTGTAACATTTTAAATGCTGTGCCTGATTTTCCACACATTTGAACTAAAATCATATCCACCATCCCACATCAGGCTGATTCATCCCATCACACCACCAACAGTCCCGGCACACAGCGACTCTTCAGGAGCACAAACTTCCCACCACTCAGTGAAGAACACACAGCAACAGCAACCACAGGCCTAACAAATACATGGCACGCTGGCAGAACCTCAAGGCAGCATTTTGGAAAAAGATGCAGATGCAAGGCAGTGATTGGCTAAACGCGGCTCGTAAGTGTGAAGCTCTGCCGATCTTAATCACACAGAAGACGACTGGTCAAACGTTTGGCCGCAGCTGCACGTAACAGGATTCCTGTACCAGCAGCTGTTACAGTATTCGCTGCCACAGTATCTGCACAGAACCAGAGGCTTTCTGGAGCACCGCTTCTGACAGTGGCAGCACTGTCCCAGCTCTGAGCTCTCATGCTTTGACTGGCAGGATTTGGACACTCTACAGGTTTTAGAGTGGAAGACTCTGCAGGTGTGGCACAGGATCTGAGGGTCTAGCATGGTGAGATCACAGCAGCCATGGTAGGCGATGGCATGAGGGGGTGGAGTTATTGATGCGTGGTGTTCGCTCAGAGGTAGGGCGCGCACTGCCACACTGCCGCTGGAGAGACCGGGTGATCTGAGGCCTCCGCTCTGCGCCGGCGCTGCTTCCTTCATCGGGTTCATGATGTGACCGTTCTCTTTGCAAACCTGAAGGGCGGCACAGGTGACACCGTGCAAGGTGCTGCAGTCAGTGCAGTAAAAACAAACATCTGAGTCGAGGACACAGCCGCACAGGTCGTCATCCTTACGAGCCTCCGCTGGCTCCAGCTGCAGACTGTGAGGCTCAGAGTTTGCTTCTTCCAGCCTCTTCTCACCACGGGAACGCCGGCCCGGCATCTTGCTGTCTGAGGAGCTTCTGCTGGCGTGCGATTCCCGCAGCGGGGATGAAGATCCGTTGCTGTGTGTTGTAACAGCAGTGGGCGACGCACTGCTTTGAGCCCCCCAGATTACTGAGCGGGGACTCTCATCATTACAGACAGCCACCTGCTGCTCCCCTCCATTAGCCTCCTCATCACCGTACAGATCCACGTCTCCATCGGTCTGTGGCTCGCTGACCTCCAGCAGCTTCCTGGTGTTGTCCACAGCAACCTGTTGGGATGCATCAACATTACAGTCAGCTGAGATATCTTTTACTCCACCGCTGCATTTAGTGGAAGTTCAAACATCTTGTTTCAAGCAGAGGTTGAAGTGAGGGGATGCTCCAAGGCTGGAATAAAGATTATTTTGAACAGAACTACCCCGGGAGGCATCCTCCAGTAAAGAGGTGATATCAGCATTCAAAACACAAACCTTACCCCACGTCACACGTACCTGCAGGCTGTTTCCTCGCTGCCTCTCCATCACCGCACTCAGCTCCCACTGGGTGTCACCGCCGTGCTTCCCCAGAGCCGACGTGAGAAGGTGACACTCGCAGCGGGCCAAGAAGGCAGCACAAGACAAACGAAGGAGGTCGTCCGCAGAGGTGGGGCTGCCCGCGTGCGACTGGAGCCGAAGCAGCTCAGACGATGATGCGCTGGGCTGGTACCCTAACAGGCCGAACAGGTTCTCTATCTGCGCCATCGACAGCACAGGTGTGATGCAGTGCGTGAACATGCCCGAGTACATCTGGGAGGCGAGAGAGAAGGAAGTGAAAGGAAATGTAAAACTGTACTCAGAGTTTAACACCAGATTTGATCATTTCAGAAACACTTTTTCTTCTTTGGGCCCACCTGGATTACACTGTACTCCTTCCTCCAGGGACCCAGGTACAGGTTCACGGCCGCTTGCTCCAGCACCTCAAAAGCTTTAGCCAGGCCTCGCAGTCCTCCTCTGGTTGTCACCTGCCTGCTGCATCCTGCTGCTGTAACTGCCTTGAGTGACTCCTCCATCACATTAAGTGGATCCAGACCCAGGCAGTGTATCTCCTGAGCACTTCCATCCCTCAGAAGCCCCTCCACCTTTTTCCACAGCTCCTCGTCTCTGCATGGCAGGCTGGAGCCCTGTTCCATAATCTGCAGCTCCAGGCTGTGATCATAGGCTCTCACTAGATCGACGCCGGCCTTCCGGGAGAAGCTCATCTCTGTCATCATTTATAAAGAGAGACAGACAAAAAGAACCGAGATGAAAACACTGGAGGCTCAAAGTTGCTCTCCTCTGATCACTGATTTACACCTAATTAAGTTTAATCCTGAATTTTTGAATGGAAAACAGGATCAGATCCAGGAGGAGACATGTGTTAATAATATTGATGACATACAGATTCCAGTAGGGATGCACAGATAATGAAATCAGTGCATCCCTGACATCCACTGTGAAAAGGTGTCACTGAGGGCGTGTCCTATTACAAGTCCTTAATAATAATTTTAGCAGTTTAGCTCCAAGCAGCGCCCCCTGCTGCTCAATCACAGCTCACTTCTTTCCAAAGGGATTAACAGGAAGTCTCCCACAGACTGCACCCCCACATCACAAGCTCACATTTCCCAGGTTCCGTTGGTCACAATTCCATAAAGAGTTACAGTGTTGCTACAGTAAAAAACACACACTTCTCTCTCTCTCTCTCTCTCTGTCTCACTCACACACACACACACACACACACACAGAATATTTGTGCAGCCTGTAGTGTGTGTGTTTGTGGAGTCTCCAGGTTTCTCAGTATGGCTGGAACGTGCTGGCGTCCCTGGAAACTTGACCTCTGACCGCCTTTAGCCTGACTGAAGGGTGCGCGCTGCATCAGCTGCGGCGCGGCACATGTTAACAACCGAAAGTGAAACTTTAACATTAGTGAAAATAACTTGGCTCGCTTTGTTTTTTACAGTGACCACATTAGTTAACGAACATTTCTGAGAAAAGCGCGAGTCCTCTTCATCGGTTTAGCTTCAGCTCAGCTCGTCTTCTTCAGCCGAGAACTTTCGGACCGGAGTCTTTACGCACCCACCCTTCGCTCATTTCCAGCCGCCCTGCGGTCCTTACTTTAACCAGTTTGCCGTGAAGTGGCGCCGGGAAGCTTCGCAGTAAGTTGTTCGTCACTCCTGCCCACAGCTAATCCTCCAAAATCAACTTTGAGCAACCATCCAGTGTGAGCTCAGTCTCCGCCGCCGGGCTTCATGTGTGGGAAAATACCCAGGAAGTGAGCGGAAGCAGCTGAACCTCAGCAGCGAAAATGAGCATTTTTCACATTAAGAGGAGATTTGTGTCTTTTTGAAAAGACGCCAAATTACAGCTGTGCTCCCGTCAGACTGGAAACATCGTTTTCTGGGTTTGAGACGTGTGTTTTTAGCCAAAGCGCGAAGCAGCATAAAATTAATTCAGCTCTGAAGGAACTTTCGGGCTGTGGGAACATAAAGCAGGTCTGAGCGCAGTGCAGCTGGATACAGGTGGGGCACTAAAGGGTGTTTGGCAGACACACACTCACCTGCTCCTGGACCGTAATCAGCTGTTTTACTCAACCCGCTGGCGGCTCCGCAGCTGCTCGATCATCTGGGCAACATAAACATTGTCACGTGGCACGGGTTTCAAGTTTATAAAGGGTGCGTTCGGCAGCGGTAGCAGGACGTGCCGCAGGGTGGGGCGGGTCAACAGGGGAATGATGTCTTTAAATTAAAGATGCTGGATGGAAATGGGCTGAAATACAGAAACGGTGGAAACAGGGAGAAGCTACAAACTGTGCTCCCGAATAAACCCATAAAATCTGTTTTCCTCAGTGTAGTTTCAGCCACTAGATGGCAGCATTTCACCTGCGGCGGCAGCCTCACCTCTGCATGAACCACTGGCGTGTCACACACGGGATGGTCTTTGTGCCTGTGTGAGTACCCTTCAGACACAATAAAAAAAAAGCGCACAAAATGCTCATAAAGTGTTTACAGTGCGGTTTATCATGACGCGTAAAAGCCAAGAGACAGACGCCTGTGCGATTTTACACACAGGTGAGCACATAAAAGAATAAAAACAAAATGTAAACTATTTGTTCTGTGGTTGTTTTTGAGGACAGCAACATGTTACATGGATGTTTCTGCTACACATGTAGCTCTGTGAGAAAAGCAAGAAGCTTTTTTTTTTTTTATGTATTTTTGTGTTCTGTTAACAGAATACAGTCTCTGTTCATCTGCCAACAAACATCTGGATGATCCCCGAGACTTCTGGGAAAATATTGGACCGACGAGACAGAAGCTGAACTTTCTGGAAGGTTTGAGTGCCGTTACATCTGCATACACTAACACAGCATTTCATAAAGAACATCACACCAACAGTCAGACATGGTGGTGATGGTCTGGGGACGACATGCAGCCACTGATGGAACCATGAATTCTGCTCTCTACAGAAGATCCTGAAGGAGAACGTCCGCCCATCAGTTCGTGCCTGAAGCTCATTCGGGTCATGCTTTGACCTTCAACAGGCCGTTCATGCTGCAGAGTGGGCCAAAGTTCCCCCACAGCGATGAGAAACACTCACTGCCAGTTATCACAACCACCTGAGTGCAGGTGTTGCTGCTGAGGGTGGAACAACCAGTCATCAAGAAATCATAAGGATCGTTTGGGGAATTGAACATATATTTGCACAAGTGAATATAACTGAGGTATCTGCACCCTGCTGTCCATTACAGAGAATGCAGTAAAGCTTGAACCAGCAATATTTTTATACTAATAGCTACCTTTGATAATTGGTGTCACTGTTCAGTATTAAAATAGTGGAAGTAGATCTTTATACACACAGTTCATACAAAGCAGAAAGTTATGAGAGCGAGTGGAGGGGAACCGCAGTGTGTGTGCAGGAGAGGAGGAGGCGGTATATCTTTATACCAGCAAAACCCCAAAAACCTGATTTTGACTTCACCCCAAACAGCTGCCCTGAGGTGTGCCTGAAACATGCCCTCATGCCCCGCTCCCCGGATCTAAAACTCCCACTGCTCCTTTCAAACGTAGCCTTGCAAGTACACCCACTCACACATTCACAGTCACGCACATACGTAGACAAACACGGACACAACGTATGGGCGTGGCTTCAGTGACCCCGGGAGAAGGGCGGACCTGTGACCCTTTAAAGCATCTCGGGGTGGCCAGGATGCTCTGCACAAGTCAGCAGCTTCTCTTCCAGCGCAGCTCGAGAGTCATCCTTCAACCTTCATCCTCCAGCAGGTCTGTGCAGCTGCAGTCGGCATGTCGAACTCGGACAGGGTTGTGTTGGCTCTGGGAGGAGCGGGAAAAGTGGGCTCCGGGATCGTTAAAGCACTGCTGGATAAAGGTAAGCAGCCACTTGGGGACACAAAGGAAAAGTTCTCTGTAGCTCGAAGGACATTTGGAGAGGGAAATGGACTGAGTGAAATGGAGGTGCATACGGAATTCAGACGGCGTCTGTGCGTTTTTACGCACAGGCGTCTCTTGGCTTTTACGCGTGAGGAATCCCATCATGATAAACCGCACTGTAAACACTTTATGAGCACTTTTTTTTTATTGTGTCTGAATTGTTAGATGATTAACTAATAGCTCGATGTAAGTGCGTAAAAACGTGCGTAAATCTGCCCAGTGTTTCTTTGCCCCGCAGCACACCGACAGGACAATAATCAGTTTGTTTGTTTTTTAAAAAAAAAACAACATACGAACTGTGGCAGCATCAAAGTGACAAAAAATGAAACCACAACACAAAAATCCATCAATTAACAAATCAAATATTGTATCCATGGTCACAAAGATCTGTTCAACGCAACAGGCTGCTCAGCCTCCTGTTCAGGTTCCTCTAATATGAAGAATTATGGGGAATTACCAATATGACACAATGAAGTTCTCATAATAATGCTTCATTGTCAGTGTGAGCATGTCTCATCAGGAAATCAGCAGAGCCAGAATAAACATTCTCAGGCAGTTTTTCAAGTATTGGTCTGTCATACCTGTCATCCTCTGTGGGGAGTTTTATCAGCACAGTCCCATAAATTCATTTCAGGCTGTGCAACAATTCCTCCTCATCATCTTAGACTAAATTACAGTTTATGGCAGGAGTTAGATGAGTATAATTCCAGTTTTTGGCATCATGTTTGGATTGTGTTTGTTCTCAGAGCTGGGCTCCGCTGTGGGGATTTACTGTGCCGTGCTGCTGAGAGGGAGGATGCTGAGATTAGAGCAGAGAGTTCTGATCTGACTGAAGCAGCAGGGCAGCGCGGGCCTGTTAGAGGCTGCTCGTTCTGATGTGAGAGGGACGGGTGCTACTGTATCTGCATTAAAGGTGTGTGTCTGTGTCTGTCTGTGTCTGTGTGTGTGTGTTAAGGTTTTAAAGTGGCGGTGATCTCCAGAGACAGCAGCCGGCTGGAGAAACTCCGATCGTTTGTCTCTCCCAACACAAAGGATAACCTCACCACTGTAGTGGGAAATGTGGGTAAGTCGGGTTACTTATCGCCCCCGCCTCTGCTCTGAGGGTTGTTTGCTCTTGTCCATAGTCCTTATCACATAATTCCCCCAGCAAACACTTTAAATTAAGATCCAGATTGTAGTCGGAATGTGCATCAGTCTACAAAGAGTGGCAGCACACTGCATCATAGCTGCACCGAGTCTCCAGAAAGCCGGCCGTGCAGCTCAGCAGAGAAATCTCACCTCCTGTTTTCTCATAGAGCCAGTTACCCATCTGAGAACGACTTTATTATTTTGAAGACTGCCTAAAATATCATTTTAGCATCATTCTTACTATCAGCTCGGACATGCTTGTATCCTTTAGTTCACTTTAGAAGCTTCATTGTACCATATAGTTTTTTTGGCCAGCACAGGTATGAGGGAGTACTAGAGGTAGTACTTGTGTTTCAGCCACATCTCCTGGATGAACTCCAGGCACTCCTTCTGGCACTCCTCCTTACTTATCCAGCTTTCTGTGGGGCCATAACTGAGAGTTAGAGCTGATGTCTACTCATCAGAAGGTGGGTGGTTCAATCCTGGCTTTTCCAGTCTCCATGTTCAGCTTGGAAATTGGCACTCTCCTCTGCCTGCCTGCTCAGTAATGCAGGGTAGTGTTCACACTCCACCAGAGCCAGCTTAAGGTGAACCAGCTTATAATTTTAGAATGATACTTTAGAATTATGAAATGAATTCGCAGCAGCAGGAACACGTGTTTACTCGTTACGGTCACTCAGGTTTTCTGGGACTGGCCGGATGCTTCGGCCTCAGACGACCCTTCAGATCTGTGGAGCCGATGCCCTCGAGTCTTATTGCAGAATCTGAAGCCGTTCACTCACACAGGCTCCAAGTGTTCAGGCAGACTGTGGTAATGGAGCAAAGCCTGCGAGCTAGTTCAGGCAGGTAACTGGAACTGCGCTGCCTCAGACACACCAACATGCCTGATCATTTCAGAGTGTCACAGTCTGTGTGGTAGTGAGAGGAGTTAAACCCGCCCGACCTCCTCTCCCAGTCTCAGAACTCTGGATCTGGATTCAAATACAAGCCTGCACCGTACAGCGCGATAAAGTTCCCACTCCTGATCATCAGGAGTCCTTCCCCCTAAAGAGTCCGCTCTAATCTGGACTCTTTCCTTTCACATCTGTACTGCAGTGTGCAGAGTCACGTTTGGAAGTTTAACTGTCCAAACATGCACGACTTTTCCTGACTCACGGGGAAAACCGTGTTTACACACTGATCTCCAGGAGACGGGATCGTTTCAACACTCTTTAAGCTCGACGTTCTACAAAGAACTGTGCAGCAAAGTTACTGACTGTGACCGCTGTGTGCATCGCTGCCCTGCGCTGCTGCACCGCTCATTTACCGCTGAAGAAAGCCCGAGAGGCTCCTGTTACATCACTGACGGTCGTGTCCCGAAGCGCCCCCACAGACCCCTCGCTGCCAAACTGTTTCAGTCCTTACAGAGAAAACGCAGCATTTCCCTTTAATGATCTCAGACTCCAGAAAAAGAGACCTTTAAAAGATGCTTTTTAAAAAAGCCCCCGTTTAACTGCAGCTCTGCATAAATGTGCTGAATGAGTCCTCATCTACTAATACCACACTGCTTCAGTACCTGCTGTAGTCCTCACAGGGCAGCTGTGGCTTTGTTGCCCACCCAGAGCCAACGTTCCCATTTGACCCGATAACTGCTCGGTTTGGATCGCACTCTCCCAAGAACAACTCCGCACCTTAAAGAACAGGATTCGGGATGATGATGTTCCCCTCTCACCGCTGCCCATCACGTTCAGCACCAACAGCTACGACAGCATTAATGCTGATTGTAGGGCAGTGATTGGCCGTTACCCTGAAAAAGCCACTAAGCTTGTTGACATATTTGTTGTTTTATATGAAATATTTGGCTTTGTCATCAGAGCTCTGTGCTGTTCCAAGGCGCTCGCTGTGGTGATGAGACGGGTCCCGTGTGTCTCTGAGCTCCAGAGTGCACAGAGCTGATTTGTTCTGCAGTACAGAGTAAAACTGATTGGATCTGGATTAAGCAGAGAGCATGAAAATGAATTTCATTGGCAGACGGTATCAGCTTCAGTGCCATCCTGTACAAACCCACGTGACCCTTCCTCTCCTGAAGCCCGGCGTCTGTGTTTTCAGGGTCGGAGGAGGAGGCGGAGCAGGTGAAGCAGGCCCTGCTGAAGGAGGTGGGGAAGGTCACCGACATAGTTTCCTCTCTGGGCTTCAGCTGGTGGCAGGGAGGACCCCCACACACCCAGTCCCTCAAAGATCTACACTGGGTCAGTGCACAAGTACTTTTCCATATACCCATTTATTTATTTTTAACTTTGAACTTTAGGAAATCACGGGCACGGACTCTTCCGGCCCAAAGAGGACCGGGATCATCCGATGTGTTCTCAGCGGCCATGATGGCATCAATGCGGCGACGCTGCGAAGGCACCATCAGTGCTGGATGACGTGCAGATTCTGGAGAAGCCTTTGCTTGGAAAACCATTCCAAACCACATTCCCCACATAATCCACGACTGTCCGCAGTCTCGAAATGAAATATGACCTCATTATTACGCCTGTTAGTTACAGCAGTGCTGTAATCGTACCTGTAACATCTAAAAGCTGATTTTTTCCTCTCTAATCTGCAGGTCATTGAGACGTTGCTCTTCAGCACATTTGTGTCGTGGAAGGCCTTCTTCCCCCTGGTGAGGGACGACTCCAACTGCACCTACACGCTGATCACAGGTGAGCCGCTGATCTCCACCCGCAGCAGCCGCGGTGCTAAACTGCTGGCAGGTTCTGATGAAATCACCAGAAAGACCAAAGAATGGGGAAGTTTGTTCTCTGGTGGAGCTTCGTTTGTTTTTCATTTTCAAAGCAAGAGTCAAACTTTTATTCTTTCTGTCCACTTGGGGTCAGCAAAACAAACTGTTCTCAAACTGCGTATTCAGACTGTGAAACACCGGCTGCGGACTCGCGCGTCTCTCGTGCCCTCACCTGGGAAAGCTGCTCGTCCTGCGGCATCAGGTGTGTGTTCATGCTGTGTTTTACTGCTTTGCCACAGGAGGAGCAGGAGAGAAGCTGCTGATGCCCGGTACAGGCTTCCTCACCGTGGGAGCTGCCAGCACCTTGGCCTTCTGCCAGGTGCTGCGGGAGGAGTACCCGGAGCTGCCCTGTAAACTCAACCAGGTGAGACTGTAATGAGATTACACAGCAGGGCCTCAGGTGAAGCACACAGACAGCATGACTTAGACCTGGGAGCCTTTAGAGGTCAGTTTGGAGGTCGGGTGTCTCAGTTATGTCTTCTTTCACACGTGCTGTCCTCAGCGGTCCTCAGCTGTTTAGTGACTCCTCTTATAAACTGATCCACACGTGCACTGCAGCGCTGCATCAGTACCAGATGTGCACAGCACAGTCACAGTCAGACATTACATGATCTTTGACCTCTCCGTGGCAACAAGTCCACTGACGTCCAGCTGTGCACAAACACGTAAAGACAGCGGTCTGAGCTCCAGCCCGAGGTCCTCCGAGGCTGCCTGGAGGTTATGTGTGATGATAAGTCCATGCAGTGACGCTGTAGATCCAGCTCTCGGTGCTTCATGTATTCACACGGGACAGAAGTTAATCAGGCAGGAAGAAAGTCGTGGCGGTAACAGTGGAGTATATGACGACAGCCCCTCCCATCGTTCAGGTTTGGCCTTTTCACAGGTGCACCCACTTACCCAGTCTGACATATATAAAACAGAGTGAGGCATGAATGCAGCTTTATACATGTGACCAAAATACTGCTTGTACATAATGTTGTATATATTTAGAAGTCTTTGGTTTTGTAAGGAGCAACAAGACGATCAGCTTCTCTCTGATGCTTCAGATGTTTCGTGGAGCCGTCTGAGAAACCATCTCTGGAAGCTGTTGATGAAGGCGGGTGCTAAAAATAGTAATTAAACCATTTGTGTCACAACTCTGAGCCTCAGCATTAACATGACTGCAGGCTGAAGAGGCTCAGAGGGCGTCTCTCAGGTCTGCCTCACAGAGTAAAGGCTCCGCCCTGCTCTGATGGATGGTGAATGCAGTTGTGTAGTCACATCTGTACTGTAGCAGCATTACAGTTTTGTCACTAACACACAGCAGTGGTGGGCCCATGGCAGTATTGACCACCAGTGTCTCTGGACTTAACTGTGTTACAAGGACAGGAGGAGCCTCAGGCTGCAGCTCCAGCCCCACCATTAGTAGACCCCCTGATCTCCACCCTGCAGCTGCATTCATCCCCTCTCCTCTTCTCTTCTGGCAGGTGAAGATTAACACAGGTGTAGCCACTCCTGATCACATGGCGCCCGGCTACCTGAACCATCTGGACCTGGGCGAGGCCGTCGCCACCCTCATTGAAAGACGAAACACCTCCCACACCACTTTCACCATCAACTGCCCCGCAGACTTAAAGAGCGTCCTTCTGGAGAGGAACCTTTAGACTCAGCCCCGCCTTCCTCCAGCATCACCTGGACAGGATCGCACTGCTTCTTCTCCCGCACTCAGCAGAAACAGCCTCCTTTGATTTCCTCTCACACAAACCCGTCCGTGCTCCGTGTTGCTTATTTTCCTGCCTGTTCTTCATCATTAGCAAGTTTTCTGTCAGCATGAGCTTTTTACATGATATCTGTAAGAAACCCCACTTCCTGTCAGCTGCTATACGCTCTTACAGTCACATGATACCACCATGCTGTTGCTCTTTCTAACCCCCCCCCCCGTGCAGCTACTAAATATGTTGGTGTAAGTGGGCCTCTTAAGGTCACATGGTTGGACAGAGCAGGTAAGGTCTGACGGTGCAGGGAGGAGGAGAAATGCATCTGCACATGTGGAGTCAGAGATACTCAGAGTAGATTTACGGACTAATGTCCTAATAAACTGGTCGTAAAGCAGCAAACACACAGTGGCTGTAACTGAAGAGAAGATCATCAGATCCAAACAAAACTCTGTTAGTGAAACACATAAACACACTTTGTGTCTCTCCGGCCTCGCGGGACAGACTGGACGTGCCAGGAAAGAGGAGGGCGTGTCCCTGTCGCTGCCTTTTAACCTTTACGGCTTCTGTATGCTTGAAATTATCAACCACAACTAAAGAGAACCTGCTGCTACATCCGGGCGGAGCTAAGACTTCACCGTCTCTGCCTCCACCAGCAGCTCGGGCCATTTCATGTCTTTGTAGCTCTTTGATTGGGGTTCAGTTAAAGCTTAAATATGCAAAGTTTTACAAACACAAATAAACAACATATGTTCAACATCATTGATCCCGTGTGGTTCTTATGCTCAGAGCTTTGGGCTTATTTCACACTGTTCTGGTTATCCTTGCAGCTTGTAGGGGGTCACAGTATGTTAGAGTTATTCACCTGCTGGAGGTGTGACCCGTGGTTACCTCTTACTCATTGTTAGTCAGGTGTTACCCACTTCCTGTCCAGTGTCAGCTGGGATAGGTTAGAGCCCTCCCTCCCATGATCCTTTTAGATGTATGGATGGAGTTGGAAAGGGAATATAAGGTCAGGTAACTGACATCATTTTGATGAGCCTCTGATGTCATCACAGGTGGAAAGCCTGACCTGTATGTTGGACAGATGTGCGTCCATGAGAATGATTATTTTCTTTGTACCCTGATTGTTGGGGCGTGGCTGAACAATGAAATTAAAGCAAAATCACATATTCTGATTGGGTTAGGGTTCAGACTGGGGTCATCACTGATAACAGACTGCACAGGTTTAACGTGCCCCCTGAGGCACCTCCACCAGCTGGATTGGTTTGATGGGTGCTTCTTACGCAGCATACAGTCAGGCTGTTCTTAAAAAGGCCTGGATGACCTCTGATTTCCTGCTTCTGCTTCAGATCAAACTGAAGTTCTTGTGCTCGGCCCCACAAATCTTAGAATCATGATACTTACTACCTTGGCCTCCAGTAAATTTTCATTGTAGCTTTGCCTGGAAGGCCAGCATCCTGGAGCTGCCAGGAGCATCCTGGAGCATCCTGGAGCTTCCTGGAGCTGCCTGGAGCATCCTGGAGCTGCCTCTTCATTGCTGGTGTTTTGTGAATCCCATTAATGAAGCTGCCAGATGAGGACCTGTGGCGTAGCCGTTCATTAAACTCAGATGTGCGTCCTCTGACTCAGCGGTGCCTCGGGGTCTCCCACTTCTCCTTCTGTTCTGTTACGGCCTGTTTTTGCTCCTCTGTAATGATTTTGGGGGCAGATGAAGTCATCGTTTCTGAGAATGAGGATGCTGAGTTCAATCAGGGCTCTCATCAAATATAATCAAGCCCATGTAGGCCAATGCTTCAGACACTCAACAAGCTCATTTAGCACCAGCAGTGCAGCTGATCTAACCATCACTGGGTAACACAGGTGGATCGGGGCCTTGTGCGGTTCTATAAAAGTTCTGTACTGTGAACATCTGCTGCCTCAAACCCCGGGGACGAGGGGAAACCGCAGCCCTGCGAGTCCTTGAGAGCGAGCCAGTTGATCTTAGGGTGGGGCAGGTTGGATGCACTTCCATCAGGCCTAGCGTGACTCTCTGTCCCGTTCACAAGCACCAGCTCGACCCCCTGCGGGCCCCTTTATCTGCCAGCCATTATTGCAGGCGGCGTGTCCCTTAAATGGACAGCGGATTGCGAGGGCATTGTTGTCTTGTATGTTGTCATGCAAACATGCTGGCACAAGAATGTAAACTTCGCATGCAAATAAACAGATTTTTGCTCAGGATAACTGGAACCGGACCAGAGAGCAGAGAGAGCAAAGGGAGAGTAAAGCAGTAGCTTTTGGAGGGGGCAGGGAGGCAGTCGGCCACAGGTTTTGTTATAAACTTGTCGGCTGACGGCTCATTTAGGCCAAAGAATAATTAAACTGCAAAGGAGAGCTCATCAGGCCCCATTGCTCTTCCTCTTCTGGCTCCCTCCCTCTCTCCCCCTCCTGAAAAGGACAAAAACGGTCGAATACGCCCACACGAACTGCCATGTTTGCTCCCCGCCGATGACTCACGTCAATCTAATAGAAACAGAAAACTGGCTTTTGTTTTGCAGGGGGCGAGGGGCCACGGGCTCCTAAACGAGGCCCGGGTGGACTCCGGCCTGCTGCTGTAAAATATATGCAATACTTCATCTCACACATTACCGTAAAGCTTGATGCAGATATTTACTGTAACCAGGAAACTTTATTTAAACAAACTCCGGATCTGAGCCTGCATTCAAAGGTTTATCGAGGTGCGTGGATTCAGTCCACTGAACGATGGCCCAGTCACGTGAGTTAGCATGAAGTGCGTCCATCACTGAACAGCTCTCAGCAGCAATAATTATCTCTGGTGAGAGTTTCAGCCTCTCAGTGTCGGAGGGATTTTGGCCTCGATGATGATTCTTCTTCGCAGCGTAGCTTCAGCTCATTCACACCCACCCACCCTGAGGTCCGAGCTCGGACCTCGCCCAGCTTCAGCACCTGGGGTCATTCCTGTAACGTGCTCCACATTACTCACGTGTAAAGAGTAATCCTCTGTCCGGTAACAGTATCCTGTCCGAAGGACGTCAGAAAGCTCGTCTCAGTCTTTTAATGCCATAAAGCAGAAATCACTGAAATGGTTTCACAGCTGTGACTCAGGAAAGGGTCAGCGGTTCGATCCCCGCTTCCTTTAGTCCACAGGTCCAGTGTTCTTGGCAAAGATGCTCCCACCTGAGTGTGTGTGTGTGTGTGTGTGTGTGTGTGTGTGTGTGTGTGTGTGTGTGTGTGTGTGTGTGTGTGTGTGTGTGTTAGTCAGCAGGCACTGAAGGATGTGAATGGGTGGATGCAGCTTTGGTGAAAGCCCTTTGAGCACCCGTCCATTTGACCATTTACATTTTTGAGGATAAACATATTTGAAGGATGAATGCTAGATAAATCATTGATTTCCATAATCCTGAGATGAACCGGCTAAACACTTCCAGAAAAGCAGTTTGGTGGTGCGTGTCAGAGTTCCCAGCTGCTGCTGATTAAAACCTGGAGCGGCTGAGAGGAGAGGAATTTAAATTTTATATCAGAAGTAAAACAAGCCTCGATCTTGGCAGCGTGGCGCTCTGCTTTTCGTGAGAGAGCGGCGAGACCTCACCGAAGCAGCGCTGCAGCTTTCCATTTCTGACAAACCGACACACCACATGTTGACTCATCACCACAGGATCGCGGGTTCGAGAGGCAGGGCGGCTCCGAGAGCCGGAGCTGTGTTTGTCCCTCATGGCATCATTTTCCTGGTCTGAGGAGTCACTTGAAGTCAAAGCATTGTGGGAACAGGAAGTTACTGACCCATGAACACTGTGTCTGTGTAACTGTCTGCGCGCTCGGTACTCTGGAAACGATCGATGTGGCTCTGCGCGCTCCGCGGGCTCGTGTTGTATCCACAGCCAGCTCTGAGATCAGGGAGGCAGAGTCGTGCTATCTCCACCGGGGTGTGTTCCACAACAGCAACAGGACGCAGCACAGACGCCGCAGCACAGACGCTGCGGCACAGCTCGTAAACACTGATGCACGCCAGCAGTTCACAGCTCAATCATGTGGATGTTTAAAGCGGTTTACAGGGTGACAACAGAGTGAGAGAACAGTTCGTGACAGCAGCGTGTTTGGTGGAGAGACCACCGGCGCTGATCCAGAGGGGTTCACGTGATGGCTGAGGCAGAAGGACCGGGGACAAATAAAGGATCAGTAAAATATTCTGATGGAGATCTCCACTGAGTCAGGTGTTCTGGTCCCGGGAGCTGGTCTTCATGAGTTCTGGCTCCTGTTCAACTCAGTGAGTCTCTGTTTTCATGTGATGATGAACTGACTGCACTTATTTATTCCAGCACTCAGACTGCTTTCTTACTGCAAGCCTCATTCACACACTCGCACTCCAATGGATGCATCCTGAGGACATTTGGCATGCAGACCAGAGGAGCCGAGGTTCGAACCACCGACCTTCCAACTGTTAGGCACCACGTGCTATAACCTGAGCCAAAGTCACCTTCATGTTGACCTAAGGAGTAAGGGTTAGGGTTCATGTCTTAATTTTTATTCTTTATAGAGGGAGAGGCCCGGATGGACAGAATTAGAGTCCATCAGAGGGACGAATCAGGCTGAGATGGTTTGGATGTGCAGAGGAGGATGAAGATGGAGCATGGATGAAGGACATGCAGAGGGTTGGTGTGACAGGAGGATGCTGGGATAGGGTGAGGTGGATGCAGATGATCCACTGTGGCGCCCCCTAAAGGGAGCAGTTGAGGTCCGGTGTGGGATTTGTCTCGTGGGTTGCTTCCGCTTTTATTTTGAAGGTTAGTTTTCTGCTGGGTTTCATTCCAGCTTTACTGTTTTTCCCTCTGTGGTGATTTTCAGTATGTTTTAGTGATGATGCTCTGATCTTAAAGCTCCTCACACTGTCAGACAGTGAAACAGCAGAACATCTGTGAAATGTGCAGCTTTCTTTCAGCCTGGCAGATCAACACGCATCCAAAGAGGAAAGCGTGACATTAAAGTTAATGTGAGTGCATCCACACGTGTGCAGCGCCGAAAGCAAACGGGTTCACTCACTGACCAAAGGCAGCACTGCTGTCAGTGGAGCACAGCGGAGGGAGTGTGATCATGTGTGCAAATGTTTTTAGCAACGATCACAATCACTGTGTGCATACAAAACTCTGCAGAAATCAAAGTCTGCAGTCTCAGTAATCAAAGGTGGGTTTATCGGTGCTCTGTTTTATTGGCTGTTTGAACCACGACCCCAGTGAACTGCTGGAGGGGGGAGGGGTCAACCCTATAAATGAACTGGAAAAGGGACAAAAAAGCACAGAGTGAGGCAGAAACGCATTCACGGAGAAATGCATCCAGAGAAAGCGAGGACGGGGGGGATGGAGGGCATGCTGGGGGGTGCAGCGGCCTCTGACTGATTCGGAGTGGCACGTTGTTTTTTCCTCGAGTTTCCAGGCTTCTGCTGCTGTTCAGCCATGTGCCCATCGTCTCTTCCTGCTCGACGCAGGCTGCACCCCCACACAGACAACTGACAGTCACTGAAACTGGGAAAAACATGTCAGTTACCGATGGGTGACGGTTTTTCACCAGTGCCTCCGTGAACACACTAACAGCAGCGGTCCTAATTCGAGGCTACGACCTCTGTGTTTTAGCAGGAAACGCAGCGATAATTCAGCTGCTCAGGGAATTATATTAGAAAGAGAGAAGAGCCAAACTGAGACAGTCTGTGCAGCAGCTGCCTGCCTGCGTCCACTGATCATAAAGATCAGTGCTGTACAAGTTAGGCTGAAGCATAATTTAGTCAAAGGCTGCTTTCATAATTGTCTAATACACACACACACACACACACACAGACCTCTCTCGTCTCAAAGGCTTCTGCAGTTCTAAAACCAAAGCTGGAGAGTCTCAGGTACTCAAACCCCAGAGGGGGGTTGAGACACCTGGGATCTCAACACTGCCCTGCAGGTGTAATCCACCTCCTCTGTTCAGTGATGGTGGCTCACAGTGGACATAGATGCTTCTTTAACTCCTCTTTCAAACCGTCTGTCTTCCCGGTCCAAAATGTGAACGTTGGCATCCTCAAAGAGTGACCTTTGACCTTTAGCTGCAGAGCCGTTTGGTTTCTCCTGTAGAGGTCCGAGCACTCCTCACTGCACAGCATTCACCACGTTGCTCATCTTGTGTTTGGGAGCTTCGTCCTCGGGATGGACCAGCTTTTGTCTTCGAGGGCGCCTCGGTCTGAAGCTCACTGAGGTGACAAACCGATCTGACAAACCTGCCACAGACAGGATGATGATCCATTTGCCATTCTTTCTCCCTGGTTGGTGTCTGACCTGCTTTCTTATGCATCTTTGCTGATTTGATGAAAGCCCAGTTGGGATAACCACGTTTTTTTTCCCCATTTTTGCAGCTTTTTCCTTGCAGTAGAGGGAGACAGGAAATGGGGGAAAGACACAGCAGAAGACACGTGGGCTAACTGGCGACAGGCCGGGACTCGAACCCAACCCACAACGCGGCATATACATGTGGTTGCCTGCTCCACCACTGAGCCACCCGGGTGCCCATGTTTTTTTGTTTTTTTTAATCAGAGTTCAGCATCAGTCATTAAACCTCTGTGATACTGATGAGGTCAGTCAGTATCAGAGGGGGGGGGGTCATCAGTTTCAGCTGCTTTGGTCTTCATCAAATTACCAACAGGTGCACTAGAGGGGCAACAATGAGACCCCCCCAA
>JAVDPK010002414.1:245512-258081 GCA_034780415.1 Cichlasoma orientale | reverse complement strand
AGACCTGAAAGGGTCTGGAGAAACTGAGGAGAACGTTATGCTGCCTGTAACATCGTTCAGCATGAGCGGTTTGGTGGGTCAGTGATGGTCTGGGAGGCAGATCCATGGAGGGACACACAGACATCTGCAGGCAACGACACCCTGACTGCCATCAGGTATCAGGATGAAACCCTTGGACCCACTGTCAGACCCTACACTGGTGCAGTGGGTCCTGGGCTCCTCCTGGTGCCTCATGGTGAGAGTATGCAGGCAGTTCCTGGAGGATGAAGGAACCGATACCACTGACTGGCCCCACACTCACCTGACCGAAATCCAACAGAACAAAAAGATGTAAAGTTGGACATTTAAACACGGAGGTCTGAGTACTCACTAGCTTCTGGAGCCGGCCTCAGGTTTGCATTAGAGGAACAGCAGCGTTGGCTACATGTTTAAAAATCGCGGTTGCTCCTCGTGCAGCCTCAGGAGGTTAGTGTAGATCCAGCTGTGCGTATCAGCTACTACCATCCTGGATACCACTCAAAGTCCTCCCTTCAATGCATCTCCATCATTTCAAGTTCATTGTGATGGCCCTACATGGACAAACTAACCACTGAAGTGATCCCAACATTTCTTCTTCATTCTTAAACTTTCAGTGCAGCAGTTCAATAAAACGACGGTTTCAAAAAGCACCTCACAATAAATAATTGACATAAAATTGATGCTTTAATCTTCTTTACAAACATGACATTTTGTTAATTACAGACAAACCTTTTTATGCAACTGTCAGAAAATGAAGGCAGTTGTAACAAATTAAAAAAAAAAAAATTCACATCTTTTGGATACATAAAATAAAAATAGATACAATAACCAGTAAACTGAAGTGAGAATAAGATGATTCAAACAGTGCAAGTGGAGGCGAGCCAGCTTCAGGTTGGTCTTTAACCCTTTGGAGCTCATGACGAGCTGCAGACCTGCACTGAGGGGAGCTGCTGGTTCCCCCCAGCTCTAAACAAAAAGTACTTGGATGTTAAAGTTCAGAACTTCACTGCAAAAACCAACCTTACATTCATTTTCAGATTCCTGCCACAGTTCTGAGCAAAACTCTTTATTTTCCTTTAGAATTTGCAAGTCGATACAAAACCAACAGAAACCCCACAGAGACCGAAGTCCTGATTCTAGTAAACATGCAGGAAACAAAGGAAAAAAATTGCACCAAACCGATTCTCATCCCAGTGCTGAAACTCTGCAGCTTCCAGAAAAAAGGCGCCTTTAACAGCACACACCCACACGAGCTCCACTGAGGGGGCTGTAGATGAAGGGAGGCCTGAGCTGAGTTTGAACCCCGGCTTTAAAAAGTCAAATGAAGGTTTAAAAAAGTGTCGCATACGGAAAACAGCTCTGAAATAACCAGGATCAGGCGAGCCTGCGGTACTGCAGTTGGTACGACCCGACCTGAACACTGCAGTGCTCCTCAGTGTTCCAGCTCCACCTCCAACAATCTCCACCAGGTCTGTGCAGAAATACATCTTCAGTCTGAACATCCAAAGCAACCCTCACCTCAGAATGCCTCAAAACCCAAAGTGCAGAAATTCATACTTTTGATTTAGTCTGTAGCTCATTTCTTTCTGCTAACAGTCCTCTCTCTCTCACACACACACACACACACACACACACAGTAAAGTTCAGTAGTGCTCTTCCATCACAGCTCCTTCACATTTTATTTCCTGAATATTAGCACACTCCCTCCCTTTCCTCAGTACAGCCGTATTCACACCGGGTTTCTTTGGGGGAGCTGCAGCGTCTTTAATCTTTACAGTATGAGCATTATTTCATCATCAGTCATGCAGCCTCCTGTGGATCAATCCTGATATTTTAATGGGCTCCTGTCCAACAGCTGCTCCTCTGTCCCTGTGTCTCAGCTCACAGAGGAAGCGAGGTGATGAGGACTGATACTGGCATACAAAAATGTTAGCAAAGCTAAACTCAATGAGGGCAGGAAAGGCTACATTTTAACCAGCTCTGGTTGTTTTTAATGAAGAAGACCTAAACTCAGCTAACATCTACAGTGCACTCATGTTAATACATGAATATCTGCTCTCTCTTACGGCCTTTTGTCTCAGTTTGTGAGCTCTGTTGCTGTATAAGGAGGAGAGTGTTGTGTCATTGTGTTGCACTGAGCTGTGGACCTGACAAGCCCACAAATATCTGAGTAACTGATGGAAAACAGCTAGAGAGAGGAAGTTCCATCCTCTGCAGAGCTAATCACAGCATTAGATCCCTCCATCCACTCATGTCGGACACTGTGAAGGTGTGGCTGAAGAAGTGTGGACAGAGAACACGGCGATCCTTAGAGAAGTCCCACAGAAAAGCTTCACAGTCTGAAAACCCAGCAAAGGTGCCAAGGCGAGCTCTGGTCAGAAATGACTCTGAGGCACCAGCTCAGTCTCTGGTTGGGTAAATATGAAGCACATCTCTGTGTGTACAGGAGAACATGCATCTGCATGAGCTTCAGGGAGCTGCTGGTTCAGCCGCTGCCTTTGAGCACTGCAGTAGGGGTCACGGGATGAATGGCAGGATGTGCAGCAGCCTGCAACACATAATGGAAGACAAACATTTTACTGGCAACACATTTAAAGAAAACCTGGACTTACAGTGCGTGAGCTGCATGCGGCCTTTTGCTCACTGCTCTTATTAACCAGGACCAGGACTGGTAACATACCCATTAACCAGGTCACCAGTGACCAACTTTAAGGCCTTCACACACCGGACGCGTAAATTTTGTGCGTTAAAAATATTTTTCGGACGCGCCTGTTCTTAATGCAGCTGTTCACACCGACCGCGTCATTTCACAGGACGATTTTGAGGACTTTATTTTTTCGGATCAAGCTCGATTTTTCTGACTTTTGCAAGCGAACAAACAGCTGGACTGCCGGCCGGTTTCTCCACCAATCACAGGTGGTGACAACAATAGAACAAAGAACTTTTTCACATTAGTTTCATATTAATGTTCATTCACATGTGACACCAACGGACTGTAAAACCCATTCAGAAGAACGTGAGCCACAGAAACATCTCTGGGAGAAGTAGCAGTGATTGTCGTGAACAGAGGAGGAACAGGTGAATCGTGCCACGGAGCGGCCTCCTTCAGCCCGAGGAGCTAATACACGAGCCTGTTTTGTGGGTTGTGTGTCTGCACTGCTTTGTGCAATGAGTTTGCGCCCTGAGACTTTCACTGTGGGCGTGGCTCAACCAACTCCTCCACACACAGCGACTGGAACCATCCAGGTGAGGCAAAGAGAGCATACTCAAAGCTAACAGGTGTTTCTAAGAATACGTCCAAAGGAGTTTTCTTCAAAGCTGAACTTCACAGCTCTGCTCTGGAGAAGGCAGCTGCAGCCATCAGCGCCTTTATGTCTTTATGCACGCTCAATAATCCAGAAAAGGAAATGCCAGAAAGCATAAAGCAGCAGACCTAAGTGTTCAGTGCTTGTGGGCGTCGCCCACAAGCACAGGAAATGATGGATAACACAGGAAACGCTGCACCTGGATGACAGCGACTTGTGAAGCTCTGCCTCCACGTCCCATCAAAGGTGCTAAGCTTCAGGCACTTTGTACAGTTATCCTGAAATGCATGTTGCTGCTGTGACATTCACTTTGTTCCACAGGCTAAATGTTTGCAATAGCTAACAATATCAAGCTGCACTGAAACCATTCGAACATTTCAGTCTGTGTCATCAAAATATCACGTTTTAAATAACTGCTGCTGCCGACGCGTCACTGATATTAATTACTTTTCAATAAAAGGAGTTTATGTGAGATTTGTTTTTGTTAAACCATCACATTAACCCGGGCATAGAGAAATGTGCAGTTCTTGGATACAGTAACGAGCCAAACAGCCGTGGCTAACAATGAGATTTGTTAGGTGGTTGCTGCCAAAGGCTGGGCTGGTTTTCAGGTGATCTTGAACCTAATGTTGAGGGTCATATCAGAAAATGTTGTGTTTATTCAGACTATAGGGAGCCATTTGACTTTTTCATCATTTGCTAGCACCGTCGTGTCTCGTATCCCTGCTCCACTGTCAGTGTTGGTAGATGAAATGTCCTGTAAGAATAACTGCTGACAAATTGAATGCATGTATTATCTGATCATTATTTGATGGGTGGTTTGGGATTTCTGTGGTGTATCATTAAAAACAAGTATTCAAATACCAATCTGAATTTTGATGATCTTGGGACAGCTGAGTCTTTGGAGCCTCACCCTTAGAAAAGGGTCAGACATTCAACCTAAATCTGTTTCTCCAGCAGGAAATTGAAGCTGCTATAATCCCAGGTCAGCCATGGGACGGGTAAGTGACAGCTCTGTGCAGCACAGCAGTCTGCAAGGTTCAATATTTGGCTGTAGTGGAATCATTGTGTCACTGGGAGTTTCGGCTTTCCGGTTGAGGATGTCACATTTTATAACATGCAGTGTCATCACGCCTCGTCTCACTGAGTAGCAGTGTGGAAATATCACCTTGGGCGCCAGACAGGCCATCCAGTGACACGCTCGTCCCTCTGTGTAAATGCATCAGCCTCAGTCTACTTCACTCCAGCTATCGCTCCATCTCAGCGCCAACCTCTTTTCACAAATGCTGGCCAAAGTACAAAGAGGTGCCTGCACAGTTCAAACCTTCCTAGAGAGCAGTGGGACAAATCTTTAGCATGACGTGGAAACCAGAACAGGATTCATTCTTTTAACGTAACGTCAGCTCAAACAGGAGAAACATCCATCACTGTGCTAGTTCACATTAACTGAGACGGGTCAGGCTGCAGCTTTTTGCTGTGATATGGAAACTACGTTGGCACAGTTCTCATTTTCCATGACTGACGGCAGGAAATTATATCAAAGCAGGCTTCTCTAAATAAAGGTTCTTGCATACAGTTTTTCTTTAAACTGTATTTGCAAAACAGATCTTTGCTAGTGGCTGACACGCAGTTTGAGAGCACACGGGGAAAAATAACAGAAACAAACAGACTGGAGTCGAGTGATCTGAGGGGTGGCAGAGTATCCTGTTACCGACTCAGCCATTTAACTCCGTTTCCCTTGTGGTGTGGGCTCTTTCTGCCAGTCCCCCTGCAGCCCTCTGACTCCCTGGTTAGCCAGGACAGTGAGAACGAGCCATGCACTGCCAGAGATATGAGAGACACGGCACTCCATGAATCCTCAAACACCATCCAAACTCACAGGTGTGATCAGCCTGGTAAACTGGCCAGGTTACCATCATCACTGATGGGGACATCCTGCCGTGACTAATGAAAATATAAAGTCAGGACAGCATTACAGCTTCATTTCATAAGAGAAACCCTTCAGCAGACATCTGAATAGTCATGTTTGCAAATGAGAACTGGTTCTCAAACAATTTACTTTTTTAAAAAAAATAAAGGTTTTTAAAAAAAAAAACAAAAAAAAAACCTTCTGTAAAACATTTTTGCCCTAATTTGGAGGCCTCGCCCTCAACTTTGATCCAAATCCTTTCAGTCACCCCTGGGTTAGTAAAGATATGATTCCAGTTTGGGTTGCACATCTTTGAAGAGTGAGGAACACGTGTTTCACGGCTCTAGTCTGTCACAGGCGGACGGTACGATGACAACATCCTGCTTTATGTTGTGCGGGAGGACAAAAAGGTGAATTAGTAGCCGTGGCTTTCCACAGTACTAGCTTTGCACGCCAGAGGCGGATAGCTGTAACTTAGCTCAGTTTGCATTCGAGTTCAACTTTGTGATTAAACTAATCCTTTGAGGAGCTACAAAGGAAATTACTGGTTTGGAAAAACCTAAAAGCCCAGTCAGAGATCACGCTGGTCATCAACTGTTTCAGTCTCTCATATAAAAGGCGGGAACTGATGTGTCGTTTGACTCTTCTGCACAGAAATGGATCAACTTAGCATTACCTACTCCATCAGGGGTCATCAGACAATCATATGAAGAATATAAGAAACAAATGCAGCTGCAAAATAAGAGGAAATTTACATCAATTGTTAATCTTGTGATATTTTATAGCTCACAGTGCGCTCTGTGCTGTTTATTTCTAATATAACAGCTGCATGCACTCCGTACCTTCAGCACCGACTCTGCACCACAGCCCAACAAACGAGACACTTCAGTTCGTCAGGTCAAAGATTAATTTTACTGACTGAGCGAGTATTCTTGGTCATTTTTGGCCACAGCAGCTTTTTCTATTAAGTGTAGATAGACAGGAAATGGGGGGAAAGATGCGGGGGAAGACATGCGGGCAAATCGGTGACAGGCGGGGACTCGAACCTGCGCCGCCCGCACCACAACGTGGCATATGCATGTGGTCGCCTGCTCTACCACTGAGGCACCCGGGTGCCGGTGTCTTCTATGGAATAAAGAAGTTCTAAGCTTGTTTGTTTTATTCACATAAATCATCATTTGATCCAGAAATAACTTTCATGTACGCAAATAAAGTTCACCAAACTCTGGCTTCTGTAGGGTTAGGGTTGGTCCGTGGGATTTTGTACCGTCCCGTCCCCCCCCCCCCCCCACCCCATTACCCCTGCATCATAGTAAACTGCTCAGGCAGACTCTGGTTTCTCAGCACACACAGAGCAGGACAGACGTTTATGCTACATCACTGTTTTAGGCACAGGCTGCTCACAGTGCAACAACAAGGGGCTTTTTAACGCTACAAATGACCTTCAGAGAACAGCTCATTACATCGTCTTCATAGAATTCCTGTTAAGTTTGGACAGTCCCTTACCTTTGTCATATGAGCTTGCCTGCAGTAAGCTGAGCTACTCCGGTGTGCAGAGACTCGACATAGACCAAAGCACTCTGCATGGAGGTGAGGCAGTAGCCCTCCTCTCCTATCAGATAGCTGCAACAGAGAAGTGGATGTTCGTTAATAAAATGTTTTAAATGATGTCATATCAGCAGTCTGAGGTTCAGTTCAACCGTGACCCCGTTCTTCTCCACTGTTAGAGCTGTACACAGTACACGGTGGGCAGGATAGGGAAATGGGAGTCATGGATGGAGTGCAGAGGAGACCTGGGTTCAACTCCGACTCCAGAGTCGGGCTAAGAGGATTGAGACACGAGAGGGGACCGAGAGGAAAGCGATAAGATGCTTATCACTCAGCTCTTATCTGCAAATTCTCAATGAAATATACATTTAGCCAAAACCCCCGGGACTTCTGCTTCAATTACTCATAAAACGCCGTCTGATCTTTATCCAAGTCAATCACAGACAAACCCGACCAGGGTAACGGCACACCAACAGCTGAATGTAATCTGTGAACTCCTTATTTACAACCTTTTTCCTGTGAGATGAAAATCACAGGTGCATTCGTGGCGTGTTTACCTACTTCCTGTTGCGGTGATTAAATGGAGCACGTGTCGTGAGGTCAGAGTAACTTTGTTTTTAAATCTTCTCCATCTTAATGCTCTTCTTTGAAGCTTTTACTGATTTCTGTGAGAAAGCGTCTCCCCCCTAATTTGAACACTTCCACTCCCCTGAATGAGCTCAACACAAACAGGGACTATATTTGCACTTTTATAGAGAAGAAAAGCCAAATCCCAGATATCCTGACATTCCTTGGCCAATGCCAGGCTAACCAACCGGCTTTTACAATCCACCATTTTTGGAGCTATGAGGCGACGTTTGGGGTGTGGTGTGTAAGCTCACATGGTATTTTACCAAAGACGTATGATAACTCAAGCCAACCAGCATTTATTTACACTGACTTAACTGCATCAGGAGCCTGTGCTCTGCACCCACCATCATCATCGTCAGGAGAAGTTGGTTGTTTATTGCATCAACGATTAGTTGACTCTAAACTATCTTTAGCTAGTTTTGCTCACTGTGGATGGGAGAGAGGGACTGAGGCGAGCCAATCAGAAGGAAGCAAACCCATCAGTCTTGGTTTCATTCTTCACATAAAAATCTCTCCACAGGCTGCAAGAGGCAACCGAGAGAGCTGAGGAAGGCAATATTAACATTGATAATAAATTTTTGTTAAACTTAAGCTCTGAGTTTATCTGCAACCAGAGGAGACCATCACTTTCCATGAAGGTGACTCACCCCTCATGAATGAACTCTTCCAAAGCAGCACATTCAGACACCAGCTGAGGACACTGACACCGCAGAGCCACGTAGGAGAGGATGGGCAGCAGGTCATCCGCACCACTGTCACAGGAAAGAAAGGAGGAGGCGATGAGCTCAAGTAAAGGAAAAACAAAAGCAAATAAATAAAGATGAAGGGAAAAAGTGGCATTCACTGAGGATGACTGCATGTACTCTCCAGGGGACTGAAAGGAAACTAAATCAAATGTAGCTCTTAACGGGATGCCTGCTCAGGGATGGAAATGATAAAGCCTTTTCCCCTCCCCCCTTCTGTCTTCCCGAGATCTGCTGGGAGGACAAATTGCAGCCTGGGAGATGATGACAGCTTGATAGCATTTTCCCTGTGTGCAGACAGTGACCGTTTGTTTATCGGGACTCACACGCAGGCCTAACTGCTTGCTTGCTAGTTTGCGTGAGAAGGCAGGTTGCTGGCCCTCCGCTGACCTGGCGCACATGCAACTGGATACTCTCCTCCTGAGGGTTCTGGAAGGTGTGGATGAGCTCATGTAACCACTGGGAGCAGGACCTCACATACTCACACAATCGCAAACCCTGAACTTTAATCTTCAGAGTTCACTACTGTAAACACACACATTGATCCCTCACACGGAAACTGGTGTCTCTGCATTCCAAGGACACAATGCAGTCCGGCCACATGCATAAATACTGATCTCTGAGAGAAGATTAGGCTTCATTATGGTTTTGCACTGCACTTCAGTATAAAGAGAGTTAAAAAAAAAAAAAAAGAAGAAGCAGGAACAGGGAAAATTTCCTTATTATAACTGGATATAAAAATGGTCACAATCAAGCAGCACAACAGGAGAGGGGAAAAAGGAAGCAGACAAAAGCACGAGGAAACAAATGAGCTCTCAGTAGGTCAATGACAAAGAGCTGATATAATGGAGATGCTTTTCAAAGGATAAACAGGGCAACTAATACAATAAAGTGTGTTTGTGTTAAAACTTTACATTACAAGCAAATTAAACTCAAGTGTGGTAATGCAGAACTTTCACAGGTGTTTTAAGTGGACGTAAAAAACGCTCTGAATCCAGAGGACAATCAGAGGGAGTCAGGGGGACCTCCAGCCTGCCAATAATGCTCATTTGGACCTTTACATTTATCTGCCTGCTTAACACTGCATGCTGGCATCTGCTTTACGTGTCCAGATGTGTGCTGACGTGCACACGCAAGGTCATGTTTGCAGCTCTGCACCATTGGAAATGAATCAGTGAGCTAGCTCGAGGTTTGATTTTAAAGTAGAGCTTAATGCAGACACTGTGTGCAGAGGCAGTGCACGGTGAACAATTTTACACCGTAAAAACAGACTGAACGACCTCATTGGACTCAAAGTCCATTTTGTCGGTATTTTTTCCTAAATACTGCACAATGAATCACTGAAGTCACAGCACACAATTCCTGATCAGGAGCTTTGCAGAGCTGTTCTCAAAGCTGCAGCAGAACAATCGATATGGAAATATGCAGTGAATAATAGTGTGCTTCACTGACACTCAACATACACAAGGAGAGATAAATATGCAAACATATTAACACACACAGCTCCTCTGTCAGCTAAACATCTTGATTAGATTTAAAAAATAAAAATTAGAAGCCCTTCCTATCTGAGTCAGGCCTTGGCTCAAACACACTGAGTCACAGTGACCAAGAAAAGCAGTCACATACGGACCTGCACTGCAATCAGGAAAGACAAACACACTGGAGTGTGTCTGGAGGCAACCACGTCCAATCCATCCTACAGATCTGTGTTTACCCTGCCAAGCTTAACTCATTTTACTAAAACAATGGTAACAAAGATGCCAGAAATACTCGTGGATTCGAATGCCTTCTGTGGTAGGACGCACTGCGATTCGTGTTTCCAGGTAACAAAACAAATATCACAGCTTGATTGCGTTTCTATTTCTTCGAGAGACATTTGTTACCACGTTGTTTATTTTAGCGTCATGCGGGTACACGTCGCAATCCCTCAATGTCACAACTTTTCCGGATCAAAAGCTTTGAGACGTGCTGCGCCCCATCAACTCCTCTACTGCCATCTCTTATCACTTCAAACACGCTCCAATGCAAAGAGACAGATATGGAGCAGGATACACCGCTTCAGCCGCTCAACAACAACAACTCTGGGACGAGCATAAAAAAAGAAAATGTATCTGATAACTGTCTGCAGGAGGAACATGCTTTTTTCCCCTGCTTGATATTAAACCAGCAGTAACCACACATAAACCCGTTTAAAAGCTAATAATATATACCCTAGGTTTCAGGTCAACGCTTTCAAGTCCCAATATAAAAATGTCTAAGCTCAACTTAAGTGTGGTTCTTTTAACAGCCCCATAAATGCTTATTCTAGGACTGAGATCCCCACCCACTCAGCCGTCTGTTTGTTTACTGGAAGTCTCAGTCTCTGTGTTCATAATAATCATAATGCCAAAATGCTGTCAGTCCCAGTTACAGATGAAGTCCAAAGCCCATGAGTGCAGTTCAGGGATAATATGAAGGCACAATGAGAAATCCTCAGAACTCTGCAGTCGTTATGTTTTGGTCCACTTTAAATTGTTGCACTGCATGTTGCATTATGGATGCTGCAGCCTACTGAGCCTTTGTCTGACACGCTGGGCATCGCTGTGGACTCCACAAAACTCCATGAAACTCTTTTCTTTGCTTCTCTTTTCCAAACCTCTTTCCTGGAACCCTGGGTTTGTTCCAAGCTCAGCCAGGACAACCCACTTTTGGGCCGGGGCAGGAAGAGGCACACTATGGGGGGGCAACAGACCCAAGACAGCCCCTGCTGTGCCAGACCTAAATGAGCAGTGATGAGACCTGACAGGGTAGCTACAAGGCAGGGACCCCTTAAATGATGTTTGGGAACTCAGAGTGGATCTCAGAAAAGTCGTTCCCTTCCCATCAGAAGGAGCGAGGAAACGAGGAAAGGACTTTTAACGAGGTGTACTTCAGAGGAACAACTAAAAGAACAATACAGTACTAAAAATGTTGTTCAGTTCACATTTGGCATTCCTGTGTAAAAGTGATTTACTGGAGCTGATCGTTTACTCACATGGCCGCTGTTTTGGGAGTCGAGTCCACTTCATGCAGACACCTGTAATCCTCAGCACAGGCACAGATCAGGCGTAACGTTCTCACTGCGGCAAAACACGAGAAACAAAACTCATTTGGAGCCCACCCGCATTCACAGGCTGTAAACTCCTACTTAAGCAGTATACAGGCTACTGCGAGGGGTTAGGGTTACACTGGTAACCCTAATATTGGAACCCTAATATTGGTATAACAATCCTAGGCAGTCCTCAAATATAACCATTTCATATTAACGGAACCACTAATCAGAGACAGTGGCCAGAGAGACGTGCTTGGATGCAGAGCTGGTGAACGGGAGAGTCGGCTACAGAAGGAAGCCGGCACTAAACGGGTACGTTGGAAGTGTTGCAGACGAATCGTGTTTGAAGTTATTGTCTGGATCCGAAAAATCATTTTTGTAAAGCAGGACAAAAGAAGAGATGCCGAGTAAGTGCTTGATGGCATCTGACCCGTTTAGTGGAGCAGGTGTGAAGGTGTCAGTTATTTTGGTGGTGGGGATGGCAGAGGTTTGTACATTTAGCAGCACATATACCCCTACAGCAGGACTGACATTCTGTTTATAATGGAGCAGCCAGCACAGTCACTGCTGAGCTGCAGTGACAACAGCCTGACTGTCAGGAAGCCGGGCTCAAAGGTCAAAGGTCTCCTGATTAGCTCGAACTTACAAGGCTGATGGCTTTGGATCCATTTTCAGCAACGTTTAAGCAACAAAGTCATTACAGAACTCTGAAACACATCTAATGAAAAAAGTGAGATTTTCTGGGCTTCAGACTGATGTATGAATGCTGTTAAACAGCTTTAAACAGAACCGTTTATAGCTGGACTGGAAAATGTACTTTGCTGTTGGCTGGCCTCACACTTCATACTCAGGCTCTGGATTCATGAGGATTAATGATGACAATCTTAGTTTCCTGTGAGGTCTCAGCATTATAATTAAAACAGACTGATCCAATTAAAATGCAAAGAAAAACTGCACAGCTCTTATTTAGGATTCAAAGACTTACTGACTTCATATGTACATTTTACTCTTTAAAAAAACTAATTTACCTCACAAAACATGGAAGCTACTCATGCTGCTGCTGCTTTATTCGAGCAGTGTGTGTCACCGTCTGACTGCTGTCTGTCAGTGTAGGTTTGTATAGAGACGTTTCTTTGCAGAAACAAAGTCACAGTCTCCGAACTAATTCATCCCAAAGGTGTTCCATCAGGCTGAGGTCAGGACTGGACTTGTTGCTCAGGTATCATCCTATCACGGTACCACGCTGGAATTCACTGAGCTCCTGAGAGGGACCCATTCTTTCACTGATGTTTGTAGAAGCAGTCTGCATGCCTAGGTGCTTGGTTTATACACCTGTGGCCATGGAA
>JAVDPK010002414.1:215995-242143 GCA_034780415.1 Cichlasoma orientale | reverse complement strand
TTTTCCCTGATGTTATTTTTGAAGAAAAATATAATTTTATATTTTATTTACTGTGTTGAGGAAAACGTTGCTGTTTTCTGGCCATTCAAATTCATGTTGCTGATTAAAATTATGTTTTTAATCCCGTTCGGCCCACGACTCAGACCGTCTTCAATTTTGGCCCGTCCTGTGATCGATACACTCCCAACCTTGTTTCGGTCATAAGCAGCTACCCATGAAGTTTGGTAAGTGCAGGTCGAACGGTCGAGTTACTGAGCGGTCACTTCAATGGACGCCCGCCGTGGGTGTTCACCTAATACATCCCGTCTCACCGCACCAGTGTCTCCAACCTGACCTCATCTGGCTTTCTGAGTCAGGACTGGACTGATACCTGATCGAAATACTGGAGCTATACATTCCTAATGTAAACAGCCTGCGATACTTTACATGGTGCCAGTAAAAAATGAAACATGACACCTTAATTTTGTGGATTTACAGGTTTTTTCTAGCTTCTTAAAATAAACCTTATTTCCACTCATTCAAAAACTGGTTACCACAAAAAGAAGCCAACAGAACATAAATGTGAACCCACAGACACAAACCGAATTAACACCTGCCTGTGGCCCTTACCTGGATGGAGCAGGTTGTGAGTGCTGCGACACGGCCTCAGTGGCATGGCAGGGCTCCGAGGGAGACCTTTACTAATGATGGGGTAGAGCCTGTTGTAAACTCGGTACTGATGTTTCCTCAGCAGCTTCACGACTGGGTGGTCAGACCGGCTGAGGACACAGTAAGGTGTCAGGACATAACACAATCCATCAACTATGCAAATTCCTGTATGTCAACAATGGCTGTGAAATGACACAACACATAATTCAGTTCAGTTTTAATATCCAGACAAGCGACAGTTTAAAGGAAAAGCTGCTTTCAAAGCATCAGGACAGACCTCTCTACCAGCACCATCAAAACCAATCAGTGCTGCTCAGTCTAACTCTGGCTCTCTGCAGAACCTGCAGCATAGAAAAGCCACTCAGAGATGATTCCTCCTTCCAGTGTGGCTGTCTGTAAGTAAACCTGAACAAAAATACTTTTGCATTGAGACATTTATATTAAAGCACTGTCAGAATTATTAAACTAGGCCCTAAATTTATAACAGAATGTGCCTCCAAACTCCAGCAGAACTCCGGCTGTATTCAGATCATTAAATGACTGAATATCTTTGTTCGTGCCTCCGGGCCCACTCATCAGTCAGTAGATACACTGCACTATGTTATCTGAAACTACAGATTCAAGCTTAGACAATATCACTGCTGATGCTGCATCAAAGGATTCCTTCAGCAAAGGCGTGCAGCCTTCACACTGCACTCTACAACTCATGCAGTCCTGCTACAACTCTCGCACTTCGAGCAAGCTACCAGAACTGGTCTGTGGTTTCTAAACTCTCACAAACTTTGTTTGCTTTGTCACTGAACTGTGTGTCCACGCACGAGCTCTTGTACATCCTACTTCTTCCAGAAGCTACAGCTACTCTCAGTGAAGTGAGGTCCTTGCAGGATCAGGACTGGCTAGTATTGTTATCTGAAGTGATGCATGAATATGAATCAAAATATGCATGAACAGCATTTCTGAGGATATATTTTGTAACTTTGTGCTGTTTATCAATTATATGATCACATGATTACAATTGACAGTAACTGAACACGTTACTCACTGTATGTCAGAATGAAGAAGCTCATTCAGCTCAGGGAGTCTGGCTGCTGTAGGAAGTTCTTTCTACACCGCTTTCTGCTGTGTGTGTGTTGAGTTTGTCTTTATGCTAATTTCCTTATTAATCATGGAGATTTGTTTTACAGTGTGGTTTACTGTGTGGAGCCTATCCCAGCTGTCATAGGGCGAGAGGTGGCGTACACCTGGACAGGTCACCAGCCTGTCACAGGGCTAACACAGAGAGGCAGAGAGCCACACATACACTGGTTCACACATACCAGTAATTTAGAATCACCAGCTGAGCTAAACCCCACTAACCACATGTCTTTGGACTGTGGGAGGAAACCAGAGTACCCCGAGAGAACATGCAAACTCCACACAGAAAGTTACCTGAGCAGGTAGGAGACTAAATCTGACACTAATGTGACATCAGGATTCCTCTTCATGTTGGCTTTCCACTGTTTGGGCCAATCCTAAAGACCAAATCAAAATGCATCATAAACAAATATACAAAGTGACTCATGAAGCAACATAAAGCTGACCGTTTGAGAGCCTGCTGTGAGAGAACATGTGGGGAGCTGCTTCTGAAAAGGCAGAGCTTGCTCTGCACTGAAGGTTACTTTAAGCTCACATCTCAAAGTGCTCATCCCAAAGCTAAAGCTCTCCGGGATTAAACCTGAATTACAACATGGTGCCATTTTAGGACTGCCAGCTGGTTACGTCTATGGGCAATCTCTTTACTACTTTTGTGCATATATATATATATATATATATATATATATATGCACAAACATTATTCCAACACAGCAGCAGGGTAAGTCCAATGATTGGCATCTCGTTTCCTGCTGAGTGTACCTGATTGTTGTAGAATATTTGCTGCCATGCAAGCGTGCTGTGAACCGTGAGCTCTGCCAACTTTAGCCTTTTACCTTTTGAAGAGCATTTAAACTTACAT
Source organism: Cichlasoma orientale (assembly GCA_034780415.1). Classification (NCBI taxonomy): domain Eukaryota; kingdom Metazoa; phylum Chordata; class Actinopteri; order Cichliformes; family Cichlidae; genus Cichlasoma; species Cichlasoma orientale. The sequence continues at coordinate 239,502 of JAVDPK010002414.1, read as the reverse complement.
GGTCTTGTTCATATTCCAGAACATTGGTGTAGAGGAGACGCTGCTCTCGCTCCTCTGGAGTCATTGCTCCAAATCTCCTGGAATGACACACACACACACACACACACACACACACACACACACATGAGGTTACTGAACCCGTATGCTTGCTGGAACTTGCCAACCTGAAGCAGAGCCTGTGCTGAGTGTAACTTTGTAAAAGTAACTCCAAAACCGCAGCACCAAACATGCCATCTCTGCTTTATTATGCAGTAGGTTACTCACACATTTCAACAACACTGGTCAATAACTTCTATAAATAATGGCCTAGAAGTTACTAATACAGGTTTGCCGTCATGCCCAGTGAACCAAAATGTGCAAATAAGGGAAGGAAGTCAGAGCTGTGAAGGGAAAATATAAAAGCTGAACATTTATCTGTACTAGAGTTCAATCTATGTAACATTAATTTAAAAATAATATTTTGTACATGTGTCCACAGTTTTCCTGCCATTTCTTACAGGGAATTTATACTTTGTTTTAAAGCAACGTCACAAACCCTTACACCACAAAATGACATCCACCTCCTCAGAATAAAACTACATCACTGTTGGTGCAGCCCGCACAGGTATTAAAATAAACAGCATTTAAATACATGGCTTATGTTGTAGGTTCTACATTCACTGCTGTCACCCAAAAAACAAGCTGCAGTGATTCAGCTCTACACCGAGTATCAGGCATGAGTGCAGCTCTCAAATGTCTCAAACAAAGATGGTTTGATCTCATTTATTGCACTGATGGAGACGCTCACTGTACCTGTTAGCCTCTTCCTGTAGCCTCAGTCTTCTCGCCTCCATCTTCCGCTGGAGCTAACATCAACATTAAGGGAACCTCCAAACCATCCATGGATCATCACAGTAACCACTTTTCAAAACTGTAGGATCACAAATGTTCCCGGCAGATACCGCAGGAATCTCAGCTGGGTGATATGGCCCAAAAATAATTTATTACACACATTACACAATATATATGTCTTTGTGTTTTGTGCTAAAGCAACAAAAGATCTCGTTTCACATGTCATTTAAAAGCAGCAGTTATTCAGATCCTGCCCCAACTTTCAGGAAACTTTCTGAAAGCACTTTTATATTTCTGATATTTAAAGTAACTCACTGAGTAAACATTTCCTCTCACTCAGGAATGCATCAGGTTTTTTTATGGTCATTTTTCAAAGAGGAGCTGTTTGAGGTTCTGATCCACACTCACTGTTTGACCTGCAGTAGAAACAACTGGAGCACTGGAGACTAAAGGACCAGCATCCTGCTGAGGCCACTGCATTTAGAACATTTTTACTCATTTACCTACCATCAGACACTTCTGATTAGGTCATTAAACACCACCAAACTCCAGTGACAGAAACACTCAGTTTACCTTGCAAAACACAGAAGTTGCTCACCTGCTGTTGCTGGTTAGTTTGGATCCAAACTAACACTTTACACCACTAAAGCTGCAGTGACACCTAAAACTACTGTGTCTGAGTTCTTTCTTAGACCGTTGTTTCCACAACTCACTGCAGTTTTAACATTAAGTGGATGCAGACGGGACTGCACAAGTCAGAGAGCATACACACTTTAAGTTACATCAAACTATATTAAATGCTACTAAATACCCCTGTCACTCTCTTCTCCTGGCCCAATTCCAAGCAATGTTCCACCTACTTTGTGGCCATGTGAACATAATACCAGCATTAAGGCTGTGATTGCTGCTCAGAATTTATCACTTTGGGTTTTGCATTTGGGTTGCTACATGCCTTAAAGGCAGTACTAAATCCAGCAATTTACTATATTTTTTCCTATGATCTAATTTTTACTGTCTGCCCATTTCTGCACACAGCCCCCCAATTCAGGCACTGACAGCAGATCAGATGCAAGCAATTAAAAATCAGTCAAGCTAAGGGAAAAGCTGACAAAAGAAGGATACAGCATCCTGCCTGGCTTTGGCTATGATGAGGTTCTCCATCATCTGCCGCTGGAGAGACAGAGTCTGCATTGGAAAAAGAGAGAGAGAGATTTATTTATTACTTAAATATATGCATCTGTTCAATTCAAGGCAGCCTAAACTGCTCCATTTCAATTCCATTCTTATATTTATTATAAGCAAACACCACTGGAACAGGAGATAATCTACATAACAGAAAATAGGGAAAAGATGAATATGAACCCTTTAAAATGATCACGAATACCTGTAAATAAAAAAAACAAACAAACACACATTATAAACTCCTCAGATATCCAAGTATTAAAAAAGAAAAAGTCCAGCAGTTATGAATGTCTGAGGTTTTCCAGCATCAAGTCAGAAATGTGAAGCCACATGAGCTCCAACAGGGACAAAAGGACACCAACCACTGAAAAACTACAGGAAGCATCATGAAGGAAGCGCTTCCAGGTCCCACATAACATCAAACTGAAGTACTCGTTTAGCCCCCTCTGCCCTCCCTGACTGCGGAGCCACAAAACTCATTCTCTTATTTTTTAATGTGGAAACTGGTGCTGAACGCTGGCTGACAGCTCATTGCGGTCTCGTTCTGCTGCTAAATAAAAGAGCATCTCCTGGCTTAGTGTCTTGTAATGGCAGTTACATTAAAAATGACGCGGTTCTAATGCATGATGTTAAAGAGCATTTTCGGTTCATTTATATTGGTTTATTTATTGTATTGTTCATTTTGTGTAGTTTAAAATATAACAGGCTTGTTATTTGCCAATTTAAAGTCCATAAAAACGTGGGTGGAGGGGGAGGTGGCGTTAATTGGCTAACACAATTAGCTGACATGACTTTACCTTTAAAAACGCCTTTAATTTTCTCCAGAACACACGGAGCTCCGCTGGATGTCCAAACATATTCCGTATCTAATTGACAAGTTAACGTTAATAACCTTTGACTCAAAATAAATTTGGACAGGAAAAAAAAGTGTTACCGTGAAAATACCGAGCTGGCTAGCTAGCTGTAAGCTAAACTTTGGGGCATCTCGCTCACCATTTTTACTGGAGTGAGTTTTTCATAAATTTATACATTTCTGCTTTGTAGCTCACATTTCAACTAAAATACAAAGTTGTCAGGCAGCCTCCTCCCCCTGCCATCACCGCCAACTCACCCTTACCTGCAGGCTCCGCGGACCGGAAGAACAAAGACAAAATAAAAGCACAGGAAGTGGCTTTACTCCAGCTGATTTTTCCACTCTTTTTTTTCACATCGCAGAGGATAATTCAGGACGCAAACTGCCATTAAATCCACCCATCCATCATCCATCTATCCATCCATCCATCCATCCACCCATCCATCCTCATCCGCTTTTCCTGTTCAGGGTTTCATTTCACATATCTGTACTGTAGAAGTTTCTTATAATTCTCAGACTTTGTATTGGACATCTGTATGATAATGTCCTTACATCAAGTAAATTAGGAGCTTGCTTTAAATGTAAACCACTTGCATATTTTAATTATTTGGTGATTCACGTTCATATTTCCAGCTTCCATTTCTATTAGTGAGCCAAAAAACTCTCGGTTTTAACTGGGTTTTTTTACCCTTGGCTCTGTGTGACATCAGTGAGAGCTGTAGAAGTTGGAAATGGATGGAAATATATTTGCTGTTCATACTGCCTTTGCTCACTCTAAACATGAGATCTTTATTTATCATTTATTTATATTTCTATTTTCTATCTCTTATTTATTATTCCGGCACCTGGAGGGTGGCTCCAACAAAATGTCATTGTGTTGTGCAATAACAATAAAGATATCTTATCTTATAAGCAAGTCCTGACACATTTATGTTGGAGCTCTTGAAACTCAAGGCAGTTATTTTGAAGCATTAACTTTCATTTTAATGGTCACCAGGATGTAAAAACTACTCATAGTGAATGAACAGTCACATCTAATTAAAAAATAAAAGCTTGGTGGCTTTGCTCTAAAATAAAGTAACTTCTAACATCAGAATTTTTTCAAGTGCCACTCTTTTATCATTTCTCCGGTGAACATCCTTAACATGTCAGTGCGCACAGAAGCTCCACCCACCAGCTGTGCAAACCTTTTGTTTGCAAGGGGCTGCCAATCAGAAGAAAGCTGCCTTGAATGGAGAGGAGCTGAATTAGCTTGTTTCAGAAAAAACTGATGAGCATAACAGGTCCCCTTTAAGGAGACGTTAATTCTGCCGGGCAGTCCAAGAAAGTCTCATTTATAAATACAAAGGCCTGCTCTGGTAGAAGAACCTTTTATGAAGGGATGGGAGACCACAGATGTGTTTAGGCTGAGCAGAGGTCTGAGACATAAAAGAAAGCGCAATCACACAAACACAGTTTTCCCACAACTGTTCCCACACTCACTAATACACGACATTTAAGGGATTAGGTTTGGGCTGCTGCCTGAGCTTTTGTTTTGACGTGATGAATAAATGACGTAATGGAGCATGATGCATGTGAACAGCAGTGCTGGGAAAAGAAGAAGGAGCTGAGTGGGTCTGGGACAGGGATGTAACTCGACTCATCGAGCTGTGACGGGGCTTTGATGGGCCTCGGTGACAGCATAACATCACACAGAAAAAGTAAACTGTGAATTTGTGCGTTGTTATCCTTAAATAAACTTTGAGGCTGCGCTAAAGCTAACACACGTTAACCACAGAATGCTCACATTAAACATTTTTCAGCACGGTCGTATCCAGCATCATGTTACACTCACTCAGACGCAATGTTAAAACCACCTGTTTAATACGCTGTGCCATCAGAGCAGCTCTGACCCGTTGGGACGTGGATCCCGTGGCCTCTGTTCGGTTTTCCCGAGCATCCCACTGATGCTGTGCCGGACTGAGTGACATGAACTTTGAAGGCCAAGTCAAGACCTTGAAGTCTTTGATATATTTAATAATATATTCGATAAGAATTTTCACAATATGTTAGGGTGCAGCATCCTGCTGATGAGGAGTTTAGGAAGGGGGCATATATCAAAATAACATCCACAAAGAGAAGAATTTTCTCACACTTCAGTTAAATTTTACTGTTAAACAAATATTTTCAATAAATATAACAGATTTCTTCAGCCTTTCTTCCAGAAAGCAGTGCCTTACAAACTGAGGAGTTTCACTTCTGACACACACACACACACACACACACACACACACACACACACACAGTCTGTTCTCAGTGACAGAGAACAACAAGGCTTCAGCAAATAAGGGCGACAAAGAGTAGCAATCACAGTGAAACCATCATCATTAAGTTATGTGTAAGCCTGTGTACATCCAGGAAAACCAGAACAAACTATCCATCCATCCATCCATTCTCTTCTGCTTATCCTTTCCAGGGCCGCGGGGGGGCTGGAGCCTTTCCCAGCTATCACGGGATAGGCCCCAGGTCCAGGGAGGACAGGTCTGCACACCAGTCTTTCCTGGGTGATTCCTCCCCCGGCTCAGAGAAAACATCTACAGGCTCAATATATAAACAAAATAAAAGCCTTTGTTTACCCAAACTAAAATGTTTTTCACTAAAATAAAAAATAAAAGGTTTTGGCATGTTTTAATTTGTGACCCTCCAAACCACCTGCTACTTGTGCCATAATAAATCCGGTAATAACTCCATCATTCAGCTTCTGCTCAGCTGTAAGAGGATGATTCATTAGTTCTCCTCGTCTCTCTCTCACTCAGTGCTCCACACTTACCAAAGACGTCTTCTGGTAGGCCTGACCGGGTCTGAGCCTCGCCACACGAGCTTCGTAATTAGCTTTGAGCTTCTGGTTCAAGCGCGATGCTTCTTCGATGGGCGTCAGCTCTCTGCAGTCCACAAACACAAAAACAAGCAATCCGTGACTCAAAGCGTGCGTCAATTTAGATAAGGGATCGACTGCAAGACGTCTGCTGGTTCAGCTGAAAACACTGCGCTCTGAAAGGAATTCAAAGTAACGACTAAGTCCCTTCTTCACTTCAGAGACATCAGTCATTGACTGGAGCAATATTTGTTCTCTTGATGAAAGCGAGTCTTTACTTTTTGCTCGTGTCCTGCGATGATACTGCTTGTAGTTTGTGGAAGACTTCAGGAGGGAGGAAAGGCGAGGGCTCCCCAGCTTCGTCCGACAGCAGCCTGCCGTGACCAGATGTTCTCAGACTGGAGGATTTGTGGTCTGTGGCCACGGGAGCACCGGCTGCAGGGACTGTAACAGCAGAGGTCAAACAGAGACAAGGAGTGAGGCTAAAAGACACAGTGACACTGTGCAATAGCTCACATTTGACTTGTGACCCCTGGCTCCAACTTGGCAGTGACTGTTTATGAAAGAGATTGGAGGAGAATGCACTCACCAGTGTTTGCAGTGTTAGAGACAGCGAGGACTGCAGTCTGAGGGGGCTCCGATAGACCAGGTGAACCAGAAGAGAAAGCAGGCAGGTCGGGGGGGTCGGCGCTCTTCCCTATAAATGACTTGGCTCGCTCCAGACACTGCTCAGCTAGTGTCAGCATCCGCTCCACTTCCACTGCCACCATCTCCTTCTCCACTGAGGCCAGACAGAAATATATCACCCATGAGATGGGATTAATCTCATGCAGGTCTACTGTACGCAGGTCATCACATGACATTAGATATCTGATTGAATGTCATGATAACAGTCAGCTACTATATTCAGGTTGATTAGTTCAAGTCTGGTTAGAGTGATTATTGATGCAGGGACTGTCTGAGAAGCCTTGATTGGTCCAGGTCACAGATCCACATGTGAAATTTCTTTAAACCTCTCTCACTGCAGTTAAACTTTATGCTCTGAATGAGCTGCTATTTTAACACGTTGTGTGTCCTGTGAATATATCTCTATACAAAGTGACTTACTGCATGCTTCACTCCTTTGTTTGAACTCTTTCTAAGAGTTCTGAAGCACAAACCTGCTCAAATTGATTGATGTTAACAAACTGTGGCTGTGAGCATGCTTTTTCATGCTGTCAGGTTAGGTTTTTTAACTTTACGAGTCTATGGCGACTGACTCACTCTAGGAACTGCAGTTTTTGGTGCGTCTGTGTTGGCCTCATTTTTCAAAGCCAGAGGTTGCTTCTTGTAACGTAAAAGTGAGCGCACTGCTATTAAAGACACAGAGGAAACAGTCAGAAGGGTAGTTCTGCTTCTAAACTGACTGTGCTCTTATGAAGCAGAACTCACCAAGCGCTGGATTGCTCACTTTAGAACACTACGTTCCTACATCATCAGCCACACACTTCACAGGCCATTACTCAGTTCTTACTTTGTGAAACAGCTTCCTCCAAAAGTGCATGCGATATGTAGTTGATGGTCCGGAGGTATTCACAGTAAGCTTCCTGCAGAGAGACCACAAACAGCTCACGTCCTGTTGCTTTCACCCAGAAACAGCAGTCTAGAACCGGCCCTGCTTACAAATACGCACTGCCTAATAACTGTTATTTAAAATGTGCACACGAAAATACGACACATTGTTTTTGAGAGATTTCCAGTTAGCTTTCAGCCAAAATAAATCAGGGGTGGGCAGATGTTTTGGCTCTGGGGCCACATTGACAGACGGGCCGGGCCAGCACCAGATGCATACATAAACATAGAAAAGGCATTACAGTGTTAATACTTAAATTTACTATTAGTGAGAACAGTGTTGTTTTTGCCAGTGCATCGAAGTCTCGTGTTTGTTGTGTCAAATCTCAGAATCCTCGACATCAGTCATAATTATGATTTGGGCAATTCTGTACCAATCTTCGGCGGGCCGGATTAAAAAGACCAACGGGCCGGGTGTGGGCCCCGAGCCGTAGTTTGTCCACCCCTGCCATAAATCAAATTACAGCTCCAAAAAGGACGACCCGCTTATTCTGTGTTTAAACAAATGGCCTAAACACTTAAACTAGGCCTACTGAAAATAAGCAGAACATTCACATTTATACCCAGTTAACAAAACCTACTGAAGAGCTCCAGGTCCGTTTTTCTGCCTTTATTTTTCATATCTGCTTTTTCTGAATGCGACAGTTTTAAATCTGCATTTTATGTTTTTTAATAAATAAAATGATGTCAGTGTTTACGGTGAAAGCACGGTAAACAGGTAAACAGGGGGTGGTGCAGTGTGGGGGAGATGAATGAGAAAAGTGTGAAATCCTCCGCACTGAGTGTGTTTTCCTCAGCATTTATGGCCAGAGGTGTGAATAAAACGAGTAAACATTCAAGGTTTGTTTTTGTTTCCGTTGTTTTTATGAGCCAGTGTAATTTATGCAGACAAACACGGAGCTCGTGCTGGTCCTGCGATGTAAAAAGCGCAAAGAAAACGTGATGACAGTGCAAAGAAAGGCAGCTTTGGAGGGCGAAACGGGTCCTGCTGCGGTCTCAGTACAGCATGAATACATGTACCGCATTAATTTTAGAAAGGCGTGGAGCAAACAGGTTAGCGGTATGAGGCTAAGCACCGACAGCCTCCGCCCCCTCCGTCTGTTTACATCCGCCCCAGCCCGCTCTCTGTGGGCGCTGTCAGCCTGCGCGGCTCACTGACCTTGTGTCGGCTGCCTCCGTCCAGCTGTATTGCCACTTTGGCCATTTTCATGGCATTCTGAAGGGGTTTCATACTACTGTCAACTTTAGCCATGGTTAGTCAGATCCCCTGCGTTCCTTTGCTTCCGCTTCTTCTTCTTCTCTTTATTGGGCCCTTTGTAATGGAGGGCTACACACTGCCCCCTACCGGATCTGCTGAATGAGTTCTATTTCAGTGGGAAGCCATTCTGATACCATCCATCCATCCACCCATCCATTTTCTGCCTCCATCTCCCCCTATCCCAGCATCCTCCTCTGTCACACCATACCTCTGCATGTCCTCCTTCACTACATCCATAAATCTTCTCTGAGATCTTCAACTTTTCCTCCTGCCTGGCAGCTCCATCTTCATTGTCCTTTCTCCAGTATCTCCACCCTCCCTCCTCTGCACATGTCCAAACCATCTCAGCCTGTCTGACTCTGAGCTCTCCCTCTGATGGACTCATTTCTAATCCATCCTGCTCCCTCCCAGTGAAGATCTGAACACCTCCAGCTCGGCCTCCTGTCATTGTGTCAGTGGAGATGAGTGCCACCCCGACACTCGTCTCCACCCTCTCCACCCTGCCTGCACGCTCTTCCTCACCTCTCTTGTGCACAGTGCATTACCTTAGATGGCTGAACCCAAGATCCTTCCATCTTATACATTAATATCCATCCATCCGTTCTCTTCCGCTTATCCTGTTCAGGGTCACGATACAAAAATAATCAAATGTCTGGAATACATTTTGGGGCATTATGTACTACTTTTAAATGTCAGGTGTGTTTCTGCTCAGCTCCTGCTCATGTTGTGAATACCCCCCCCCCCCCCCCTTGCAGGGCTTGATTTGGATTTCAAAGTGTAGTGATGTAAAAGAAAAAAGGTCAGCAGTGTTTTTTTCATCATATCTAAACAAACATTTGAGCCTCTTTAAAACAGAACCTGCAGATAAATGTTATATTTACATAACACCAAAAATACCCAAAATCAATACATGTTAAATTATTGTATGAAACTAAGGAGCTACTATTGCCGTCTTTAGCAAAATCACCTTTTGTGTGTTTTGCATACCTGCCAGTCTGAGGTATGGTACCACTCCTCCATGCAAGAGATGTTTGAGAGGTTTCAACTATCAAAAGGAAGATTTGATCCAGATCTGGGGTTTGAAATAATTGCTACAGAAAATGTGACTACATGAGACAAAAATTCCATCATGACATTAAGATGATAATCTTAATCTGATAAAAAAAAAAGTGAAACTGCAAAAAAAAACACAGTAGGGCTGAGATTCCAAAATAAGAGTAACACTAAGAAACAAAACAGAAATTATGAAGTAGAATTATGAAGTAACGTGATTACAGATAGTATTGAATAAAGACACAACATCGCCATCTACTGTTAACGTGGGAACATTACAGCAGATGTGTGCCTGTGTGTGTGTGCGTGTGTGTGCGTGTGCCTGTGTGTGTGTGTGCGTGTGTGTGTGCGTGTGCCTGTGTGCCTGTGTATGTCTGTGTGTCTGTGTGCGTGCGCGTGCCTGTGTGTGTGTGTGTGTGTGTGTGCGTGCCTGTGTGTGTGAGCATGCCTCTGTGTGTGTGTGTGTGTGTGTGTGTGTGTGTGTGTAGGTGTGTGTGTGCCTGTGTGCGTGTGTGTGTTAGTGTGTGTGTAGGTGCGTGTGTGTGCCTGTGTGTGTGTGTTAGTGTGTGTGTAGGTGCATGTGTGTGCGTGTGTTGGTGTGTGTGTGTTTGTGTGTGTATGTGTGCCTGTGTGCGTGTGTTAGTGTGTGTGTGTGTGTGTGTGTGTGTGTGTGCCTGTGTGCGTGTGTTAGTGTGTGTGTGTGTGCCTGTGTGCGTGTGTTAGTGTGTGTGTATATGTGTGCGTGTGTTAGTGTGTGTGTGTGTATTGCCACCATGATGACAGGAGTGACCTTTGCAACATGTTCCTGCTCTCAGTATTTACAGATAAATAGAACACGGTAGTGAAGTTCTCTGCATGCTGTCCAATAATTAACTTGTGGACTGATAACAGGAAGAAAAGGAAACTTGTGGGTGGAAGAGAAGGGAGCGAGTGAAGGTCAGAAACACATGAGATAAAGTCAAATCAGCAGAAAAAGGAAGGACTGACTCAGCAGCAGCGCTCGGAGGGGAGAAAGAGGAAGAGGAAAGCCGCGGTGCTGCACGGTTGTGAACCGAGCTGCTTCTTTTTCTGTTTTTCTCTCACGGTGGTCGAATGGACTCTGTGGAGGACACACAGGTGGCCAGGACCATCGAGCTGAACGACGGCTCTCGAATGCCAGTCCTGGGTCTCGGGACATGGAAGGTAGTCTCATTTATGGATCTGCATTTCACTGCAAGGAATTATTCAGCTGTTTCCTGCTATATTGTTAAGAGTTATGTTACTAATGCTTTTGAATATGAGCATTAAAATAAAGGCGTATTTACTGATATGAGTGAAAGGAGGTGACGAAAGAACTCGATTCTGATTGGCACATTATTTGTTCACCTGGAAGAGTGATCAAGTTGACAATAAGACATATGCATCCTCTACACAGATCAAAATGTATATTCAAATTCATATGATGGAACACAACTTTATAATTACATGTGACAGGATCAAATGCACACACGATGTAACAAACATGGAGCAAAGCGTTGGTTCAGGCAGAAGTCGAGATCAGACACACTGCCAGCAGATGCCTTTCTGCACACACAATCTCACACAGGCTAAGATTTGCCAATTAAACTATTAATTATGCTCATCAGCAGCTGATGCACATCTGCACACCACTTTGCTACCAGATCCTCCGTCCTTCCTGCTCTATCTGACTCGGCCCTGTAGGGCTGTGACTCGGCCCTGTGGGGCTGTGCCCCGGCGCCCCGGTCTGCCAGCTGGAGTTTTTTCTGGGCTTTGGGTCTGTTCGCTGTCCCTCGGCTCCTCTGGTACCATGGGTGGGACCCGGATGTGCTGTCTGGCCTCTGTTGGGCCTGGGTGGAGACCCCGGGCACTGCTGGAGGCCTTCCTGTATGTTTCTGCACGCTGGTGTCCACTGCAGCTTGGTCTGTAGGCTGGGGCCACATGTGTGGGCTCCCGTCAGCACGCTGTGATTCTGCTGGCTCGGATGGGAGTGGGGGTGTCCTCACGGTGTGGACCACCACACACACCTGTTGCTGTTTCTGCTTGTTTGTCTGTGCTTGTGTGAGACTTTGGTTTCTGGATTTCACTGTGGTGCATTTTGAAGGTCGATGGATTGGTAAGCTGGACCACGCGTTCATCATGTATCAGAAATAACATTTCAGTTTGTGAAGCAGGAAAGTTGGAGTCAGCTGTATTTCAGCTCGATCCCTGAAAGATTTCAGCCTTCAGTCATTATCAAAGAGCCACACAGCTGACTGAAAGCTGCCATGTAGCGTGAGGAGGAGACGTCTGTCAGGTGACCAGAGCAAGAAGATTGTAATAAGCTATCAAAACCAAAAGCAGTTCATGGGTACGCTCTAAAAACCAGCCAAAAACCAGACTCCAGGAGTCGATCCTGCAGATGTGTGACCGTCACTGATGATGACGTATTATCTGTCATATTACTTTAATATTGAGGTGAAAGAGCTCCAGAACCACGAGCTTCCATTCTGAGTGAAGCTCAGCACACACTGACTGTCCTCTTGTTGCAGTCCTCTCATCTGTCGCAGACATCGATCCAGGGCGCCGTGGAGACCGCCATTGCTGCTGGCTGCCGCCACATAGACACCGCCTACAGCTACCAAAACGAGGTGGACATCGGGAAGGCTCTCCGCTCCAAGATGCAGCAGGGCATCATCCGGCGTGAGGACGTGTTCATCGTCAGCAAGGTGGGAGAGCTGGTGCTAGAGCAGGGACAGCTTATTTAAGTGCTCATATTCATGAGTACTGATATGCTGATATATACTGTAGTGCTGCATGTTAACCCGCTGTCCCGGGACTTTTCGTCACAGCTGTGGTGTACCCATCATGCCCCAGAAGACATCCCTGTGTGCCTCAATAAGTCCCTACATGATCTCCAGCTGGACTACCTGGATCTTTACCTTGTGCATTTCCCTGTTGGCTTAAAGGTTGAGTCACTCATTCTGCCATCATTGCACAAGTTCCTGTTTGAGAAAAAGATGATGTCCTGATATTTAAAGTCTTAGAATTTAAAGAGGATGCACGTGTGTTTTACATGACTGTGTAAAAGTATTAATGTCATCATGGTGGAGAGGACACGGGCTCTTTGTCTGACTGTATCTAAATTTCCCTGCAGAAAATGGCTGACGAGCTTTTCCCAAAGAAGGACGGAAAGATCCTGACCTCTGATGTAGACTACGTAGATGTGTGGAGGGTAAGATGATGCAGTCAGCATGAAGCGCTGTTTCTCTGTCATATAGGTTTGAAAGAGTTATTAAATAATCAGTTATCACAGATAAATACACGTTCTTCAGCTATATCTATAAAATCCTTTGAACCACTACAGGCTGACTGTTTCTTGGTTAATGTAAATATAGGACACCTGGATGTTATCTACCTGACGTCGACCACATGAAGCTTCCAGAGAGGATGGCAGGTGCATGACTACCATCTCTGTTTTGTTGTGCTTGCAGGGGATGGAAGCCCTGCAAGCCTCGGGGAAGGTGAGGAGCATCGGCGTGTCCAACTTCAGCATCCTGCAGCTAGAGAGGCTTCTTGCTCTGTGCAGGGTTCCCCCTGCCGTCAATCAGGTACTGCAAGCGCATCCATGTATGGGTCACCGAGGCCGCGAAGCCTCGTTTTCACAAGCTTCCCAACATAATTTGTTTGTACACACATATGCAGCATGTCTCTGAGTGTTTCTACACGTATTATTGTGCGATCGTTGCAAAGCTAATAAAGCTGCTGTTGTGCACCGTTCAAACTCTGAAACAACCGGCTCCACTGCACATCTGAAACATCCCACAGTGAGCCCACAGTATCTAACTGATCCACACACTCCTAGAATAATCATCTGATCAAGGGTTTCTGAGAACAGCTGAAAAAAATGTTTCTTAAACATCACATTTTTAAGAGTAGGAACAGACCAGAAAAATCAAATATATGTAGAAAAGCTTCTTGGGATGCTTTAAAGCAGGTGGATCCATCCATCCATCTTCTTCTGCTTATCCGGGCCGGGTCGCGGGGGCAGCAGCCTAAGCAGAGAAGCCCAGACCTCCCTCTTCTCAGCCACCTCCTCCAGGTCATCCGGAGGGACCCCAAGGTGTTCCCAGGCCAGCCGAGAGATATAATCTCTCGGCTCCTCACACCTCATCCAGGAGGCGTCCTACTCAGATGCGCGAACCACCTCAACTGGCTCCTTTCGATGTGGAGGAGCAGCGGCTCTACTGTGAGCCCCTCCTGAATGGCTGCACTCCTCACCTGATTTTTAACTGACAGGTGGAAGCAATTTGAAGTTGATGAGGTGTGATGTATTTGAATGTCAACATGTGACTGGTCAGTCAGGTCAGCTACAGTTTCAGTCATCGCAGCTTCAAGTATTTCTGATATTCATGATACTGATGGACAGCAGACTTCAGTCCGACCCCCCGACAGTGACTAACAGGAGGGGCTCGCTGTGTGTCAGGTTTCCAAAATCGAGGCTCTCTTCAGGGAAGACCAATATGCTTCAAATTTTGTGCACGATGAATGAAAATATGGAATAAATGTAGAAGTCAGGATAAGATTGCAGCTCCGTCTGATAACAGAACCCCTTAAGCACTCCTCTGATTATCTGCTGCAGAACCATTTCACTCTCATTTGGAGGCCTTGCCTTAAACTTTGATCCAAACACTTTTAGTCCCCCAGGGGTTAGTAAATATATGATTCATATTCCAGCAAAGATATGTTTTCAATATTAACAATACTCATGAATCAAAACTATTGTAAACATGCTGTCAGAGATATTCTGTGATTATATGTGTGTACAGGAATATTACTTCATAACCTGCTGATATCAGTGCATCATGTATAGCATCACTATAATCATCACTTTAATCATAAGGCAGCCGTGTTGTTTCCATGTGAGCAATATTGCTGAGCAGTAGGTATGGCTTTAATATTGCTCAATGATGAGTCATAGTCTGTACTGTTTATGGCCATGAGTCATCCCTGACCATGTTAGACAATGCTCAGCCAATCAGAAGCCGGCATCACATACAATATAAGTACTAATAGCTACCCCCCTCCAGCTCATGTAGCCGTCTGCTTACCTGTTGTATGTTTGCATGCCCTCCACAGGTGGAGCTACATCCTTACCTGGTTCAGACAGAGATGATAGAGTTCTGCAAATCCAGGAACATCGCCTTGACAGCCTACAGCCCCTTTGGTTCACCTGGGAGATCCTCAGAACTGTAAGAGCCCCCTCAGCTCATGTTCCGCACCTATAACCAAAACAGAAAAGGAGAACATTTGGTTTTCCAAATGTTTTTAGCTCCTTGATTACCTCCAATGCTCAGGAGCTAAAAAGGTTTCAGTCATCACAGCCATTCAAAAGTGGCGGTGAAACTACCTGTCAGGAAGTAAGGTCATAACTTAGCAACACATTGATCTGTAAACACCACCTCTGCACCTCGTTTTGATGGAGCACAGATTATTCGACCATATTTGAAAAATATACTCAAATGTAACCTGATAGTTACTCTCTAATCACAGAAGCTTGCACTGCACGGCACTCGTAGGCTGCAGGTGTAGTTGTGTTCTTTTGTGTGTCCCCACGTTAGCTCGCCTCTCTTTGCTGACAGTTTCCATTTGGCAGAGTTCACTCCATCTCCCTCTCTGTGCTCTGCTTCGTTTGGATAACTTTGGCTTATTTTGAAGGGATTTTGCATCCATTTGTGTCTCTTTGAAGATGTTTCATGTTTATTTTTGTGTCTGTTCTATATTGTTTGTGATTCTTTGTTGCCTGTTTATGCTTCTTGCTGCTTCTTTCTTTTTTTTTTTTTTAATCTCTTCATGGTTGGTAGATTTACTTACCAATAAAAAAAATGCTAACAGCTGCTTCCAGCAGAGGCCTTGTACCCCCTTAGCCGTTGTGGCCCATAGGGCATGTTCATAAATCCTTCCCTGACTACCCGCTGTACCCAACCTTCCTGTCACAGCTTCAGAGAAGACGGCGATCCCTGTAAGCTGCTGGAGGATCCAGTTGTTGCAGATATAGCCAAGAAGCACAGACGCAGCCCTGCACAGGTGAGTGTGAAGGTGTGCCCTGTGTGTGTGAGTGCCCATTCATGGTTAGTAACGGTCATCTTTCCCCAGGTGCTGCTGAGGTACCATGTGCAGCAGGGTATTGCGGTCATCCCCATGAGTGAAAAGCCTCATCACATCCTTGAAAACACAAAGGTAAGAAGCCACTGGAATTCAGGTGAGTGCAGGAATAAGGAAGGGCCTTATAGCTGCAATCTCTTTATTGACCAACAGGGGGAAGCGCCTCTGGTTGACTCAGTGCACCATCATGTGGTTCAACTCCTCAGCACAAGTTATTTTAGACATGAACTCAGCCGTTTCTCCAGATTCTGTTTAATGATGAAACTACGTTTAAACACTGGAGTTTACAGCAGCCATATTTCTGCCCCGTCTGTTTCAATGCAGATTTTTGACTTCAGTCTGACTGAAGAAGACATGAGTGCACTCAAAGGACTGAACCGAGGGTGGAAGGCCTGCATAATAGACCAGTGAGTCACCGCCCACCCGTTACAGCCACGCTCTCCGGCACCAAACCGATTATTGTTGTTCTGCTTTCAGGATCAAGTCTCACCCGTACTACCCCTTCGTTTAAGGCCCTGCGAGGGAAGATGCCACACTGGATCAACCAACGCCGAAGCCTCCGTCAGCCTCTTGTTTACTAATAATGATGAAATGTGACAAACAAATATGTGGCCAATGATACAGAAAGCTCTCTATTTTTCTAATGTTTTACATCATTTTTAATCAAAAGCAAAGGTTACAAATGCACAGCTCAACAAATACTTTTGAAACTATTTTATTAAAAAAAATAGGACTGAGCATGACACACAGTCTTTGTGTGTGTGTTAAGGTTGTTGTTGCTGCCCATATAATTATAAAAGAACAAATAAATAATGTGTAATGAATGTAGGGAGTGGTTACGTCTTTCATAAAACATTCATTTTTAGTCCTAAAAGCATGAGTGAGCTGCTGTGTGCCCCTTTTGTTACAGACACGTTGAATCAACTCTCCTCAAACGCTTAACCAGGTTTATCTGTTTTAATAGGCGGCGATTAAAAGACCACTGACTTGTTCCACATTCTGCATTCACAATGTGAAGCCCACATTTCAGAGAAACTGAACTCAGGCTGTTCTTTTCTTTGGAGGCTCCAAACATCTGCACCAAACACACATCCAGCTTTAGGACTTCACTGCATGATGAAAGACAGTTACAGTAAAAAAATAAAGAAATCAGCAGTAACTGATGACAGCAGGTTTAACAAGATTAAGTCAGATGCAGCAAGAAAAGGAGGAGGGTTGTAAAGCGGCTTGCAGATGTGCAGCAACTACAGTAAAGCAGCTTCAGTAGCATGACAGATGTGTATAAAGGCATCAGCTGAGCCATAAGCAGATGTGGGCTGGCACTGAGATCAGCTGATCTGCTGGGATTGTGGCCTGCATAAGCTAACACTATGTGCTATTTCGTAGTGTACAGACTGCAGAGTCCTGGATTGCTCTGAGGCGGCACCACCCGGGTCCACTGGCCACCATGTGGGTCGGAGTACAGAATACTCCATCCAGCCTCTGAGCTGCTGCAAGCTCTCGTCTCATGACTTTGCAAAGCCAGACAAACTCTCCGATGCTAAAGACAAAACAAGATTTAATGCAGGACAGACTGTCAGTCACATGATGTCTATCTGGTGTGCTCCAGGAGAAAGATGTTGGAGGCTGTCCTTATTGCTCTTATTTTTCTGTCATGTAGGAGATCTAATAAAGTGATCTAATAAAGTACTGATCTCTTATTCAGGGTACCAGGAGTCTATCTGAAATCCATCCCTGTTGTTACGCAGGGTGTGATCTTCCTTTCACCCCCGGCTCCATCTTCTTCTTCTCTGGTGAGGCTGACGGTGGCAGAGGCTTCACGGTGCACACACATGCTGAAGCCCCCGCTATGCGTTTGGGCAGGTCAGGCCCTCTAGACCATGACCCCTTGTCAGGGTCGTATACCTGTGTGGCTCTGGAGAACGCCATGCTCTCCCAGCTGTAGCCCCCGAGAACATAGATCCTACCTGCCCAGACAGCGAGCCCCGCCTCGCTGTTGGGCAGCAGCAGCGGTGCAACCCGCGCCCACTGGCCGCTGCGTGGGTCATAGGACTCCATCTGCAGGATGTCAAAGCGTTCTGTAGTGTCCTCGTGGTCGTCGCTGCCTCCGATGGCGTAGATCAGGTTGTCAAGGGAGGCCATGCAGTGCCAGCCCCGGGCAAGAGACATGGGCTGGCGTTCCACCCACACATCGCCATCCCGCGACGGATTGTAACTCAGGACGTCCCGGCGGTACGGGCCGATCTGATAGTCGTGACCGCCAGAGATGTAGACGATGCCACGGTGAACTGTTCCAGCGTGACCGTAAGTAAACCTGCGAAAGACAACATCCAAATGTATTATTGTGTACAGCTGCTAACACGGGGAGCATAAACAGGAATAAAAGAGGAGGAGCCAGCAGTAATGAGGTCTAACCTGGGCAGTCCTGCCACATAGGTCCAGCAGTCCTCAGCAGGACAGTAGATCTCCACTGAGGACAACGCTCCAGTGTCATTCCTCCCTCCCACAGCAATCAGGCACTCTCCCACTGTCCCCAGGTAGAAGTCCACTCGCCGCTGGTTCATCGGCGCACCCTTTAAAAACATGTTGTTAGTGTGTCTGGGCTGCTAAAGGACATCAAACAGGAAGTAAAATACCAAAACAGCTGAATTTTCTTATACTCTACCCTGGTCCATTGGTTGTGGCGGGGGTCATATCTGTACAGAAGGTTACAGGCAGCGTCTCCACCGTTGTCCCTGGAAGAGCTGCCGCCGGCAGCGAAGATGAAGCCTCCGAGCACCGCGAGGCAGTGGTGGCTCCGCTGGGCCGGCAGCTCCGTCTCCACCTCCCAACTTCCCGTTTCACCGTCCAGAGAGCAAACGCTGGCACTCAGCTCCTCTCCACGCTCGGAAACCTCGGAAAGAGAGGAGGACGCACAGCGCTTCTGTAACTTCGGTCAGCTCTTTGGGAAAAACTCTCTGTGCGGTTTGTTCTTACAGCTAAATTACACATCGCTTTGTTGCTGATGGTCCGTTGCTAGCGGACGTTCCAGGCTACGGTTACCTAGGTATCCATCACATGTCAATCACCAGCATTCTTCACCCTCACTTGTAGTCACTTCAATCGCTCCGCCCGAAGTTGTGCGACAATTCACTCGAAAGACGAGAACGGCCGAGGCTATCATAGTAGCAGCATGTGACCTTTCACAATAAGAGTGGGGGGACTTCATATCCACTGTGTCGTTCCATCGGGCAGATTAATGAATTAAAAAGAAAAAAATGCTAAAACTGAATCAACTACATATATAATAAACCTAAACGCCCGTGTCGTAAACACAGCAGTGTTTGTCCAGCCCCTTCACTGTAATTGGATGGCTGGGTAAAAAGCGAAATAAAGAGTCGATTTTTCTACAAAAAAGCCAACCAGTCATCATGGAAAGGATGCTCAGCACTTTGTGATGCTGGTGCCTTTTTTTAGCTCGGCCGTTTGCTGCAAACAAAGCTACCTGCGAGCTGAGTACTTCTGCCCAGAAGTAAATATGAAGACTAAAGATTAAAATGATAAATGGCCTCTTATGTTGGCATCTTTACAAATGAAATGAGCTTCTGTACCTCTCCTCCAATGAGAAGCAGCCTCTCCACTCCCCCCCTCAGTGTGGTGCGTCCAGTTTGCAGGAGTGGCTGAGCGTTGGGCCTGGCATGGTACGCCAGTGCCTCCTCCACCAGGGCCTCGCAGCCAGCCTCCTCGGGCAGTAGAGCTCTCACAGCCGGAAGCGCCCTGCTCATGAGGTCACCGACCGGCATCAGAGGGAATCGGATGTGGGAGAGGAGCTGCCTGGCGTGGGAGGTCCGCTCAGGTGTCTGGCTGAGCCACTGCAGGGAGGCCTGGAGAAGAGCCTGCTCACTGTCGTGCTGAACCTGGCGATGAAGAGAACAGCTTTGAAGAGAAGATACTTTTTAGTTCAGCTCGTCTGTTGCGGTGAGAGCCGCTTGTCTTACCTGACCACTGGAGAGATAGGAGGTGAGTTTGTGTAAAGGAATATCACGAAGGAAGTCAGGGCTGAAAGAGAGCGTGGCGAAGCGCGTGAGGATGAAGTGGTCGATGAAGGTGTCGAGCCGCTCCAGGCTGTAGAGCAGCGCCAGCTCCTGCAGGTACAGGTAGTTGTCCTCGCTCACCTCCTTCTCCAGGTACTGGCAGCAGAAATCCACCACTCGCCACACCTGAACAATGCAGGAGTTTTTACAGGTCACATTAATTATCACCACCAATTAATGTTGAGTTTAATTACCTTTAAACTGTTAAAAATCAAACTGCTGTCATATCGGAGCATATCAGGCAAAGTACGTATGCCAATATCGGCCCATAATATCGACCAAGTGATATATCAGTCTATTAATCAGCTCATCTCTGCCTATATCTACTGCAAGTTCACTTATTACAAACCTCTCAGATTATTATTATTATTTGTCAGATAATTCAATTAAAATGCTCCAACAGGCACCAACACCACAAACACAATAAAGACGTTCAGTGCAGTGACTAATTAGTGAAAGTGAGGCCTTGCAGACAGCTATGGGCTGCACACCTGTCAATCAAAGAGGCCACACCCCTCACTTTAATCCTTAATGGTATCTAAACTGTGAGTTATAAAAGAATTCACCCCCTGTATATTTGTTATGAAGGGAGAAACTATCCATAGAAGCTGTAAATTGGCTTTTTATAGCTGCAAAGTTGGTTCTTTTAACATGGCAGTCTATGGGGACTGGCTCACTTTTGAAGCCAGCCTCAAGTGGCCATTAGAGGAACTGCAGTTTTTGCCACTTGTGCGTTTGTTTCCTTTTTCAGCCCCAGAAGTTGCTGCTCAGCCTCCACCTTTAACCTAACAGTTACCTGCAGGAGGTGGGCGGCTTCCAGCACATAGTCGATGTTTCCTCCGTCCAATGGCAGCTCTCCGCTGTACAGGAAGTCCACTACAGCCTTCAGACCAATGAAGGACATCCCAACCAGCTCCACCTGCAGACAGGAAGAACACAGGTGTGCCATTTATATTTTACAATAATATGAGTACTCTACTCCACCTATAACTTCATTACAACTTGAGTCATTATTGTGACTTCACTATTCTACAAGAGCTTCTCCAAGACGACACTGAATCAAACAAAGACAAAAACAAAGGCCCCACAAATGATCCACACTGCCATATATTTGCTTTTAAATGAGATAAAACCTGAGTCTCACCTTTTAATGTATGATTTAACATATATACACATGGTCACTTCCTGAAACTTTGCCTATCTGAAAGCTTTTCTTCACAGTGTTTCCTGTGTACCTCCTGCTGGTGTTCCTCCTTCATGCCCAAAGTAAACATAGCATTGAAGTATGGGCTGGAGACCGCCAGCAGGGCTCGGTGAGCCGGGACCCGCCGGTCGTCGGCTACGAGCACCACGTCGCAGAACTGGCCGTGCTGCCGCTGCTCATTGAGGCCCTGCAGCAGCTCGGCGGCCTGATCCACCCAGCGGAAGACCTGCAGGCACAGCACACAATCACCCCGACAACCGTTCTTTATTTCAGATGGCTGCGTCTCCTACAAAGAACAGTGAAATCAGCTCCGCTCTCAGAGGCCTCCCACAGAAAGCTCACAGAAACACACCAGGTTTCCTCCTTTACCTCGAAGTCTTTTTTCCCTGCTTACTTCAGCAGATTTCCTCTGATTCACTCGCCACATAAACCCAAAGCTGAGTCCAACTGCTGCCAAAATTCACGTGGAAGTTTCTTGGCACTCTCAGTGTTTATGCTGTACAAGCAGCGAGAGCTTGTTTTTGGTCTCATTTTGCCTCTGACGCTAGAAGTGAGCGGATTTATCATCTTACTAGAGACGTACTGAGGGCTGTACACAGTCCCCAGAGCCTCTGCACTTTGGACACACAATTCTCCAGAAAGTCTGCAACAATTAGTCAATTAACGATTTTACAAACCATAAAACAATTTGTTGTTTTTTAAGTGCCACAATGCTAAGTATTTGTTGGTTTGTTTTTTGTTTTCATAAATCAGAGGATTTAATGCTTTTCTCTGTATAATACGACAATAAACTGAATCTCTTTGGATTTCAGCCAGATCAAAACCACAGGCTCACCTTAGACGACTCGCTAATCCGCTGGGGCCGAGACACCCGGCTCGATTTGTCCATTATTTCCCCTCAGGAAGGCATCATCTAAAGGACACACACACACACACACACACTTCTGTTATGGCTGCAACAAATGATTAATGAATTACTTAATAACGCATCATTGAATATAACCTTTTTCATGCAGTCCTTTCTGAATACCAATGCAACTCTCGCAGCCTGTGGAGTGACTTCTACATGAACGAGTGAGGCTGAATTTCTTCTCAACACTAAATGCTAAATATTTGCTGGTTGGGCACCTGACAGGTGAGATTACCTGGTCTGCTTTTGCTGCGTTTGGGAAGGATGAGCAGCAGACACTGTTTGGGGTGAACTGATTCAGTTATTTTCAGAAAACAAAGGGGAGCAAATGTTCTCTTTGGGGTTTGAAACAAAACAGGAGGACATTACTTTGAGCTTTGAGATGGCATTTAGAGCACCTTCACTTGTATCCTTATTTTCCTCGGATTGCTAGCTGGACAAAACATGGCCTTCATGAACATGACCTTTGACCCAGGCATGTTGCTTCTCAGAATTTCCTGATGTTTGATTTATTGCCCAATAATAAAAATGGCATTCATAAACCTACCAAATGAGCTACTTTTAGCTTCCCTGATCTGGGAGCACGTTTAATGCCGATGTTGGTACCTGAGCTACATTTAGCTACATAGGCTGTCTACAGGCTAAAGCACCGGTTCTCACAGCTTTAGCGAGGCAAGAAACCACACAGCTGAAAGGCCGACATAAACAGCCCTGTCACAGCCTCGGAGCCGCGGACGGCGGAGCTCACATGCGGACCTGAGGCGGCTCACACGGCAGCTGCTTCCTCTGTCCTCCCGTCAGCAGCATCTCTCGGTACCGCAGGACAGCAGAAGAAGAAAGAGCCGCATTTTGTCCAGCAAACGATCAAAATACGACGACACGAACCGCTCTCAGCCCTCCGTCTCCTCACTGACACGTCCTGCCGGTGATACCTGCTCAATCAGGACACAAACACAGCTGGACCAAGCAGCCATAGTCAGCTAGCTTAGCCACAAGCTAAACAGAAGCTGAAGTGGACGTCCGGTTTGGATTTTCAGAATAAACTCCTTTGCGCGTTAATTTTAATTTATCAGCGGTTTACACTTTACACAGGGGGAGGTGTAGATATTTACGACTCTGGCTTACAGTTATTTATCAAAGAGTTCATTTGTTATTCAAAAAGTTGGAAATTTATTAGCAGTTAGTCAAAGTTACACAGTTCACCTTAATTAATGGCAATATTAATAATAAAAACATGCACCTATGCATAGCCGGTGCATAGCCGGCACCTGGGCTCACCTGCTCAATACGTTACTTACTATGTACTACTATGCGTTTCTTACTATACGTCTGGCGGCTGCATCACGAACACATACTATGTACCGCATAGCCGGTGCATAGCCGGTGCATAGCCGGTGCATAGCCGGTGCTTAGTGCATAGTGCATAAGAACGGACACAGTACGAAGACACAAAACACAGTGACAGCGGAGGATTCCAGGATTCCAGAACTCTCTGACGTCACTGGAAAACTAGCTACATTTGTCGCTAGTCACTTTT